>VYXH01000783.1:5869-20531 GCA_013397275.1 Burhinus bistriatus | reverse complement strand
CCGAGGAAAGTCTTACATGAAATTCTTAGGTGAAACAAATTATTTTTGGACTTGTATGACACTGCTTTGATTTTAACAATACAAAACACTAATTTCCCATCGCAGTTTAACTAAGCGTGCTTTTCTTTAATGCACCTTGAGAAGTCAATATGTTCAATTTTGTTTGGTCTATTTGTGTGTTCTGTCTGTTCTTGATTGCATGCGAATATTGCAGATAATGGCGTGCATTTCCAATTCTCAAAGATTTGCTAAATTGGCAAAATTATAAAAATTTCAAATTTCTTTGGTGTATATTTCAATGGAAAATAAATCTTTCTACAGTGTTTATACACATTGCATCAGTAATGCACAATATTTATCTTCTGAAATAGTTTGCTTTCCACAGGTCTGACATTGGCATGTTCATATAACGCAGGAGGACAAGACATAATAGTTTAACCACCTTCACCAGACTGAAATGGCAGTGAGGAATTCTTTTTGTGCAGTAGCTCGAAAGCTTGTTTTAAAATGAGTTATCTGAGAACTATACCACTATCGTATTTCTACCACACCAGCTACAATATTTGACAGAGTCCTCAATAGGAGAATAAATATGGAAACACACTGAAACTAGTAATTTCAAAACCTAATTTATTCACAGCCCTAGCTTTTCTAGTGATTCACAAGAAACAAAAATGCAGTTATTTTAGTAAATGTTGATCCCATTAATAATTTATAATGGATTAAGATCAATTATGTAAAAAGCAAATCAATAATCAATTGTTTCCTACCAAAATTTCTCAGACTCGGCTAAGTGAAACTAGTGAGAAAAGTGGTTATTTGTGTTTCCCATGAAGCCAAGCAGGATAGAGACAGACGCTGTTACCACTCTCTCAGAGGCAGCTGTTGAACAAGAGGATAACAAAGACGATTCAAATGCTGCATAGGGTGTATTTTAGATCAGCCTGCCCCTGGAACACCTCCCTTGTGCCGCTTCTCTGTCTGTCTGGCAGCCCTCCCAGGACAGAGAGCACCACAGTCGTCATCTTTACCGTGCAGACGAGTCCTTACCTACTGCCACACTTTCTACCATGATAAAACATCATCTGAATCACAGCAGAATCTACTCACAGATTGCTTTAGTTATGAAATAAGTAAGAATTCATTAGATGCACATGGTGTGGTGACCACAAGGAAATGACACAGTAGTTGAATCAAAAAAGCTGGACAACTTTTTCTAATCTTCAATGACTTACTATAAAAAAAAAAAAAGGATGGTTTATTGGCAAAGAACTACAGAAACACATATGAAACAGGTATTTTGCATTGACAGATGTGGGATCTATTCTTTCCACCCTTTTTGTTGGATCTCAAGTCCAGATAAAATGTGATAATTTGTCTTGAAGGCTAGCTACATACACTACAAAAATTGCAACAGTTCTTCCAAATAAAAACCAAAAAGGAAGCCCCAAGTGGCTCAAAAACACTGTCAAAACCACACTAGGCCACTTAAAATCCAAGTCTAGCAGTAAGACAGCACATCAACATTGGCTGCTGCAATGTGAGACCTGTGTTTCTGATATTAAAGGTCTTTGGATCATGAGACACACGGTCAATTGTAACCTTGCATTCCTGCACACTGGTGACAGTAAGTCACTAAGTGCAACAGAAGGACTGGAAGCAAGGGAAAAATACAATTCACCCAGCTCCAGCTAAAGAGAAGATATTATTAATTCAATGGGAACAATGTTCATGATACAGAATCTCTGAGGAATAACATTTATCTGTTCAAAAATCTATCAACCAACACATCTTTTTCATCAGACTTATGAAGTTGTCAATCACTCAGGACTGCGCTGCGACAGAGGAACCATGACAAATGGTTTGTACAGCTGCCTCCAAAATGTGATTGTCAGAATATCAAAATACAAGGTATTCCTTTCAATAGAAGATGTCGATATTAAAGATGTGACAACCAAAACGCGGAAAATGCAAATAAGAGTTGGGTATCGTGAAAAAAATGGAACAAGTCGCTTTTTTTTGATTTGTGCTCAGTATTCAACTAATTCTTGGAGGCACTGCTTTCCTTCATCAAAATGCATTCAGAAAACACAGAATTCATGAGACGAAAGGTCAGAAAAACCAGTCTGGCCACACCGACATCAGCTGGCAAGTCAGATCACCTGTCCAGATCAAGGACATAAGAACAGTAGCACCCACAATGTTTCCATTGTCAAACTGAAGATAAAAAGAAGGAAGATCAACTATAAACAGAAAGCAGCAATGAACAATCAGTCACAAAATGGGATACAGAAGACTACTCGTGAAAAGCTGCAAAGGAAAACCTGGAATAGATCTGAGGCAATGGATGGCAGTCCAGACTGGAAACAAGTTAAAATGGAGGCACCTTAAGCAAAAATGTGACTCAAGCTGCAGTTGTAACAACTGGGTTCCTACCTTCATAAGATAAAAATTGCACAAATTGAACAAGTGTTTTATCTAAGAAAGAAAAGCACTAATGGATAAGATTCTTAATACTAAAGGCTGATGAATAGTGGAAAAAGTAAAGAAAGGATACAAAAATATAAAAAGCAATACAGAAGCAGAAAACCAAAAAGTAGCTACAACTTCAGCTGCTGCTTTACCAAGCTGCCACTTAGCAAACAATACTTTGCATTGAAAGTCCAATATAAAAAAAAAAAAACAGGGGAGGGGGAAGTCAGTAAATGCTCATTACTGAAGTGGAGCAGCAAAACAGATGGGCAGAAAGCATTTCAAAGAAGTCTTCAGCAGACCCAATCCCGTCTTAGCACCAGAATTTAGTAAAACATATGACTCTGAGCATTTTGATTTTAAACATAACCCAGAGGGAGCACGTAAGTATAGGATAAAACAAAAGAGTGGAACAACCATCATGCATTGATAACAAAATAATGAAAATGTGTCTTAAAACAAGGAATTCCTTAAACACTCCTTAAATCTGGCTGACAGATCAGTTCTTGAAGTCTGGGAAAAGGAGCAATTAAAAGCACAAAACATTGGACTTCACTGTCAGAATATCACACAAAGGAGATTTTCTTGACAACAGCTACCGGAGAAGAACCAGACTCCGTCCAGTGATAGGGAGAATCACTTGTGATATGTTCCTACATGAGCTGATAAAGGAAATGGATACAAGAAGACTTACCCCGGATTCAAATCAAAAAGGTCCAGGCAGAGGTCAGATATGCCAGGCATCATAGAGGAAAGCGCAGACATGTTAGTTCACCCAGTTTTCCGTGTCCAAAAGACATTTGACACCATGCACGGACACAGGTGCCTTTAGGCACAAGGTAGGCAGTCGCCTTGGGCAGCAAACTGCTGGCGGCTGTTGACTGCCAACTTTGCTTACCAAGGAGGAAAGATGCAGATCTGTCACCAATGAGTGCCGCTGACAGTGTGACACTGAACTTTGCTGCCTTGGGGATGAAGCATCCTCACTTTAAGGGCAAACACAATTGAATATTGCCTAAGCTGCCAAGAAACCCTGCACCACCCTTGCAAAGAGAGGAGGAACCATTCAGTTACCGGCATTTCCATCTCAATAGCAAGTAGTAGGGGTCATCATCAAGCCAGAGCCCTCTGGGCTGGATGCAGTACAAATAAGCTTCTGGTCAAAAGAGATTACACCTGTGTCCTGCCTCCATAAAGGATCTATTAAAGCTGAGCCTCCTGGATCATTAAACCAGGAAATTAAATACCAGATAACATAGCTTTTTTACCCACTCTCCTACATACACGTTTGTGATTACAGAGGGTTTTCTATGCTCTCCATTCCTTCAGTAATTTTACTGAGCTCATTTAAATCTTTCAGTCACTCATTTAAATATTCTCCACCCTCCTGTGCTAAGAATGACACTTCCTTGAATACAGATGGTGCACAAAACCAATAAGAAATTACTCTTTCTACAAAGTATTGTTTCAATCCATTGGGTCCAGAGGAGGCCACAAAGGCAATCCGAGGCCTGGAGCCCCTCTGCTGTGAGGACAGGCCGAGAGTTCAGGTTGTTCAGCCTGGAGAAGAGAAGGCTCCAGGGAGACCTTCAAGCCCCTTCCAGTCCCTAAAGGGGCTCCAGGAAAGCAGGGGAGGGACTCTGGATCAGGGAGGGGAGCCACAGGGCGAGGGGGAACGGTTTTACACTGGAAGAGGGGAGATTTAGATTAGATATTAGGAGGAAATTCTTGACTGTGAGGGTGGTGAGACCTTGGCACAGGTTGCCCAGAGAGGTTGTGGCTGCCCTATCCCTGGAGGTGTTCAAGGCCAGGCTGGATGGGGCTTTGAGCAACCTGGTCTAGTGGAAGGTGTCCCTGCCCATGGCAGGGGGTTGCAATGAGATAGTCTTTATGGTCCCTTCCAGGTGTAACCATTCTGTGATTCTATGATTATCATCTGAACTGAAAAGGAGACAAAAAAGAATTTATATAAGAATTGAGAAGTTAGTCTTCATAAGAGCTTCATATGAACTTTTTCAGGTTTACATTATCTTTACATTTTGAAATGAAGGACAACATGACAGATTTCCTACAAAGGGTCATAATTTATAAAGTTTTCTATAGCAGCACTTCTTACTTAAGATGCTTGGTGCTTATCTCATAGGTGCAATGAAATAAAGGCAATTTACACCACAGTCACTGCAGATGAGCAAATTTTTAGTCCTAGTGAGTTTACCTAGGCTTTTAAAGCTTTCCGGTGGGTTGAGTTTTATCTAAAACCCTAAACTTGCTTTCTTTTAAACACATATATTCTTGATCATACTTTCTAAAAAACAATAAAGTATAAAAACATAAAACTAAATGATGTAACGTCATGCTCCTTTGATTAAACAGACCAATTTTAAACACCTCTTATGTTAAATTAATTATAATTATACAGCAAATGGGGTATATGTTCGATTTGGCTTGTAGCTATAACACAGCTCATGAACTACAATCTTCTCCAAACTTTGCTACACTACATTTAAGCTATTAGTCTTCCTGTTTGCAAACCTGAATCCAGATTTTGCTTTTCTGTACAAGAGCTTGTGGTCTGATAAATTAAATCAGAAATAAATCACTTGCTATAGAACTGTTTAAAACAATTGAGTTACTTTTCATTAAGAGTTTATTGAAAAGGAAAAAACCGCAAAAAGTAAAGCAATAAAAATGAAGAAATGAAACACAAAACCAAAAATACTTTTCAGTTTATTTCATTTCCTGCACAAAATGAATTTTAAAAAAACAATTGTTTCAATAGTGTCAATAAATATCTTATTATTGGTCTAAAAACAGAGTAATTAAATAAGAGGGCTTCAGGAGGCTAACAACTCTCTGTTTTTAACAGCAGAGTAAACCTAGCAAGTAAAGCTAATCTTTCCATTTTACTGGATCTATTCATTGAGCACTGAACACAGTCAAAGATATAGCAAGCTGGCAGGATCATCAATAAAATCCTAACCATGTCCAGTCAGAGCTTGTCTTGACAGAGGACTTCACTACAGGCAAAATCCCTTAAAATTTAAGATGTATAACAGCGCATTTCAGTCTTTCAATCAATACTGAAATGAAAGACCCAAGGTGATGACTGCTTCAGCCAAGATTTAATAAAAATCCCTTGTGTGGCTCACAGCAGCCTCAGTCCTGCTCTGCCCTCTGAAGCCTTTCTCTCCAGCTTGGGTCCCACACCACTACTTCTTCATTAAGGTTAATCTCATACCATATAAACTAATGGTACTGTAATTTCAGCAGCAATCCTCATCTAAAAGATTTTTAAGTACAAGAATTTAAGAGATAGTACTCCCAACTCCAACACAGATTTCTCTGAGTTTTTGCACCACTGTGTAGATTGAGCTTTAAAAAAAAAAAAAGAGCTCTACAACCACACCTAAGGACACACTGTCAAAACAGTTCTTCCCTGTCAGCCTGTAGATAGGCCATCTCTATCATTGTAAAAATGCACTTAATTAAAAGGAAAGGAATAATTTAATCTGAGATAGATCTTCAATGGCAGCACAGTATGATGTAGATCTTAAATGTCAGCACAGAGTGATGTACGTAGCACACATCCATAAAAAGAACGTGCTTTTATAATCATCTTTGAAATGAAAAAAGTCTGATGCCTACCATCAGTTGAAAAACTCGACAACAGCATTCAAGGAGGCCCAGGGTAATTTAGATAATCAATCACAAACTTGGACAGGTTGTGGTTCTAGACAGAATCCATAAGTAACTCCCAAGACCTTCTCCAGCATGAGATTGTTACTCCTATCATAGCATTTGTGAAGGACAATTATTCTTTCACTCACAAAGTTATAACAGCAAACTTTTCCAACTTTAGGCTTGTAACATTCCAGACATTGAATTTTACACATTCAACCATAAAAGAAATGCAACGTTGTAGTTTCTTGTGAGAAAGAGTAAGGAATTTGGACTGCAGATTTCTAATACATAAGGAACAGCCAAGGTATCTTTTTTTTTTAGTTTAAAAAAAAACTTTTATTCTTATTTACGCAATTAATTGGACATTTTTTAACAAATGAAAAGTCTATTCAATTTTTTCTTTAAGATGTGAGGGATTAAGTCTTATGTTGAAAAGTCTCTCTTTTCATCCTACAGACTTCGGGATGCGAGACATAGCCATAGCTCCACAAGTTAGCTTGCAAATGACCCCTCTAGGAAAATCAGAAAAGGTTTGTTTTATCCTCTGTGACATGATTCCAGTACAAGTGGTGAGGAGGTGGGAGAGAATAAAATAGCGATTTCATGTCATTGTAAAAACTGTGGAATAATACAATGCCATGCTTTATTTTTCCCCCAAACTGTGTGTCGATTTCTCTGGGTGGAAGTCCAAGAAAGAACACTGTGTAGTAAAGGTATAGCAGCAAAAGAGGAAGGAAAGAGTTATTTGTGATTCTCTTTCCTCATCTTTATGCTCTAAAGGCCACCAGCTATCTAACAAGGATATCTTTTCATGGGAGGATGACAGAGAAAGGCAACTAACATGGTAAAGAGAGAGAGAGAATTTGATGACCTCCTGCTAGACCCCAGTCTAGTGTCAATCACAAACTCTCTCATGAAAAGAGAAACTAGAGAAGACAATGGGGTCATATATGTATGTGGCTTGTGTCGAGATAACGTGACTTTGGGGTTCAGCCCTCATCTTCTGATGAGATCTTAGATGCTTAATTCTCTTTCTTCTCCCAAAACACCTCTGAATGCAGATCAGACAGGTATCCTGCTTTATGATCACAGCTTTCAACAAGTTAACATACTAAACACGCTCTATTGGATGGGACAGTGCCTTTAGTTCAGGCAATCAGTCAGACATACCATTGGAGTAAAGAATTTAGACATTAAAAGAAAACAGGACATAAATTTTGCCTTTAATTTGTTTAAAAATTGGAATAAAATAGAACAGATATACTGCAGATTGAAGTCAGCAAAGCTAATAATTTAATTATTTTTTTTTTTAAATTGTAATACAATATCCCTTACCGTTTGCTGTAGATCGGGTATTATAATTCGAATCACTAATGTGTTGCTCTGACTGTCTTCCATTCTGCTGCTTGGCTTTTCTGCAGTTGCTCTAATTGTGTCATAAATAGTTTCTTCTTTGGAGCTGTCTGATTCAGATTCAACAGAATAGTCGGAAAAGCTTTGTGCCATTTCATCTTCACTTGATGTTGGGCTACGAGGCATGTTCAAGATTTTTATCCTTCCAGAACAAAGCAGAAAGAGAAGAAGATGTTATAGTTGCAGTCTTAAAAATGAACCAGCTACAAGTTTTGTTTTCTTGGAAGTAACAAGCATTTAACAACAAAGTCGTATGTTTTATCCTGCTTTTATTTCCTCCTGTAATTTATGTGGGTAGACAGAGTGTAATGGAAATAAATCTGGCTACCAATTTACTACAGAAGAGGAAGAAGGACAGGAGAAGGAAAAAGAGTAATAAAAGGGAAGATGACCCTTCTTCCCAGGCACACCCAATCTCCCAAGGGATCCAGAAAAAAACCCAACATAATTACCAGGTTCTCTGCTAAATAGCACTGTTGTAAACCGTACTTAGAACTAGCTCAGGCTTTGAAGCCTACTTCTCCCCAGCGCAAAAAGACATTTCAGGAAATTAATGTAGGTGCTAAAGAAGAAACCGTACAGGTAAAACTTCAATAAAAGACAGTGTTTTCAAAGAGCAGAATCAACCAAAAAATGGAATACCACAGGGAGCCAGACGGATGAAGATGCTGCTTTGTGGTTTGTGGCTCATACAACATCCTTTATTATCAGAACTACCAAAATCTGTCTATTATATGTACTCAAATACGGACTTTGGAAACATTTTTGATCTGTTGTACAGATTAGGCTAAGATGAAAGTAACATTTCTTCCAGAGTAAGGACATTTGTATTCAGGGGTTTCACAGTAAGAGCAGCAGAACGTCTTCCTTCTGGGTTTTTCCAACTACAGCAGCAAAAGACCTTTTTTGTCCCACAAACTAAAAGCTTCTCCAGAAAATAAGAATTATTATTCTATTGAAAAAAGTGGAGAAAACGTGTACGGGAAAAAATTGAAAACAGCACCATAAGCTTTGCAGTGCTTGGTAACCATATACTTCAGTTTTCAGAGGCCAGAAAAACATAAATGTTATTTTTCATATTTCCCATAAGAAAACTCCCAAGACAACTTCTCTGCTTTGTAATAAAAAAAATAAATAAATCTCAGTTAAAAGAAAAAAACACAAACACCCAACCAATTCCGCTCTCAGTCTACACTAAAGACATCAAAGCGACAGTGAAACACAGAAGGGTGAACTCACTTTGCCAAGGTCACTCGTATACCATGTGACTGTACTGAGATATCCAAATATATGTTTTTTATAATGGTCTCACCGTCAGGTCCCCCAAAGTAAATATAGCCAAACAACAGCAGGGACTAAGAGAACATTTTTTACCGCTACGTTTCATGGTTTAGTTTGAGCCAACTAAATAGCACAACCAGAGTATTCATTCCTCTTCGCCGTCCGGACATTTATACGGCAATGATTACAAAGCAGGCGTAAAAGGCTACCACTCTGATTTAGCATTTTAAGGTGACCATATGTCGAAGCCAGCATTTACACCAGAGGACAGCAGTATGAGGCAGGCCTAAAGCTTGAGGTCAAGGGCCAGCATTTCCAAAGCACATCACATCATCAAGTCTTATTGTTATTTCTGATGAAGGACAATTCCAGTGTTATTACCCTCAGCTATAATTACTAATGAAGACAAAAACAGTGCATTCAAAAATCTGAAAGCATGCCAGTTCACAGCAGCTTAATGCAAGGCTCTATTTACAAAAGAAAACTCTTGAGGGAGCATTTCGTTTTCTTACTGCTTCACTGAACTGTAGATTAATGCTGCTCTCCAAAGTACCTTAAAGTCAATATAAAAACATAAACATTTCAATGGCTTCCTTATTTATCTACCAATGCTAAATCACATGAAGCCAAAATATAGTAGGTCGATACACAGTATTTGAGAGCATAAGAGGTATAGGCCAGTGAGCGCGAGGCAAAAGACATTAACACGGTTTGTGTCTCCCTAAAGCCATTTGAAAGTGCAATATATTCCAGGGCAATGGATTCAACTCCTCTGACAGCGAGCAGTAAACTGCAATTATACAACATACAAATAAAGAGTTGAATTAGGAAAAAAAACTTACCATGGTTTTGGCAAGTGGACTTTCATGCAAAAACTACCCAGAAATATCTCATTATAGAAGAGCAAAGGGAAATTACTAGCTGAAGAACTTAAGGTTAATAAATAGTGGGACAAAGAACTCCTTGGAGACGCATCAACAAGGCACAAGTCACCTAATTTTCTGGAATACAGATTAAAAAAAAATACACAAGTAACCATGGAAAGGATAATGAAAAACTGTGTCTACAGTGGCAAAAAGAACAGAACCTATGTTCCACCAGCGCTATGGAGGAGCAGATCATTTAAATGCTTTTTTTAAATATTACACTCTAACCACTGGAGAAACTAAATCAGTACAGGTCCCAGTGTAGGGCAGATCCTGCCAGGGAGCAGAGGTCAAGCATGTCTCCCTTAATCTACAGACACTATAGAGCAATTTCGTTGTTTGGCTCTTAAGTTGGGTGGAAATGGAAGATACCACCATTTGTTTACCAGAGATGCTCACCACAGAGAAGTTATCTTTTAGGCACTGTTTCAGTTTTGTCCCAGTGATATTCTAAAGACTTTTCCACAACCAAAATTATTATCTCAGGAAAAGTAAGGCAGGTTGCCTGGCTTACCTGGGCTTGTACAGCAGAAGAAAAATATAGAATCCCAGGTCCCTAATTCTCAGTTGGCAAGTCATTGGTTCAAAATGATGTTAGATAGCTACAATATAGATTTGGTTTTGCCATTATGATTGTTTGGGATGCCTTCTTTCATTTTCTTAAAAACACAACAGATTTTTGCTTCCTGTGGTTAAGTTGATCCTGTGCAACCTGCTCGAGGTGAAAGTGCTCTGGCTGGGGCGTTGGACTAGATGATCTCCAGAGGTCCCTTCCAACCCTGGTGATTCTGTGTGATTCTGTGATTGTGTTTTATAGGAACGTGACACACCAGTGGCTACTTTCAGTATAGAGAAGAAAAGTTTCTGCGCAAATGAATGAAAACAGATTTCCAAAGATCTTGGAAGTAAACTCACAATCGAAATTACCACCATGACAGTCTTTGCTCCACCTCCCGTCCTCTGTCCGCATTTTCAACTCCTGTACCTTGGGGTCTCTGCGTGTCCCAGCCCCAGGCTTCTCTTTCCCTGGCCCCTGCACATCCCCTAACCACTGGCTGAACAAAGCCAGCACGAGCTCCGGCTGGTTAAACACCACTTCTGACACAGGAAAGCCCTAAAACAGCTGGAAGATGAAAGAATAAAAGGATGGCTATACGCTTGCCCTTATTATTGTACTTTTCCCTCAGCACCTTGCCCTTTAGCTCTGCGGGAGCACTGAGATGTTTACTCTGCCTCTGTGGCTATTGCTGGGTTACATTTCTCAGGCCAACAGGCCAGATGAAATAAGTTGAGCTTAGATTGCTCCCTTCCCCTCACAGATGCTATTTTTAGATTTTTTTTTTGTTCTCTCTATCCAGCCAGCAACTTTCATGAAATCTGCAGGAATTTCTTATTCTGCTATTTGTTACCACCATACCATTAAGTTGAAAACAGCCTATGAATAAATTAAAAATAAAAAAACCAAACCATGGGCAAGTAGTGTGACCATCTAACTGCCTTTTTCTTTTTTTTAAAAAAAAGAAGGAAAGACTAAGAGCACATTATAAAAGACTGGAATTATCACAGTGCACAGATTATCAAAAGGCAAGAAATCCAACTCCCAGAGCTCGCTCGCTCTCTATCTGAATGGTGTGCTCCAGTGAGCGCAAACTGACATGGCAGGGGAAAAAAAGCAAGAGCCACGACAGACTGATCCATTTTTTGGAGCCCTATGGCTGTTAAGCATCATATGAAAAGAACTAATTAAATATATATTTTAATTTAACTATTATAAACTTGATATTTACTAAAGCATTTAAAATATCATTGATATGGACACATGCTGGACCGAGTATCTTCATTAAACACAGATGTATTCTAAGATACATAACGCACTTGCCCGCTACAAAAATCATGTTTTAAAATCTTCCACTTATTTATGGCTATGTGCAATTTTGTTGATCCTGCAAAGTAACAAACCCTCCTATCTAGTTTCCTATTGGTAAACATGGAACATAATGATACCTGCATGCACAAAAATCTATTTTAAAAGATCTGTCCCATATAAAGTCCCCTCCCTATCGTATCCTACGCCAGCACCAGCAAATACAGCGAGTGCAAGTGTGTTTGTCCAGTTTGCCTGGAGCAAACCCAACAGTCAATATATCTCTGACAATCACCAAAAGCGAAGAGCTGTGTGCACAGACATCCCGCTCCTCTGTGGTGCTTCTCCAGTTATCGCTACTGCAAGAGTTTCTCCGGTGGGAGCAGAACGACACTGCAGCGTCGGCGGCGAAGGCTCCCCCCGGGTTTCTGCAGTGGGCAAGACTAACGTGTGGCGAGACAGAAGGGAACGCACCCCTAACACCAAGACTAACTTTTGGTAGGGAAGCCACAATAAAGGACATTAAAGGATGCGACCCTTCCTTCCCCAGCCTGTGGGATTTTGGTTTTGTTGCCATGTCTCACACGAGTGGCCATTTCAGACTAATCACAATAGTTATTGGTTCTCCTCTCTATAAAATACAGCTGGGGCAGGTGCATCAATGCCTCATCCCAGGCCAACAAGGCCACATCTCAGAGCAAGGTTTCAAATTCAAGGGTTGCTGGCTCCTAGTCGTGATAAGAACAATCTATTTTTATATAAACATTCATTTGCACAATAACAGTCCTGTTGCCTGCAGGGAGAAGCCCTCTAGACTGCTATTGTCAGATGAGTTAAAAATGTACCTGTGGGAATATCTCAGATACAGAGGCAGCATTGTTATGGGTTGAGTAATGCCATTAACCAGACTGTGAGAAAAGTTTGCTGTTAGAATAACAGCAACTGCTAGAAAGAGGTATTTCATAATTAACTCTGAAGAAAAACTATTCAGGAAAGGGATTTCCATCTGTGTGAAACCTGCCAGAGCTCCTAACACTTGGATTCTGCAGCTTTATTCAGGATTATATATATCAGCTCAAGAACCAGCTCGCCAAGTTACTATATTAAAATGCTGGAGAAGATCAAGCATTGCCTTTTCTAATTACAATAATATTAAAACAAAAACGCATTTCAAACAGAACTGAAGATGGGGGGGTACAATCCCAAGGCACCATGTATCTCCCACCCTTCAGAGTTCTGCAGAAAAGGTCACGTAGAAGAAAATCTGAATTGAAGACCAACTCCAAGGGGCAATTTGCAATTTGATGAGTTCAATCTCCACTTTGCACTCTTACTTTAAAGCTGGCAATAACCGGCATTGCCTCCCGAAGATGAGATCCCATCCTCCCTCACCCCCCAGACCCCTCCACTCTTGCCCCTAGACTGCTTTGATCTGCACTAACATGAACAGCGAAGCAGAACAAAGCACTGATCCAGGTTAAACACCAGCTTTTTTTGTTTTGGGAGGTTAGTTTCAGCATCCATCACGTCTCTGAACTGGATCACTATGCAAATGTTTGCATAAGCAGCAGGAGGAAGATGGCAGAGGGCCAGCAGCAAGCAGCCAGGGCATGAAAAGGGCAGAACCACTTTTTGCAAAGGCAGTATTAACGCTTGCCAGCATAAAGTGAATCTGAGACATCACCACCTAAGTGACAGGAAAGAAATCTACATAAATGTGGCCATCTGATTAACATCTGATTAACTGATGAAAATCTTTTGATTATTAGTACCGAAATACTGTAACTCTGAACAGGACCGCTTACTGAAGCCCACCCATACAAAATTCATCCAGGTAAATGCAAAACCTAAAAAAATACATCTACAAGAATTAAAACAGCACATGCACAAGGAGAGCTAACCATGCCCACCGCAAAATCTCAGGGGAGACATGAAGCTGTGCTGGTCAGGCTCCAGTCCTGGGGGCCTTCTGCAAAAGGGCCAGCGGAGTCTCCAATGCTATCTTTATTCTGCTAGGAAAAAAAGAGTGGCCAGGCAGCAGAACGAAGCACTGTTCCCTTGGCATGTCCCCAAGCATGCTCCCTTGGTCAGCGCCAGGCAATGCCCCTGGTGAGATGCTACCAGGCTCGATGCTCTCTGATTTCTGCAGGCTTTCACGCTACTGAAATGACTCCCTGCTGCACTGCAATGCTACTGCAGGCACTGACTTCGAAAGGCCAAATCACAAAAAAAACCCAACACTTTCTTGGGGCTCAGGAGCTCAGAAGATATCCAAGAGTCAGCAAGGTCCACTTCAGGCCACATGGTGTCAGGGTCAGGGAACATCTCCTGGCCTGATTTTATTTAGAATTATAGATGTAGGTTTGGAGACTGAAAAATAAAGAACGATGACATGTATGAAGGCTCTAAGGAAGTTAACCTGTTATCTTGCAGTTCCCTTGATCTCCCTCTGTAAAATGGGGCAACTGATTCTTGAGTCTTATCTTAAGCACTTGCATTCTGTGGAAGAAAATGCTAGAAAACCAAATCACTTGCACATTATTCAAAAAAATCCCCCTGCATGGTAATTACCTAAACAAATTTAATCGTACGATATTTTGCTGTTCACAACCCCCACAATTATGGTTTTATTCCCTATACACCAGTCCTTCACTTAAATTCACTTGGGTTACACTGCCTGGTAATGCATTTTTGATCTCTCTGTTAAATAACTGAAACACCCAAATAAATATTTTAGAAGATGTGTGCTGAGGCATAAGTATTAACGTACCAGAATGCCAAGCAAAATTCCTCCTTTACTTTTCTCTGAAGCTGTTGCTTCTTAGCGCAGCATCTCTTACTTCAAAACTTAAATATTGATTTGAAATCAGTATTGAAAAATCATTGGTCATATTTATTTCTTCTCACCACCACCACCAGAAGATTCTTCTTACTGCACTGTTTAAGGGCAGATTTATGCAGTCCTTGATTTCTTTGCTAGGTGGTCTGCACAGGTGACAAATCGTCTTGCAACAGAGCTCAAGTG
>VYXH01000782.1:24903-36208 GCA_013397275.1 Burhinus bistriatus | reverse complement strand
TAACGCGTGGCCAAAAAAAAAAAAAAAAAAAAAAAAGGCAATTCAGATGCTAATGAAAAAAATCTATCATAATGTGTTTACAAAAAACATATTTTAAAGAGACCTAGTTTGTGTGCTTGGTGGAGGGGGGGAGGTTTGGTTTTTCTTTTATCTTGTGAACTGATTCCAGGAAATGCCCAGGGGAATTGGGGAGAGGTTTGAAGGAGAGCTCTTCTAGCGCAGTCGGCCGTAGCAGAGGCACGACTCCGCGGCCTTGGAGGTGCGTGAGCACTGTGTTCCCTTGAGCTGCCCTTCTGTAAGGGTTGGAGTACACTTAGTGCTGTAACAGTGCCTGAATGCCTTGGCTTGAGAGAGGGAGAGAGAGGTGTTCATTGCTAGGATTTGTTTTCCTTGTGGAAGGAAGTTCACAAATAGAGCAGCTGCCGCAGGGTGGAAAATCTCCATCTGGTGGTTACGCTCCGATGGCCACGGCTGGGTGCCCTTCAGGTGCACCATTTGCAAATGGCATGTCTGCATATGTATGGAATATTGTGGTTTTAAAGCCTGGATTGTTTGTGAATTTACTTAGGTGCCTTGATGGTTGATTAGCAACGGATTTTATAGGCCAGTATTAAAAAAAAAAAAACAAAAAAAACCAACAAAACAACACCACACAAACAAAAAAACCAACCCCAAATTTAAAAAATTTGCTTCAAGGTAAGTGGTAGAAAGCTATAGAGTAGTGAATACTTCCACAGCCTCTGACTGTATCTTAATTTAGACAAAGCTGAAGATAATCTTCTTGATTGCATGTAGTTGAATGTCTTTCACTGGGCAGGCAGAATCACTGTACTTCTGAAAAGCAAGTTATGTGCTGTTCAGATGACCATGTATAAAATACTGTGCGAGTACTTAATAGGCTCAGCTGTCTCAGTGAAGTAGATTCTGCAGCTGTTTCCCTGGAAAACTTGCTTGGTGGGATGTGATATGGTCGCCCTTGCCCTGACTCTTCCTGCGAGATTTCATGTAGTTGTAGTCCAACTAAATTAGTTCTGTTCTTGTTTGTCTTCCACATCTTTTGTTCAAATGAAGCATTTTTCTCTCTTATTATGTTCCTAACAGTGGATTTTTAATGACTTTGCAAATAAAGAAAAAAAAAAAGAGAGATGGCATGATACTCTTCTGTTAGTTGTGTGAAACAGTGTAACTTCAGTTGCCTGTTTGCGGTTTTAACAGTAGGCACTCGCTGTCATGAAATGTCTTAAGACTCTCACAGCAGCTGATCTGTTCTGAGGTCTGACCCGGGGAGAGCACAGATGTATGCAGGTTAGTAGCTGCTGTGACGGCTTGTTTTACCTCAGCTGTACCTGTATTACACTATAGTGGACAATAATGACCAGTCTGTAGTGGGCTTTTGGGTTTTTGGTTTTTTTTATCAACCGTAAGACTTAGTAGTTGTGGTTTTAACACTGTCCAGCTTGTTGGAATATCACACACTGCTTCCTTTCCAATAAACGCGACCATTACAATGCTTTAACATATGTCTTCAGTCTGCTCTCTGCCTAGTTGGTGTTGAAGATGATTAGCATCAAAGACAGAGGAGAATGCAGGTGCCTGCATATGCACACCTGTACAATGGTAGTTAAGAGATTTTTAAAAAGCATTGTAATGTCAACTGACTGGCATTACCAGAACAATTAGGGAGTAATTTAACAAGTTTTCTAGGCTGTTAGTGTATAATATATGCTACTACTTCTATGAATACATTGATTTCATTCTATAATATTTAATATTAGCTATTATTTATATTAACCTATAGTAGGCAGTAACAGGGAGAGCTAGCATAGCCCGGTCATTTCATCTGAAACTTGGGGTAGAAAGGCCAGAACATTCCAGAAGGGGCTCCTGAGCCAGAGCGGCCAGTATTCAAAACCGTTGCAGCAAAGGTTTAGCCAGGCTTCAGGGGATGGGACCCAAGCAGGGGCTGCTGAAGGCAGGAGGGATTGTGCCTGCCCTGTTTTTTTTCAGCTCACGCTAGAGAAAGTAAAGTGGAAGCAAGGGACCAGTCATCGTGGGTTGCTTTGCTTTCTGTTTTTTCTCCCCTCTGAGGCAGAATGTTTGCTTCTCATCTGTTGGCAGAGGCAGAAGATAAACCTTGGCTATTGGCAGTGGCTGCGCACAACTGGCTAACAAGCTTTTAAGATTTGAACGCACGCAGGTATGTGCACACAGGTGATTGTATTTGAGGCTGAAAACAAGTCTGGGTTTGGTCCTGCACAGGATGTTTTTGCATAGGTAACTTTCTGCAAATACAGGAAATGACAATGCAGTAAAGTAACCAAATAATCAGATAGATCATGTGTGTGTACATACAAAGCAGCAGCTGTTAAAATCTGGCCATCTTTAAAGAGTTCCTGCACTACAGATCGTTCTGGTCCAAAGTCTGTTCCCATTAAAATGGTTCAGGCTGAATTACCCTATGGAAGTAGGCACGTGAGGAGGGGTTTAGGTGACTAGATAGTTCTGATGCATGAGGGCATCACAGCTCCCCCTTTTTTTGTAAACCCCTTTGGGGATTTTGGTTTGTACACAAAGATTGTATTCTCCCCTTTTTTACTGTGCAAGTATCACATAAACTTGGAATTGGAAAGGTTCAAGTAAATCACCTCTTTCTACAGACAGGCAGCATACAACAGCTTTGCTTTACACATTTTATTTGCCAAAACGACAAGTTGAAATAGTAATTTTTCATGATAAAAAGAGATTTTATTCTCCTGTACTGAATTAAACTGTTCATATACAATATTACTTTCCTAATGCCAGATGAGAAAAGTAATATTAACTGTTACACTGATTGTCATGCTTAAATTTGAATTTTAATAGAAACATAGTTTAGGTAATTTTTCTTAGTGCTAAAATCTCATCTACCCGTAACGTCTTACCAGGAAAATCAGAAATGTAGTTAGTGACAGAAATACATTTTGCTACTATGCTCAAGTTGTTTTAATTTTTATAGCTTTTTTTTTTTTTTAGACTTAAAAACGGTCTGCAAAAAGTGTAGGTACCGTGAACTGTACTGTGCATTAGCACCGCAGCTGTGCTGAGGAGGTAACTTTAGCATCAGGTGGTCCAGCTTTTCCAGTGGTGGTAGACTCAACGCACCTTCTGACCATGCCACCGGAACATGTGTGAGGTCAGGGACTTCTGGCTCAGCTCTACCTTCCCACCCCGAGAAAGAAAGAAAACCTGTCTCTTTTACTCATCTTCTAGTTTTAAACGAGGAAATCCCAACTGTCTTGTAATTCATGTCTTTATAGCATAAGGTAGCATTTAAAAAAAACCCCAACCCTCTAAAACATTCATTTTTTAAATAGCAGCTTCCCTTCTGTAATGCCTGACCAATTACGAAAAACAACATAGAATGAAGGAAGATGTTTTGAGTTACTAAGCTGTCTTAACCGTTTTCTAAGTGTGAATTCTAAAAGTTCTTTATTTAAAAAATAGCTCCTCACAGATTCTTCTTGTATCCTGTGGGGATGTGACGCTGTGGCCTTCTGTTCTGGAGTCTGTGAAAATTTCATAGTCATTCCCTCCCTGAAAACAGAAGAGAAAAAAAGCAGAAGAGGATTTAGTGTTATGTAGCTTAATGTATAGTCACAGTCTTGGGGTGGAAAAGGGGCAGAATCACAGAATGGTAGGGGTTGGAAGGGACCTCTAGCGATCATCTAGTCCAGCCCCTCTGCCGAAGTAGGTTGGACAGGATGGCGTCCAGGCGGGGTTTGAATCTCTCCAGAGAAGGAGACTCCACAGCCTCTCTGGGCAGCCTGTTCCAGTGCTCTGCCACCCTCAAAGTAAAGTTGTTTTTCCTCATGTTGAGATAGAAGTTCCTGTGTTCCAGTTTGTGCCCGTTGCCCCTTGTCCTGTCGCTGGACACCACTGAAAAGAGTCAGGGTCCATCCTCTTGACAACCCACCCTTTAGATATTTATAAGCATTGATGAGATCCCCTCTCACACAAATGAGATTATGGAAAGAAGGAAGATAACGTATTCATGTCTGAGATGTCTTCCAGAACGCTAAGAAACTGCAAACCACCATTTTGAGATTTTTGGCAGAACGTGTTTATAGCACACCTGTGTTGAAACTTCTGCTGAACACCACAAACACTTGCGTGAGAACTTCTCACCCATGTGTCAGAACGGGTAATGAAAGAGTAGAACTCTCAGTGTAAGTTTAGCCATGTTTTTAGTTTCGTACAGCAACTCACTATTGACTTCTTAAAATTGTTTACTAGTTAATATGAAGGTGTAAAACTTGTTACAGAACACTATACCAGCACATGGTATTTGAACTTATTTGCATGATCCTCTTCCTTCCAACTTGGTTTCCTTTCCTTTTAGGTAAATCATTGTTGACTGTTGATCCTTTGCTATTGTAGTAGTGTTTAGGCTTTGCTAGCTACTGGTCTGATGTGACGCTGTAAATGGTTTCTAATCACAGGAAAGCGATGCAAAGATCCTTTCACAGCTGGGTCAGGGAACGAAGGCGCTGCCACCTGCATGAGCAGAGATCCCTGAAAGCCGCAGCTTCATGCGCTACAGGAAGCGGCACCTGGTTTTTGTACGTTGTTTGCCACACTGCTTTCCAGTGACTCAGCAGCAACTCCTGCTACTTCAAAGCTCTGAAAATGCTGCACTGCCAATTACAGAGTTTAAAATCAACTCTAAGCCAGAGGGACAAGCAGCTGGTGTCAAGGGGCAACCCCCCCACCCCCCCTTTCATTTAAAGCTCGTCTTTTTTGATAAAACTTGGCTTTTTAAAGTTTATAAAACTATAAAGTTCTCTGTAAGTTCTTGTAAAATTAAGCCCTTTCTTACAAAACTTACCCTGACACTGTCCCTTGGCCATGTTCAGACGGCCTTAATTTCATCCAAGTCCTTGTGCTGGCTGTTGCCCTCGCTAGCTCTAGCCAGGTCTCTGCTCAGCGTTTTCAAAAGCCTCTGAATCACCCTGCAGAGTTGTTTAGCTCTCTCCAATGACTAGGGACGGGGATTATATATAATTTCAGTTCCTCAATGTGGAGACAGACAGAGTGGTTGGCAGAGGAACAGTATTAAATTCAACAGAAAATAAATATGTTTAATAATCGCTAGCCAACAAGAAGCATCCATCTACAATAACCAAACAGGATAATGAGTTCTATATAGCCATGTCACCTAGGTTTTTAACGTAATTACAGAAGTTCAGTTTACAAACATATTCCAGTATTAAGTCTGTCAAGAACACTGCATTCGCTTCAGGAAACACAAGAAAAATCTATGCTCACAGCTGTCTCCCAGCGTGATGCTGACCAGCATTGCACAGCCAGTTAAACACAGACACGTTCACATTTATATTCTGACTTCAGTTTGTGTCAGGCATATGGCAGTTGGTTACAACCTACAGTGCTTGTGGTTTAAAACAGAAGCTCTGAAATGTATATACAAAACAATATACTCACTGGCATAGTCTTATCTCCAAAGAAATAAATAGTCTTGTATCCATCGTCGGCAACGATTCCTAAGCAGTACCGCTTATCCCAGCCATCTGGGAACACATCGAAGCTTATCTGGCCTCCTAGGATACAAAGGAGCCAAGCAAACTTTGTTTTATTACATGAACACATTTCTGAGGGGAGCGTAAGTGACGAAAAACTAACCTGGGTAAGGTTTTTGGTAGAGGGAGCTTTGCAGAATTCACAGAAATGTTATGAGACTCTGGAATTGTCTTACAGGTACAAAGTGTTTTACAGGGTATCAGTTACTACAGTTGTGATTCACAGATTATTATTTACCCATCAAGCAAACATGAAAGTCTTAGCATGTTCCCAAACACTGACTGCTCTCAAACAAGCTGAACCTTTTTTAAAAAAAATTACATTTCATCTTTTTACTTTTAGAAAGAAACTATGTGAATGAACACAGCCATTCATGTACGTACAGCCATAAAGTCTTATGCAGAAGATTTTCTAAAGCTTTCAGAATAGAAAAAAAGGAAGAAAGCAGCCTTTTTAACACAGCCTAACAGGACAACAGCTGTTCCAGTTCCAAATCCTTGGACTTTACCAATACATAAAAGCATGGTTCCCAGTTGGAGCGGGTGTCAAAACGGTATTTACAACAGGCTTTAGGAGAGCTGTATTGCCATTCATTTCTGCCTTAGTGTTTCAATACCACTGCTCTAATGGCAACCGTACTTTTTTATAATTCTGAAAAATAATAATGTGGTAATATATTGGGGGAGAGGGGAAAAAAGAAAAAATGCATGGAAAATTAATTCCCCCTTATTATCACTTCTCTCTTCACGCCTGCACTTGCTTTTGCATTTTCTTTTCTCTCCTTCCTCCCACACAATGCAGCTACAGAACTGAAGAACCAAGGGCTACTGGAACAGTACCGATGTAGTATTTCTGATCAAAATTGATTCGTAGAAACAACTCTGACTAATCAGAAGCATGTAAGATGTTTCAAAATGAGCAGAATCAGTCACACAACTGACATGAAAAGACAATGAACTGATGACAAGCAATCAAGTGCTCTCTGTTGATGGATTTCAATTAAAAGGTACCAAATGGAAGCCCAAGAGGAAAAAGAGCCTTAGTCTTGCATGCAGTGCCTGCAACCACCCCCAGAGAGATAACTGTCACACAAATGAGCTAGGATATGTCATACCCATAAGAGGATATAATTTAAGTAAGTGAAATGAAATTCTTTTAAATGTGATACCTATAGAAAATGTGAGGCCTTTTCCTGCAAATTCTCTTCGTAAATCAGCTACGAATTTCTCTCTTATACGTTCCTTCTGTTTAAAGAAAACCACATAACCAAAACAAAACCAAACATCAGTTACATGCTGTGTTAATTCACCAATAAAAAGATAACTCAAAAAACCACCCCAAAAATATCCAAAGGTCTGAGTACCAGGACTAGTGTGGTATAGCTGTATTTTATTATTACTGAAAGCATGCTGAGAATATTGCTACTTTAAGCTGTTACCAACTTGTAAAAAATGAGAGCAAAACTTCACATACATGCTGTGATACTATTTGCTTTTCTATCTGAAAATCTTAGACTACTAAGGAAGTGTGCTTCAACTCCCAGTAAAACTCAGTTTTACAAATGAGGAGACTGAGGCATAGGAAGAGTCTCAAAATTGGTACTAATCTTCTGATACTCCAAAAAGGGTATTTTCAGCATGCCTTGGGCTTAGGTGTCTCTCAGCATCCATTAACTGAGTTGCAGGCAAAGACTGCTTTTGAGGAATTAGATTTCAGTTTTTGTATCAGGTCAGAAACAGTTGTTATGGTGTAGCAGGGAACAGAACTCTGATACCATGGCTCCGATTCATTTCAGCCTGCACATTTAGCTGTGTACAAAGGAAAATAAATGGCGAGTAGTCTGACCTCAGCTTTGAAATTCTGCTTTAAAAGGCTTTAAAGAGTTGACAAGAAAAGTAATAGTTTTATTGATCTGAATGGATATAAGCTGGAATACTAAGAAGCACTCCAGATAAGTACAGTTTTATCTATGACAGGGTTTTTCAGGAACCCTGTGTGTAGAAGTAGGATGTTCGGTACGCTGGATACACAGTGAAAAGAAATATGAGCCAAACCCACCCCTTCTGCAAGTGATCATTGTTCACTATTGCAACAAAAAACCTATTGTGTATTTCCTGAAGTCTGAACTAAGAAGTTAGTTAAACCACATGGAAAGGATTAAAATGAAAAAAATTGCACGAAGTATAAAAGCTTTTTAAAAATTATAACCTGGCCATAACTGCCTCTTCAGAAGAGTTGGATATTTTTCAAGAGTTGTAACTCACTTTATCAAGTTCATAGAACTCAACTCGTTCTTCCTGGCTGCAGCTTCTTCCAATGGGGGATACATTTAACATCCCGTTTCGGAACTCAATAAAAGTGCCCCTGAAAAAGAATCAATTAACGAGACAGAAAATAGATGAAAAATTGCGCAAAATACTGAACGTCACAAAGAACTTTCATTTAGTCCTGAAGACAATGGGAATTAGATGCCTCCTGCAGCCTCTCATTGTATGCATGAAAAACAACATGTAGGAATCAATACCTCTGGCATCAAGGAGACTTTTGGACTTTTATTTGAATCTGGCAACCTCAACATCATCCTTACTGACTTTTACAAGTATGATTTGGTTTTAAAAGTATGACTGGAGCACCCTGTCAACCCAATTCTCAGACCCTGACAGGCCAGTCTGACAGCTTTGGGGTGAAGCGATAAGATTTAGAGCAATCTTGGCAGTATGTCTAGCTAGCCTCACATATGGTATGTATTAATGTCTTCAGCAGCTGCAGCCTCACATGTCACACAGAACTGATCTTACTGCACGCTTGTAATCTCTGGAAAATATTATGCTGCTGAATTCCAAACATGTCAAGGAAATACTCCTACTTCCAAACTGAACTTTCTTCCCTCTTAAATAAAAATGCTCAATCAGTATTTCAAATCCTGTGCCCCAGCTGGGACCTCGCCTTTGTATGCGTGGATTGAGCTCCGTTTCATGTATACAGTGTTCCTAAACCACAAACTATTCATTTTTTGCTGAGCAGACTGCTTTACTTATTGATGCTCAACACTGTAACATGGAGAATGTGGTGACACCGAGATGCGTGTATGCACATACCTCTTCTTTGGCAGTTTAATCTTTGCAATGTAACTCAGGCAGTAGTTGATCAGATCTTGAAGTATGTCCTCACCCAGGTGACCCTGAATGTTCTAACAGAATAAATACCATTCAACCAACAGTCCAGAATTTGAGATTCTAAAAACAAGTCACATGGAAAAGACAGCCATCGGATATCAGGCATGGTTAATACCACAAAGAAACACGCCTTCAATAACTAACTCAGTTGATGCACACGTGGTACTAACTAACAGCTCTCTCTCTTTTTTTTTTTTTTTTTAAAAACCATAATACCAAACTCTCATTTAATACGCTCCCTACTAGTACCTGCTTTAGAAGGAAACAGTGTGGGCCAAAGACAGCAGACCTACACAAAAAGTTGCAGTTAATGTCTACTGTAGCCAAGTGTGAAGAAATGGAGATCATTACTGCAGTAAACTGGAAACCACTGCTCGCGTCAGCAATTTCAGCCAGGATCTCTTTTAGAATTTTAATCTCCATTACTTACATTGAACCAATGAAGGTGATTAGGGTATCCAGAATCAGTTGAACGTTTATATTAGAGTATTTACCTTTTAGCTTATGCAACATATCAGAACCTGCGCTCTGAATTAAGACTACAAAGCAGCTACGAGAGATCTACAAGAAACTTTCTGAACCCCAAGGCCCAACAGGCACCAGCTATGAAATACCATATTCCATAGGACCTGCAGGAGCAGAGGGCTTGGCCACATTTCCTATGGATAAGGTGAGAAAAAGGCTGTTCCAGGATTTTCACTGTTCTTATTCGACCAGGCGCTCCTGAATCCAATAACTTTTGGGTTTGGAATACCCCAAAGAATAAAGCTTAGGGTGAAGACTGTCACTACACGAACCAGGGTGACAAATGATCGATCTGTTCCACAAGTAACACATGAAAACAGCAGCAATTTTGCTCTTGGTTAGAAGGGTGATTATAGAGGACTGCGGTGTAGCAACAAAGCAAAATCTCGTTTAGAAAATGTCTCTTTCGTGTCACTGGAAATTTCACACTTACCTGCTTGCTCAAGAACTTCCCATCTTTGTACGCCACAAGACCGTTTTCTGGAAAAACGTAGTCAAATTTTTCAACCACTACAACCAAACAAAAAGGCGGTAACTTGTAATTTCCCTTATATTTTTAATGCAGAATTATCTTGCATATTAAACAGGTTAAAATACAGTAAACGTTAGCTCATAAAGCGTGAAAGATTCAGCAGCGTAACATGGAGCACAAGATCAAAACCACTCTCATATCTCTCCAAGATTAACACACACCTCAAATCACATGAAACCTTTCACTTGTTACCTGTATTTTTGCTTAAAGGCTCCTCCCCTCCTGCCAGTATGTCTCTGCATTAAACACAGGGAAGTGACTGAACATCTAAAACGTTACAAAAACCTGGCACACAGCCTGGCTAGAGAGCAAATCAAACACTACTATTTTAGGTTTGTGTTACCAGTGTTACTAATCTACAGTAGATGTCCAAAAGTTGTGAGAATCTCGCTATGATGCAAGACGACATGGCTTACTGGAGACCGCTCATAAGCTAAGCAAATTCTGAGTTACCCGGGCATTACAGGCGGCTATCACAAATTCTGAGGTACCCGGGCATTACAGGCGGCTGTCACAAATTCTGAGTTACCCGGGCATTACAGGCGGCTATCACAAATTCTGAGTTACCCGGGCATTACAGGCGGCTATCACAAATTCTGAGTTACCCGGGCATTACAGGCGGCTGTCGGTGGCATCAGTTAAGTACGGACCCCTGAGGGTAGTCTGTTAGCCAGACAAGGAAGCGCCCCTCGAAGGAGCAAAGCGAGAGTCCCTCTCTGCAGGGTAACCCCGCAGTGCACAAAACCAGGGATGAGCCAGACATGTGAGCGGCCGCACACCTGCATTACGTGCATAATCCCATTTTAAAAGGACAACGCTAAAACGCCTTCCTCGGGTACCGCCACGGAGTCAGGCCTTCCCTACCAGTGACCCCCCCTCGGTGAGACCCCGGGACTCTGCCAAACGCAAAGGGGCTGCGGGCCCCAGGCGCCTCTGAAGAGCTTTCCACAGACTGAGCGCAACGCACCAAAACCGGGGAAAAAAAAGGCTAGAAGCACGGACGGAGGGGAAGGCGCGGGGTCTAACCCACACTCCGCCTTCCCAACCGCCTCGTTAGCCCCCGGCGCGAGGGGCGGCACCCGCCGGCCTCACCGTCGTGGCCCAGCTGCTCCTGGATCTTCCCCAGGTCCGAGCCGCCCACCACGCCGACCTTCACCCTCCCGCGCAGCTCCTGCAGGAAGGCGGCCATCTCTGCCGTGATCTTCTGCGTGCCAAAAGCAGAGCCGGGTCAGCGCCCTCGCCGTGACAGCGGCACCTCCGTCCCGCAGCCACCACCGGCCCCCGCCAGCCCTGCGCAGGGCGTTAAACAGGAAGGGAGGGGTTGCTTGGTCCCCCCCCTCCCCCCCTTAAATGGCAAATTCAGTTTGTCCCTCAAGCCCCACGGGAACGGCTGCACAACCCCACGGGCCCGTCCGTTCTGCTCCCCGAGGGCCACCAGCCCCGCGCCGCGCCGACACGCCCGGCCCGGCGGCACCGAGAACCCCACCCCGACCCGCGC
>VYXH01000782.1:0-24771 GCA_013397275.1 Burhinus bistriatus | reverse complement strand
GGCGGGGCCGGGCCTGGCGGAGGGGGGCCGGGGCCGGGCCCGGAGGAGGAGGGCCGGGGCCCAGCGGAGGCGGCGCCGCCAGCCGGAGGGCGCCGGGAGCAGCGCTGTTGTGCCTCAGGTCCCCCCCCGAGACGCGCTCTGCGGCGATGGCCGCCCTTGGTCCGAGCCTGCGGCCGGCGCCTCCCTGTGCAGAGAGGAGCGCCATCGCCTGTGTCACAGCACGGGGGCAGCACGGAAGCTCCTTTTCTTCCTTTCATCTCGTGTTGTCCTGCACGTTCCTAATGTCTGGTCCCTCATTCGGGGTCACTTATGTTCTCCTCCCCTTTATCGTGCTCAGTCCACTATTTTCGTTTCCTTAAAAATTTTATTTAAGTGGTTATTTAATGTTTCGCTGGCTAGCAGCCCCAGGTTCTCTCACCCTCTTTGCTTAGAAGTGACCCATGGTGCTGGTGTTTCCACCCGGATGTTGCTCAAAAAGAGAGGCAGGGGATGCCACAAGGTTACGTTCAGTAAGCTAACTTTGGTATCAGCGATGTTATCAAAAATATTTTCCCTCTTCATCTGCAGGGAGGGATGCAAGCACAACTGCCAGTTTCCTGACATAACACTAGTTTTAAGTATAAGGTTAGAGTGAGCTGGGGTGGGGAGGCTTATGCTAACTGCCTTCAGGTCCTGAGGAACAGATGCTGAGCTAAATGCAATTTGGTTATAAAGAAGACCCGAATGATGACCTGTGGGAATATTTCCTTACAGGCCAGGCTCTACAGAATTAGGACTAAAGTCTGCATGGCACCATCTTTTGGGAGATGTCTACAAAATGAGCTCTGGACAAGGTCATGGAAAAAGGAAGATGCTGGCCCACCCTGTTTGCAGTCACAAGACTGGCAAGCTAGTGCTGTTAATAATTATCTTGGGAGACGGCGAGAGCCATCTGTGTGTCTGTGCCATTCGGTCCCTGCTGCTGTGGTCCGACAAAAGGCTGTGGATGAGAAAACAGAAGAGTTCAAACTGGTCTACAGGTTTCCCGGGATTAAGTACTGCAGGGTACTGTCCAGACTGAAGCTGTTACAGACTGCCACCACCGTGGTCGTGCTGCCTCCCATCTGCCACCTCTATCTGCAAGACCAGGTTTCTCAGCATATCCTCCTGTATACAACTGGCATTGCGCTCTTTGCTGGTGCAATGTTGTATGGTATGAGCTACTTTTTCAGACGAATTATTGGATTAATCTACTTAAATGAAACTGGACGTACTGTCAAAGTGGCCCACTTGACATTCTGGGGAAGACGGAATGACATTTACTGTCCCATAGAGACAGTGATGACATTGGATGAAGTTGGAGATAGCAAGGGGGAGCTTCTTCTCCAGTTCAAACGGTATAATAGTACAGATATTTTATATTTTACGATGAAGTTTGGCCAGATTGTAGACAGACAGAAGTTTACTCAAATATTTGGAAAACTCGAGTGATACAGTAGCTAATTTCCAGTGATTTTCCTTGTTGCCTGTTCATTGTGCTTATTCTTCTGTGAAGTTTAATTAGTTTACCAAACTGACCTACTTCTGTCATTTTCCTGTGCAAAGCCTGCTGGTAAGTGCACTCAGTGTAGAAAGTAGAAGTGGTAAAGAACAATCCAGTGGATTAAATGTCTCTGCAGCTTGTTTAAGGTGTGAGCAGTGTCTTGACCGTGTTGGATACAGCGATGCGCATGGTGCGATGTCACCAGCAGTTCTAAGTCTACACTGTCCTACTTGGAACCTGCAGTAGGAGGCTGAGTTACTGATGCTGGCCCTGACTGTTTCAGCTGGCCTCTTAGATTGTTTTGAAACAGGAAAAACTCTTGAAGTGAAATGCAGTAACTCTGCCAGAGCATCCTCGCTTTAAATTCATTGTTTCTTTTAGTGGATTTTAGGTTGACTGGGAAGTCTCTTGAAATTAAAACTTGTCTGAAACATACATAATGTCAGAGATACACGCTAGTGCATTAATGAAATGGAGGTAACTGGAAAGAGCAGTACGTGATGCTGTGTAAGGTGTGTTGGGTCTCTTGGCAAGGTCTTCCAGGATGTGAACGTAACTGGGCAGAAGAAGGGCATGTGTTGCAAGACACACAGTTCAGCTGTAAGGGCAAGTTAAAGACTGGGACAGCATTTCTGGAGCCTCTCATAGAAATTGCTTTCCCATTAGAATAAAGGAAAACCATACCCAAGCTATGGTGCTGTGAATTCCAGGCACAGCCTGGGATCGTCCTGTGCTCCGTTTGGATCCAAATGATCGTCTGAAAACTTGGAACTACTCGTCCTTCTTTGCATATATTCATGTTTGTGTTTGTTTTGTATGTATGAATGACATTTAAGCAATCCTCTTGAGTTGCAAAAATTTCAGTAAATGTTACCAAAAATTACCTTAGTGTATGTGAATTAAGCACTCTTCTGTGAAGACTACCATATAGCCTGGGAAACAAGTCATCTCCGTCCCTTAACGTGTTTACTGATGTGGGCCTATCATCAAAAGCTCTGTTGCCAAAACCCCTTTCCACTCCCTACTCCCCCAGTCTGGGCTTATTTAAAATTAAAAGAAAAAAGGTAAGACACCTAAGAGCTGTATTGAATTAAGACTGAAAAATGTGTACTTTGTATTCTGTTGAACTTGCAGGGTTCATCACCCCGGTGCCTGTGTCCGTGAAGGACAGTGGTCTTATTCTGTGGTGCTAGTATGATTCCTCCTTTTCCAAAACCTCAGTAGGAATGAGGCGCAGGATTTAAACCCGAGAAAGAATCAAACCTGAGCACCTGTAACGTGTAAAACTTTTTTTGACTTGTCAGAAGCAAGTTAACTCCTTATGCTGCTCTTATGGCTGTTACTTCATTTGAAAAAAATGGCAAATAAACTGACCCTCACCGACAGAGAAATTTGGAGTGTTCTTTGCCCTCTTTCTTCCTCACAGGTATTGAAACCTCTGTCTCTTGGTGGATCAGCAGATGCAGGTAAGTAAAATTGCCATTTAAGTGCACAGGATAACCCTGACTTACTGTTTATTCATGTTGAACTTTTTCTAATGGGGGCTCCATTATTTTAAATTTTGGCTGACAGAGTGTGGTACAGCAGTCTCAAGAGGGAAAGAGAAATGTTTGTTGGCTTAAACACCATGGCAACAAAATACAGTGGACTGTATGTATACAGCATGTTTTTTGGAGGCTTATCTTCACAAGAATATATTTAATATGCACTAATGATTTCAGTTTAGGAACATACTAGGTGTAAAATAAAAAGCCCTGGAGAAGTTCAATTATAAATATTTTATTTAAGAATATTGATTACACATGAGATATTTTATGAATCTGTGTACAGTTACTAGTTACACCATGAAGTGTAGTTCAGGATTTGTTTAAACATTTATTTGGCACTGTCCACAGTATGCTGTAAACAATATTAACTTTATATGCTTCAGCTGCAGTGCTTCCTATGTATTCTCTAATGTGATTTCATCAACATGTTGTACACAATTATACAGTTAGTGAGTGTCAGTAAAAATTATAAAAACACCTAGAATATTAATAATAAAAGTGAGGATGTGGTAAGACTTCAAATTACTGGACCTTTGCTTCTGTAAAAGTACAAGACTTGCTAGAGACATTTACTAAAACTACTGCACTGATATGTTGAACAAACTAATTCCCAAAATGCTGTCAAATGCAGTTCTCAGTTTGGCTTGCCTCTTGCTGATAATACGCTTAAACAAGGACAGCGACGACAGTGAGGTTTTGTTGAACACCAATTCACCGGTCCTTCCCCCACATTTTTTACAACCTCTGCTCAAAAACCTGCTCAGGTTCTGACCAGCTGGTAGCAGAATTCTGGTTTCTGCAGAGAGGTTTACAGAAATCCTGTTATTTTTAAGCTAGCAGAAGTGAGTGTGCTTGAGTTTCCCAATACCAGCACTCGAAAAATAAAACAGGAAAACCATGATTAACACTTCTCAAAACAGGTAAGAAACCTTTCATATTTTGGTGGCTATATGAAATATGTAAATCTTTTAACTGCTCTTCTATTATGTACTTTAAAATTGTGGTTAGAGCCTAACAGGGCAACTGTAAAGTCCACTGTGGTCCCTGTTTTTTGGTGCAGAACATAAAGTTAAACTTTGGAAGCAAAAGCCAGATGCTTGCTAGCCAAGAAAAGGAAAAAAAAGGCACCAGACCTAGTTCAAGTTGGCCTTAAGCAAACAGCAAAGAGTAAAGAGATGCCCAAAACAGTTCTCTGATGAGAAACACATTAATGAACTGTTGACACTTTTTGATCCTGTGGCTTTCTAGAAGCTCTCTGAAGTATCAATGACTTAGAGTTCACTATTGGAACAAAAATAGAATTAGTTTGCATTATAAATGTGCAATTAGGACCAGGCCTTCACTATAGTGGCTCTGATGTCAGGTAATGGCTAAGGTCAAGCAATTCTGCTGTAGTTTTACAAAATACCTCAAGTATTCATGTAGAACTTGTAACAGATAAATTTAATGGCTATTATGGGCAAACGGTAAAATAATCTCAAATCATTCTAGATTGCTGACAGAGGTGGAAATAATGTGCTTCACATGATTCTCCAAGCTTTGTCAAATTGCATACTTTAGGGTATAGTTTTCTCTGTACAAGTCTGATTGTTAGAGAAGTTTTAAAATCCAGGAGGAGGAAAAAAAGTACAAGTCCTTCAGTTCTGCTTACAGCGCTGCAGTGTGGCTGAGTGCATCAGTGCCTCTGTGCAGGCTGAAGGGGGTGCATAGAGGAGCTGATGGCATCCTCATCCAGTGGCAGGTGACTGTATTCAGGGGGATAAAGCTGGAAATTATTCTGTAAAATACTGTACTTGGCAGTGGTAGAAAGCAGAGCTTTCCTTGAAACACCTATTTTATTCCAGCTACCACGAGGGAATGGCACTTTCTCTATGGCGGGCATGTGGCTCTAAGTGTTAGGCCATACTTGCTGCTTCTGGACGCAAGAGTAAATCTACTGGGCTTACCTGTGAAAATGGCCTGTACCAGGTCCTATTTAGACAATCAAATAGTCAGGGCCACGAATGTAGAGAGGGCTCTGCAATTAATGTGACCCAAGCCAGAAGATGGAGGGCCACAGCTTCTACAAATGCACAGTGTGGGACAGCTGCACATATCTGCTGGTGACCAGTACCAATGCTCTGCCTGGGTTGAGTTTGCATGGAGCAGGATCACAGACAGAACACAAACCTCAGTTTATGACTTTACACTTATCTTGTGAGTAGCGAAGACATGAATTAATGCAGGCTAATTTCATAATCAGCTGTTCGGTGCGAAGGAACTGCTTTTTACTTGAAGTTTGCTAAGATGTCACTGAAAATGTTCAGAAAGAGATGCGCATGATGATCCTTGAAGATCAGTGTTGGACGAAAACGAATCGATCTGTCGCCACAGCCTCCCAGCACAACACCTAGAACAAGAATAGAATAGGTCCTCCGGTCATTTCCATCTTTGCCAAATACCCAGAAAATAAAGGTCTCTGAATGAGGCTTGCCCCACTGTGGAGGGCCAGCGGATGCTCCCCAAATCACTGCTAACCACACTAAGATACAGCACGTAGTCAGTGGTGCAAAGGGGCCTCAAGCTTCACAGCAACTCAGAAGAACACTGTGGATGCCTGCAGCTGTTCTGTAAAACACTTGGAATGTTGGGATGAATCCCAACATCAGTGGAAAGACTCCATCCAGTGCAGAGCTCAAACAGCATCTGAGCCTTCAAAGCTGCAATACTCTACTGATTAAGGACCTCAGTCCCAGAACAAGAGACCGTAGGTTTCTTCACAGTTTTGTTTTTAAACTACTTCATTTTTAATTATGAAAATTTAAAATACCTCAGTGCTGGCAAACTTCTTCTTGCAGTACTTTAAATGCATGGTATTTTTTTTACCCCCAAATCAATTAATTCTTTGAAATGTTTGTGGGCAATGAAAATCTGCACCATTCAGGTGAGCTCACCTTCCCTCTAAGCATAGCCTTGGTTTACCATGAAACAGACCACTTGCCTTCTCTCCTTGCTGACTTAGTTTCCAAGAACAAAAAATATCAATGTCTTTTACATTCTTAAAATTTTGGTTTTGTGATAGTTTAGATGCATCAAGCCCGCTTCTTTCAAGAGGTACAAGTAACAGCAAAAACTGAGAACAGCAAACCCAGGGCCCAAGCAGTTAAATTCAAAGAGAGTGTCAGGCTTCAGATCACAAGGTTCCCCTCCCGATACCTGGGCTTGTCTACAGCTGGGCAAGAGCTCTGTACTACAAGAGGGATGTAGTTGTAGATCTGTGCCCCTTTTAGGCAACTCCTCATGTTTCGTTATTAGGTATTCCATAAAATTCATACTTTTTCTCCCTGTGTTTTCCTGAGTGACAGTTACATTAACTTTCTTCTAATTTTGCTGATCTGTTTCTAGAAGTAAGCCATGCCTAGGTGCACCTAAGGTCACTGCAGAGGACTATGAAAGTGATACCACAAAAACTTGATGCCCTACATAGATCTCATCCAGTAACATTAGACCTATAGAGAAGGGTAAACGTACACACCATGCAACACACTGCTCTGATGTCTCTCAAAATACAAGTATTTCCAGAAAAGTCTAAATACAGCTTTGTTCATAATTTCACATCGGTCCTCTGATATTGTAGTACACACACACACACCCCCCTCCCCCATACGAAAAAGGAAAATTTAAAACATTACATGTGCTACTGTTTGTCATTTGAAGCTAATCCACACACAACTTTCTTACCTTTGTTTCTGGCTATTGTAATTAACTTATTTCTAGTTGCATCGTTTGGAGTGTCAAACGAACAGAATGTGCCTCTTCCTCTCACTCTGCTGATAAGATGGGGGTAACGAGCCTGCAAAGAGAGGTGAGGCGGTGTGCGCGGCACCTGCTGCAACAGCGGGCACCTGGTGGCCAGCTCTGCTCTGCCAGGCATTCTGCCACACGGAAACCCCGCTGCCGCCGCCCTTCTGGCAGAGTGGGGCACCGCAGAGGCTGGGCTTCCCACAGAGCCTGCCGTCCCCTTCAACCGCCCGAATAGCCACCGAGTGCAGAGCCCGCCAGCAGGCAGGTTCTCTCCTCACAAAGCAGATAAACAGCCCAGCAGGAGGTGAGAATGAACCTGCAGCCCTCAGCTGGGTAGAGTAAAATCTTACTTGGAGCTGCCTGAAGTGAGTGTAAAGCACCTTGCCTCTAAAATGCCCTCCAGGAAAACCTGAGCATAAATAAGCTGGAATGGGGCTAGAAACCAGCTCATTCTTACGCCGCACTAAGATGCTTGCTAGTATGATCTGCTTCACTATCAATTACAATCCTCGTCTTTTATAAGAATACTAGTTGTATTCTACCCTCCAAAATACTAAGATTATAATTTTTTGTGTTCTCCTGCCTGCTGTGCCTTGAAGTTGTGGAGAGAGCACAGACTGTATTTGGGCTTGTCCTGTGCTACTGGTGCACAAAGTGCCTTTTCAGAGGGGAGCATCTGCAAGCCTGCCCTTAAATGCCTGGCTGATTTTCCTCCTCAGGTGGAGCTCCATAATTGAAACTAAAGGAATTTCCCTTAGTCAGGGAGGGAAAGCTACAATTTTCTTGTTTGAAGAACTCAGTGGAATTGTGATAAAATATAAAGGCACTTTTCTTTAAGAAGAACTTTTGGGACAAGGAAATACTAGCTGCTTGTGGTAACAGGGACTTCTAGTGAAATAATTTAAGGAGCTGCAGTTCATACCTTCAGATATTTTTGGGGTCACCCTTTATTTTGGGTGAAGCTATATAAAACCAGCATCCATAAGTCAGTAAAAGAAAGTTTACTTCAATTCAAAATGGGACACAGTTATGCAGGCTTGCATTGAAGTACCTAAACCAGCAAGTTACAATTATGGTCCCAGCTGGAATTCCTCAGTTCAAGCGTTTAAACTGGATTAGGTCAGATCCTACCTAATGAGCAAATTTCTCCTTACCTATAATCCTTCCAGATGTTTACCTGTAAATCCAGCAGCCCAGTCAGTAGTGCTTTCCCGGCGTGGGTTGCATTGTTTAGAAGGTCTTCTCTTTTAATAACCTTAATGACTTCAGCAAGCATAAGGTTCTTGGATGGATCTCCAAGCCAGGTGTTAAAAATCCGATAGGGCTTGGGAAAGGATGGGGAGAGAGTTGTGGAACATGTTAAGAGGCAAATCACTATCATAAAGAAAAGCAAGCCATCAAACTGGTAATGCAAACATCTGGTGTATGAAAAAGCCTGCACTAATCTCACCAACCCCCTTTTTCTAGTTGCAAGAGTGAAATACAGCTGCCCTGCTGTGCAGAAACAGAGGACAACTACTTTATGCTACAAATTCAGTGCATTGTGTCTTGCTGCTCCGACATCTCACTGTAACGTGGCTGTTGACGACATGGAAATCAGCATCATCTGTAGGGGTTTGACATTCAAGCTTTATGTTCTCCCCCTTAGTTTTCTTTCTTTCTTTCTTTCTTTCTTTCATCTAAAATGTCACTAATGCAAAGAAGAAATCTTGCTGACAGAATCCCTAATACTGATGTACAAGCTCTGAAGATACCATGTTGCCCCATGGAAAAAGGTGTCAGTTTGTGGTTGGATGTTGTAGTGAAGGTTAGTTCATTAGGCTAAACCCAGTTCTCCACTCCCTCCCACCACCTTTATGACCTTTGTGACTGATGGCAACTGGAATAAAAGTGAAGTGACGCAACTTTTGTGTAAGCACAAAGCAAGAATCTATGAAATAGCAGCTCCATTTAGTTGAACCTGCGTTACTGAAGGAAAGCTCGTCTCTTCCATGGACACTACAGTCACTCATGGACGGGCCCCCAACTAGCACAGAGTCCAAGTTTCATTGAAAATCTTACAGCATTTGGTCTGAACTCCTCTTTGTGGAAGAATCCTCCTGTCATCATCTTCTTACTGAATGTTACCACATCAGCTGGGTCATCCAGGCCCCAGTGTTCATGCGCCCAGAATTTTCCTGTGCAGCCACCTCCTGTCTGCACCTCATCCACCAAGAACGCACAGCCATGCTGCAGTAGATGTAAAGAGCAGGGAATGAGTCCGCATTTCCAAAACAAAAATACCTCCCTTAGTGAACAGAGAAGTAAAAGCCAATTATATGCAACATCCCTCCTTCCTCTCCCTTCACCGCTCCCCATCTCCCTTCCTCAACCCCACACCAATGCTACTCACTATGCACTGGATTTCACAATTAAAAATTCAGCTATTTTTTCAGAAAGGTACTAGAAATGTATTTTCTACCTAAATTCACAAAGTATATGTTTTTATATAGTCTATGCATTTTTTATATAGTCTTGAACATTTCTAGAGGATACCTGAAAACATCTGGGAGGAGCCTGGATGACATTTTCAAAGCCTCTGAGGGAAGTAGAATGTAATTTTTAGGAGTTTTGTTTGTTTTAAAAAAGAAGCTTCTGCCTCCAATCTGAGTCAGGCATGTGTGGCACAACAGCAATACCAGCAGCATGATCTGTTCAGTCTCGGGGTCTAAAATGATCCTGGAAGAGCTGCCTTTTCAGATGAGTCTGCTGAAAAGAGCTACTTATTTTAGATGGCAACATGTGGGGTTTTTATGCGAAGGACTATTTTGTTGAAACTTTGGGACAGGGAGATCAAGCTGTATCATGATAAACCAATTGGTAAGTACTTTTGGCAGCATCTCATTTTAGACAATGCAAACCTTTTCATTTCACCTTATTTACTCTATCACCCTTGCATGAGCAGCTGTTAATAATGGGAAAAGCTGCTATTTCTCATGGCAGAACAGAATTTTCCCAATGTTTTTCTCTGTAAGCACACAAATGTTTTGAGGGTGAAAAAAGCACGGAGTAGATCTTATTGAGGGTCATCACTTCCAAACAGGTAACTTTGCATTCCGAGTATCAAGACAAACGTCCTTTTCATTGTTTTATTGGAACATCAGCACTTACGGTTGGACTCAATTTGTGTTTCGCTTTTTTTGCAATTAAAAATAGGTATGCCAACAAAAAATTACTCTTTTCCAAACCTGCCTCTTCTGAAATTGATTGAATCCCCTCAACAAATTTGCATTATCTAAAGAACACTACTGCGAAATCCATAGTTAATGAATCAGAATAATTTCTCACTTAGACATTAGATGAAAATTTATTGGACTGAGGAAACCACTGAGTGTGCATCAAACAGAAGAGAAAATACTGTGCTGACAAGGGGTTGCTTGTATCTGAGTACCTGTACGTAACTACCCCAGCTGCTATACTAAGGAGGCCTGTGAAGCTCTCAAAGTGCCTGGGGCAGGGGGGAGGCCTCTGGAGACACCAAGAAGTATTGGCATGTTTAGCTGCCCCTGAGTGAAGAGTGAAATATTTGATTACCTTTCTGGCAATATCTCGCAGCTTTCTGAAGAAGTCATCTGAAGCATGATTGTCCCCACCCTCTGACTGTATTGGTTCTACAATGATTCCAGCCACAATCTTCTTCTTTTTCCTGTACTTTACAATCAGGTCTTCCACCTGTAAACCAAATATTTATGGCACATTCTCCTTTGAGGACATTCGCATATTTCCTCCCAGAAAGACTACATCTCAGCAACAGAACTTCAACTTTTCATAGACATTCCTGGCTATAACGGTGTCAGGAATGCAAAAGGAATTAACAAGTAGTTCCTCCAGGATTTAACACTGCCCTCTTGTTCCTGAATAATGCTTAAGTTTAAATCATATCCTAAACAAATCATAACTAGTTGCACATTTATCTACAATGGTATGAAAGCTCTAGCAAATTTCAGCTGGAAATATGGTGGAAACCACTGTAGCTTGCTGTCATTCCACCTAAGCAATACAGAAGAAAACAGATTTTGTGTCAGAAAACAAAACTCAGCTAATGTATTAAAGAAGGTAATCTGGTAAATTTGCTTTGTTTAGTCACCCACTTCAGACACTTTAAAATTAATCAGATTAAATAGTGCAGAAATCCCATTGCTGATAAGGAGCTTACAGAGAAGTTTTAATTAACCTTCTAGTGCTAGTTGCTGCAATTAGTAGTGTCATTTGTACTTGAAATACCACTTACAGCTTTCAGGGTGCACGACCCGTGTAGGCTGTATAAAGCAATGGTTTCCAAAGGCTGCCAGTAAGCCAATTCGCAGACTTTCAAAGAACGCGTTTGGCTTCTTAATTTGTTTTTTTAAAATAATGGCTTCAAGTCTGTGGATTGGTTTTTTGCATCACAATTCCCCCACCTCCCCACCCCAAAGCTATTGTGTAGAAAACACAGGGAAGCAATTTTCTGTGCTCTTTGTTTCCTCTGAAGTTAGGCAGGTTCAAATCCGAAGTCTCTTCGATCCAGCTCTGCAGCCACCCAGAGCGCTGCTGTGCTCCCTTCCGCACACCACAGCCCCCTCCTCTGTCCTTGGCTGCCATGCTCCAGACTGCGCACGATTCCGGTTCCAGTCACAGGGCACACTGTGCCTTGCCCCCTACTGCCGCCCCTCAAGTGACAGATCCTGGATCCCAGGGAGCCCAACAGGGAATGCCACGGTTCTGGTACCTAGAGACAGTTTGACTCCCTTAGGCTCTGTTCTGCCCACCTTTCCTTTCTCCTGGGCTAGGGAAGGCACAGAGTCCCTGCCGCCGTAGGTAGGATCAGAGCTTTATGCCAGAAGGCTACCACAGAAAAGCTGAAAAACCTGAAATATTGTCACAGGTTCTCTTTGCAGAGGATTAGACACACTGTGCTCCTCTTAGTCCATGTCCCTTCGCAAGATCTGGCAGACAAGATCCCTGTGATACAACGAACTTCTGCACGTGAATCTTCACTTTGCTATGATTCATGCAGACAGACCTCTGTAATTCACAGTAAGCTGGCTGTTCTTCTGAAAGGCGGGGACAACCTTCTGACCGTAAACAGTGAATGCTGTTTTATTCACATGCTGTTCCAACCCCTGGAAACATTCTTTCAGTGAAAAGCAGCTAATCCTACCAAGACTATTCATTATTTCAAAACAAAAACAACAGAAAGCTGCCAGTGAATTTTTTACCTCCTCTAAACAACGGGCTTCTTCCTGTTGATTCTCTTTCACAAAGTCTTCCAGAGGATACTTTAGCCTTGGAAATGGAGCAATAGGCCAGTCCAGCGATGGAATGTCCAATTTGTGAATTGCTTTAGAGTGAGTTGTAGCCAAGCAACCTAAACCCAGAAAAGCAAAAATTAAAATAATACCTGACTAGGAACAATACAGGAGAAAAGCTACCAAGAGGTGAAAAATTTCCTGACACCAGGACTGTAGAATTCTCTTAACTGCTCTACATTTTTACTTTATTTTCTGAAATACTAAGTAATTTGATTTAGTCAAGCTCAAGTGGATTGCTCTAGCTTTTAAGTACCAGTTTCCACGTGCACCGTTCCAGAAGAACGGGAGAACCTCTGTCAATCTGAACAGGGTGCTCAGACGAGATGGGTGTCGCCTGTCCAAAGACAACTGGTCGCAGGGCTCAGAATTACAGCACTCTTGGGTAACATGTTTAGAACAGGGATGGAGCCAATATAAAATGGTAAAAATGAGTGACAGCTTGTTTGTATATTGTGGTAATTTTACCCCAGGAGTTAGTATAGACAGGAAGCCTTGGATTCAGAATGAAAACAAGGGACCTTCTGAAAATAAATTTTCAACAAATACAAAATTAATTCCCACTGTCACTCAAATATTCTGTTTCAGTACTGGTGGGGCTTCCAAAGCAAAGCTTTAATAAACCTACAGCTTCTCCACTGGTACTATTTGTCTAAGGAAAAAAACCCGTTTTCAGAAACGACAGTGAGATGAGAGGTTACTGGGGCGGCTGCGAGGAGGTGAAGGAAGGGGAAGTGTTGCCGGCAGGGCTTTGCTTACCCAGGGTCCTTCCGTGGAAGCCGCCCATGAAGGAGAGCATGGCGTAGTCAGGGCAGCCAGGGGGCTGCAAGCAGAGCAGAGGCGGCAGTCAGCGTGCGGTGCTGCTGGCAGGCCCCACCGCCCGTGCCTCACCCCGTGCCTCACCGCGGGGTGGCTGCATCCAAGCTGCTGCCTCTCACAGCACCTGGATCGGTTTCCTCTTCAACCATCGCCAATTGTTACATTTACCCGTTTAAACAAATACACCTGTCACCCCCTAAAACTGCCCGACCTCCTAAAATACATCATTAGTACTAATGAATACTTGGCAATTTACACTGTATCGTAATATCAGTTCACACATGAGCTCACACAAAGGCTGAACGCTCGTTACAACCAGCCCCTTTTTGTACAAACTACGAGCACACGTGTCCGGGGTGGCTGTGCCCAGCTGCGGCATTGGGGGCTGCAGGGGCTCTGCCAGGAGAGGCCGGGGCTGCCCCGCACCAGATGCCCCGTGCAGTCCTGGTGACTCGCCGTACCAAGAATGAGAAGGAACCATGACAAAAGACATGCAAACTGTATACTTTCTGGAATTTAATAAAAGGATTGGGCTAACCCCCCGCCCCCTCTAAAAATACAAATTCTCTTTCTTTATGCCTCTCTGTTATCCTGCGTGTGAGAGGATTGTCACCACTTACACTCTCCATTTACACCTTTAGTCTTGTAGCCCAATACTTAGCAACAGGGTCAAGGCTCCAATGTTTGTAACTGCATTCTGGAAGATCTCCCCCCAAAAGGGGGATGGAGTTGCCCTCTCAAATCCATCCCCTCCCCCAACTGTAAAGAGAGCTCAGACAATTAGCTCAAAGAGGAATCCTAATGTTTAGATAGCTAAACTTGGACAAAAAGTGATCATTGGTTTTACAAGTCTTTGGTCATCTTACAAAATTCCTTCAGGTCATGATGTGCCATCCTCTTATTTGTACTGGCACAGCCACCTGTCCGAGCATGCTGTAAGCAACATCACGGAACTTAAAAAATAATTCTGAAGACAAACAAAACAAAAAACCCCTAAAAGAACCCTCCTCATTTTTAAAGCTAAATGAGTTCACTAATCCCATGTGAATGAATTGAATGCTCACCACTACAGAAGTGCCAAAGATCAGGCCGGGACCAGCAGGTTATTCATTTCTAACATGTTTATCTCAAAGAAGAGATTAAATACTCTGTTTTTTGCTGTTGTTGCATGTTAAGATTTGTGACTGGCAAGAGCAAGACCACCTGGGTTGAAGGTGAATAGGACTTCAGAGGTCTATCAGCTGCATCTCAATTTCCTCATCCTGCCTGCTGGTAACATTTAGTCAGTCAAATTTTAACCAACCCCTTGATCAGTTTTAAACCATAAAATCACAACTTAAAAAAAAAATACATTAGAAGGTCTGTTGTTATTATTTGTGAAGTTTTGAATGTATTAATGATCTCTATGGACCCATCCATCACATGGGCCCCTCTCAAATATGTCATGAAAAAAGGGAGATCTCCCCAAGATTCACAACTGGGAAGGATGCAGAAGAATACAAGCAGCAGGTCGTGATATTTGTTGGCAGCAGTTTGTATTTCACCATTTCCTAAATTTACAAAACCAAGATTCCACTTCAGAGATAGCAAAGCCAATATTTCCTCCCAATCTTCCCTTACAAACCCAAGCCAGTGGTACATCTGGAGGTGTGGTAAAGAATAAATGTTACCTGGTTAATCATGCAAGATTCCATTTCCTCTTTTGTGACATTATTATGGCCTCTCTCCTTGTTCTGCAAGAAAAAACAAACCAACAAACCCAACAGATAGTTTTCCTTTAGTTGTAACCAATACATTTGTGGCTGAACACAAATTAGTAAGGCTGGTATTCCAAACTACAGCAAATGGAAACACTGACTGTGGCTCTTACATACTGACTGCAATCTGCATTTTCTTTATTTCCTTTTCTTCGTAATTCCTAAAGTTGCGTCAACATAAAGTGAAAGCTTAGACAAAGAATTTTAAATAAAAATTTTATACTAAGTTGAATATAGATAACATCATGAACAAGACAACATCCAAGCCTTACTTTGTTTTACAGTAACAGTCCTGACCATGAATAAATACTCATTTCTACATCTAAAACTACAAAAAAAAAAATCTTAATATTTTACTCACTCTGTACCACATAAATATTGCCTTAAAGGCGTTTTCATTAGAGCAGGATCCGCAAGACATGGTGATCACTTGTGACAGGCCCTTAGGAGCCACCTGTCAATGAAGAGAGAAAATTATTCCAAAATATTAAGCACAAATATAGTGCAAAGTGATGATAATACTGATCAGCCCTTAACGTCAGGAGCTTCAGTATAATGGGAGACCAGCTGTGCCTACGATGAGAAAAGCCAATTTCAAGTGCAGCTGAGAGGGCTCGACTCACTTTCAGTCCCAAGGATCTTCAAATTCAAATCAAGACAAACAGAAGCCACTTACTCCACTATCTTTTATGAAAGCAGAGTGAACAGAAGTTCATGAAAATGTGTTCTCTCATCAGTTCTTGAATCCAGAATGAAAGAGGCAGTATCTGTGCAGAGCAGACACGTCACCCTCTCACATTCCGCTGTCAAGTCAGGGACAAAGGTTTGATCTCGTTACTTGCAGTGGGAAGGCAGGTGGACAAACAGCCAATCTGTAATGTTGCCTGTTAAAATCTGTAATATCCCTTGATATGGCCCTGTCCCTAAACACAGAACATGGTAACTCATCACGGCTATCTCAAACTTACTGATAACAAAGATTCCTTCAGTCTTTCTGCAAAGTTCTCTGGTGGTAAAATCCCTAGGGCAGGTCTGTTGATAAAAGTGCTCTGCAAAGACAAAGGAGGAGAAATTGTTAGGTTTTACTATCACATGAAAAATATCATGTTGATATCAAGGCAGTTACATTTTATTCGAATTACGAATACCAGACAGAAATTTGTAGTCATGGCACAAGGAGTTTTAAAACCAGGGAATAATATTCATATTTTAGAATATGTTTTTCTGTCTAATCCTTAATACTTTATTCTTGCAGGGTGCCTTAGAGAATGGGCATGCTAATGGATACTGACATTTCCTCTTCAATATTGCCATTTTAGTTGCTCAATCTCAATTTTCCTTATATGCAAGAAATACACCTTAAAATCTTAATTACTTGCCTTCAGTTTGAGTAGCTAAATCTAAACTCAATTTAGATAGCAGTGCTTTCTTCCTTGCTGAGCTTCAAGAAAGCCCTTTTCAGAACGCTGTGGTTATAAACATCCTCCAGATACTATTACAGTGGGATTTAGGGGAACAAGACAAAGGTACACCTAAAGGACAGGAGCTACACCTGAGAAAGATAACACACACGCAAGGATCAGCAACACAACACTACAATAAAACAGATTCCTGACAAAACCTTGTGCACACAGGCACGCTGTCTCCCTTCTAGACTCTGCTGGCATGTAACGGGCAGCACAGTCAGGAGATCGGCGAGAGGCGACCCTGCATGTTATTACCTCAGTACTCAGCAACACGTGTTTAATCAAGCTCAAGAGCATTGACCGTGATCTATCCAGACATGTTGGTGAAATTCCTTTCCAACCGTGTACTGTTTTCATGAGGCTTGCTGCTTTGCAGGTAAATATTTCCTGTTCTAGTGCCTTCAGCTTGCACAGTCACCCTTCTCAGTGCCTCAGCCTTAATTATAGGTACATTCCTGATTGTGCATTACAACAGCAGGTTTCTAGCTTCCCAGTTTTCTCCTTTCCATTTCCTGATTGAGTTCTGACACGGACCAGGAGCCACTCATGCTGAAATAGTCTCCATGGATGCAATGCGATCTCTCCTAACAGTGGATTTCCATAGCCGACCAGGAGACTACCCAGCTGAAGTCCTGCCTGCTTCCCAGAATTCTCTTCTCCAACCATTCCCTTTCCCTGTCTGTCAGCAGAACTGAATCCCTGTTGCTGCAAGAGCCTTGGTGAGTACGGGAATGCAGCGTTCCTGTACCTATGTGGAGGTTACTGAGAAGATGGAGTCAGGCTCCAGGCTCTTCAGTGGGAAGATGAGAAGCAGCAGGCATAAATCAAAACACAAGAGGTACTGATTTGGGTATAAGGAAAAGCTTTTTCACCAAGAGAACAGTGAAGCAGTGGGACAGGTTGCCCAAAGAGGTTGTGCAGTCTCCCTCCTTGGAGGTTTTCAAGACGCCAGATAAAACCCTGAGCAACCTGGTCTGATCTCACAGCCAACCCTCTTTGAGCAGGAGGTTGGGCAAGAGACCACCTGAGGCCCCTTCCAACTTGAATTGTCCCATTGGTCCTACGAACTGGCCACACCAGGATTCACATCTTTGAGAAAGGTAATCTTGGTGTCAGTGAAGAGCAGCTGGTGGGAAAGCTGAGCCTGCTGCCCTCACAGGTGTTTCTAAAGAGCAGCTCTGGAAAACCGCCTCAGTCTCCCCAGTCCGCTAATGGAGATGAATTTGTCATGTTTATGCAATTAATTTAAATTAAGTGTCATGGATTAAAATTGATTCATCATTGCTCTTAGTCTTTGTAGGTAATCTGATTTGATTTACAATATGCTACTTTTTATTTTAAATTAATTTGCACAGAAAAGGACAAGCTCAATAAATCTGCCAGCTGCAAAGCAGCATTATTTGTCCCCCCTTTTTTTGTGTTTGTTGTTTTTGTTGTTGTTGTCGTAACAAGTCATCGTTGAAATTAAAGGCTGAGCTTTGATGACTTAAGTCTTTATGGGTCTCCAGAGGGAACAGACCGCCACCCCCCAACTTCCGTATTTTCAATGTAAATCAAGCTTGCACATTTATCAGAAAACCTCTGTTTTTTTCCTCAATGCAGATATTCATTTATTCAGATGTGTGGACCACAGTAAGAGGTGTCAGTTGTCACACTGTACCTGTAAGAACACGCCACCAGAATTCTTGGGGAAAACCAATTATCACACAAGATGTAACAGAGTATGAGCTAGGACTTTGTAACTTGTACAAGTGTGTTACTTCCAAAACAATGTTTGTTTCAACAGACTCAAGCTTAAAAAAAACCTAAGCAAGAATGTTCCTGACAGATTGACACAAAATGTTTGTTTAGTACATAGGAGAAATCTTACTTCACTTTCTATCTCAGTTTAGAAGTAAATTTTCATATAAAGTTAGAGGTACAAAGCCATAAATTTGTTGTGAATTTGATTATGGGTTGTCACAGTCAATTGACAACATATGCCATTAGGCAGAAAAGTGTATTTTTCTTTTGCTGTTGATGAGATGCTCAGTACTGAGAAAACCAGAACATCGGCATCAAGCTGCTATGGCCTCAAACGAACAGATGCATATTCTGTTCTTTATAGCTGGCTATAAAGAGGGTACGTGGAGCATTACAAACCAACCAAACAAAAAATCCCTACGAGAAAACACGGATCCCATCGTTAACATTAAACAAGGGCCCTACCTCAGTGTATATTACTCAAAAAAAATACTTTTACAATAAAGCTGGCACTTTATCTACAGTCAGACTCCAGCACGCTCTCCTGCCTGCAGCGAGGTTCGCACAAGTTCTGGCTCTCCACAGCTCTCTGGGCACTGCAAAGCTTCTGCGCAGAGCCGACAGCCTGCCTCGGCCGTGCCCAGGAGAAAGCCTGCCCCAAGTTCTAAGCGGGCTTAGTGCCGCCCTCCCCGCTGAATTAGCGCAGGGTGCAGAGATCGGAGAACGTCCATGATGCTCATACGTGGGAGAGACGAGTCCTGGTTGCACCACTCATTTTGGACTCCGGAGGCAGTTCCCTTTCCCGCAGGCTTCTAGCTGGCAGCCTGTTAACTTCCCTTGTCCAGGGGACAAATTAGCAACTGCCACCAGACAACAGGCGGGTTTTTGGTGGTTTTTTTTCTTGGATTTGGGTTTGGTTTTTTGTTTGGTTTTGGTTTGGGTTTTTTTTGGTTTGGTTTTTTTTTTTTTTAAAGCTGACTTTGCCTACTGCTGCATTATGATGAAGGTATTGTTATCTCCTCAGAAATAATTTTTATGAGTAAATACAAGTATTCAGAAATAGCGCTTGTGTGATATCCAGATCTGCCTTTGGTAACTCCAGCATTTCTAGCTCTGGTGTTTTTTTAAAAACTTGATGTATTTTAGTTCTGGGGAAGGCAGAATTTCTCATCCTGAAGAAATGAGAACTCCATAAAGCAAATCAGCGCAGGGAACTCAAACGTCTGCACTTCTTTGACACGCTGGCTGATGACTTACACTCTGCTGGAGTGAGCCAGCAGGCTCTTTGGGAAGGGAAGTGCAGGCATTAGAGGGAACTGGCCCACACGAGCTATGCCCTGGCAGGCAGCGTGGAGACCCGTTCCTGGTTTGCAGAACCAGGGGCTCAGTCACTCAAGTCAGTACAACCAACAAGGATCTATTGATGTGCAGGCAAAAGCCAGTGAGCTCAGTTTATCCATGTACTATATATGTAAGCTGTTGTGTCAAAGTTACAATTTAAAAAAATACACAAAAATCATTATGGAATCCAAAACTTCTGTCCAAGCAGTGAAAAAAAATGAAGCTTGAAATAGAATGCAACTCCATTTCAACAATTTCCATAATTTAATCCAGGTTTTTTCCCATCACTATCAGTATACTGTTAGGGAAAACAGGAAGATACCTTAGTTAAGCAGCAGTTACTCTGTTTTGAAATAATCATGTTGCTCTAGTCTACTGATTTTAATTTTTCAAGGACGTGTCAGTGGTTTAGTCAACTTGGTACTTAGGAGATGGGAACCAGCCCCCCGCCCCCCCCCCCAAAAAAAAACCAAAAAAACCCAACCCCAAAACCACCCACAGAATTCCAGATTTATGGCACCATTTTCATATTCAAAATACTATATTCTCTCTCAAGGACTTGTGCTTGCTTTCAGGCTCAAAAATCTTCACTCAAGAACATTGCTAAAATGATTAATTGGAAACACTATGCTTGAACTATGATTTAAAACTGGCTGCAAACATATCAAGCGCTTGCATCACCCAAATGTTTACTTCTTGTAAAGCTTCACAGAGGTTTTGGTGTCTTCTAAAAACTACCAAGCTCTTTTCATCTAGTGAGAAATAAAGCAAGCAGATCCTACCATACTTTAAACTGAGCCATTAAGCATTCATTATCAGTTTAAGAAAAAACAATTAAGACCACCACAAGGAAAGAGAAGACTCTTTCAAGCACTTAATGTTTTAATTCACTTACCAAGTTCTGTGGCTGCTGTAGAAGCTTTATCAGAGAGGGATGGCTGTAACCTAATTAAAAAGAACAAAGAAAGAAAACAGTTCTTTCTATCTGATTTCAATAAACTAGCGTAAAGAGTAACCTAGAGAATAACCTTATTCTGATGCTTAACTGTTTCTGTAACTTGTGTATGTTTAACTATTTATAACAGAACTTCTTTCAAAGTAGGACAACCCTCTCCTTTTACAAAATATTATTATTATCTGGAATTTGAAACCAATTTGGTGTCAGGCAATAGCAAAACATATTTTTGTACTGAAAGATAAAAATTGAACACAAAAAAAGAAATGAACATGAATGGATCTTTTGCCTGATGAATGGATAGAGCCCAGCTGAAACGTCATAGCTTCTACTAAATATCATGGGCCTGACATTATTAAATGTTTGCTCGCTTGCCTTTCTAAGTTTCCCATGTATATTTGGTTTCTCTACAGTACAACATGTGAACCTCTCCTCTTCCTCAATTACGAGCAGAAATCACTGTCTGCCAATGCAGCCCACAAGCTGTTGTTTCTGCCAGTCACCATTTTGCTGTGGTATAGAAGCGTCTCCAGTTTCTCCTGCCTGAAGCAGGCTGCTCACCCTTCTTGCTCACCGTCACCCCACTCTGCTCCACTCGGGTGGCTCTCACTGAGCACTGACCACCCAACACGCGTTGCAGAAACGGCTCCTGACACTCGGTGCCACAGAGGGAAGCTCCCCATGCAGCTGTGTCCATTTACAGCAGCCGGTGCTAATTCTAGTCTCATAGCAATTTTTACCCTCCCTGAATATCAGACTGATTATTCCTAGCACAATAACAGAGCTTCCCCCCCCCACAATGTGCTTTTTAACTGATAGGATTTTTCCTCATTGTAAAATCAACTTAGAAACATATATTCCCCCCTTTATGCTTTTCTTCCGTGCAGTTCCCCACTCTTTGGCAGCTGACCATAAGAAACAGACAAGCAAAAACCCACCTATTTACCCATTTCCCAAAGAAAGCTTATTTAGCAATTGTAATTTCAGTGCATTATAACGTAGTAACAAAATATCAGCAAGGGCTTTTTGTGCCTCAGCAGACAAAGCCAGACGGTGCAGGATAACCTCACTAGCACAGCAGTGCTGTTCTCGGAGAGGTTTTTCACTGCCGATGCGTGCAATGAGCACATGTTATGGCAGACCCGGCAAGGATAAGCCCTGGGACTCCAGCAGAATTTTGCCAGTGGCTTGACAGCGCTCCTTGACACCTGTCACAGTTGGACGGAGTTCATCACCGTTATCCTCTACAACGCTATCTAAACTCCCTGTGCAAGACGCTGCCAAACTCGGTTTGAGAAGTGCACGTACTAGCCTCCACGTTATTGAGGCTTTCATGGATATATATGCTCACATTTACTTGCATGCATGAAGATGCATGTTCCACCCCTGCATACTGCAGATGTTCACGCATGATCATTAACAATCCTACCAGGAGGAAGAGGCTGTCTACACGGACAGCCAAACACTTGAAACTCATGGACTAATAAGCACCCGATCTCTAACCCACCACAACCCATTAGTTATTCCAAGATATGGGTCTGGAAATCTTTCCTTCTCATAGATTTACATACCTCAGCTGTGCACCACCATAAAAAAAAGTTTGATAAATTGCTGTCTCCTATTAAAAATGGAGATTCTGCACTTTTTCCTTTCTCTCATGACCAGCTTTTTTTAGCTTCCCGTTTTCCTTACTTTCACAAACTTTTAGTTGGAAAAAGATGCAACAATCTGTCCTTTTTACACAGAAACATCAAGGTACTACAGATGCTTCAGGTTTAACACAAAGGTGCTTAATTTATACTCATTGACATTCTATGGATAACTTGCTTGCTTACAGATAAACCCACATATCTGATGTAAAATAAAAATTCTTCACCAAAGGAGCCCAGAAAATTTCATTTTAAGCCTGATTTCTAATGTATGAAATTCCAAAGCCCGATATTAACATCATCTTTTATATTCCCTTGTAGAAACAGTTGGAAACCTCATCTTCCCTACTGCTCAAGAAGTCAGACCGCTCTAATTTTATTAGAAAAGCTTATCACGCCTCTGAACTCCTCATTCTAGTTGAATGACAATAGCCCTGATTATCCTGTCTGAGCAATGGCGCATTAGGCTCCTGCGTTAACAAACCAATTATAAATTCCGCTTTGAATATTTTAGTTCAAAACAAGGAAATATCCAGATTGTTTTAACTGCATGTCATCCTGCAAAGAATCTGTTAAAATCATGATGAAGATAATACAAGCGATTATTTGGGACACACTAAATCTGCATTGCATCTGCTGTCATGGGAAGGATTGTTGTTAGGCTAGAGGGAGGCTTTCAGCTGTGTCACCGAGAGCTGTAGCTGTGGCTACTGCTGAGAGCACCTTTGACAGTTTATCTAGTGTTTTCTAAAACACATCTCCAAACTAAACCTTAGAGAAGTTGGTTATAAATAGCTACCATTGCATAGGAAGCTTAACCATTAACTCCAGTATTGCTTGTAAAAGCATGTAATTCTGTTGCTGGTGGTAAGACGCATGAAGAACGCGGACACCTTTGCATCTTCTTTCATGTAACACAAATACAAGGCTTCTATTACCCATAACTTACCCTCTCCCACCCACCCAAGATGTCTCACCCATCCTCTTCACTTCAGGCCAAGTGGCCCAGTCTTCCTGGGGTGCATTAAGAGGTGTGTGGCAAGCAGGTCGTGGGAGGTTATCCTCCCCCTCTGCTCTGCCCTGGTGAGGCCGCACCTGGAGTACTGTGTCCAGTTCTGGGCTCCCCAGGTCAAGAAGGACAGGGAACTGCTGGAGAGGGTACAGCAGAGGGCTACAAAGATGATCAGGGGACTGGAACATCTTTCTTATGAGGAAAGGCTGAAGGAGTTGGGTCTTTTTAGTCTGGGGAAGAGAAGACTGAGGGGGGAATCTCATCAATGCTTACAAATACTTCAAGGGAGGGTGCCGGGAGGATGGCACCAGTCTTTTTGCAGTGGTGCCCAGTGGTAGGACAAGAGGTACAATGGGCACAAACTTGAATGTAGGAAGTTCCATGTGAACATGAGGAGGAACTTCTTTACTCTGAGGGTGGCAGAGCACTGGAACAGGCTGCCCAGAGAGGTGGTGGAGTCTCCAACTCTGGAGACATTCCAAACCTGCCTGGATGCCATCCTGTGCAACCTGCTCTAGGTGACCCTGCTCTGGCAGGGGGGTTGGACTAGATGATCTCCAGAGATCGCTTCCAAACCCTGTGATTCTGTGATTCCTCCTCACACTCCCTATTCCTTCCACTGCTGCATCCTTAAATGGGCCCCAGTAAAAGAAGAGAGAATCCTTAAAGCCCGACTGTTTCTGAACGAGTAGGTCTGTGTGTAGAAAGACGCTGAACTTGTCTGTGGGTTCATAGCCATAAAACTAACACCAGGAAGAACTAAACGGTTAAATGACTATTATTATATAACTATGGCAGGCAGTCAAAAAGCTGTAGGCCAAGATGGCAAACAGACAGTAATTGTTTCATTGCCATGACCAGTAGAAGGGTTTGTAGCTTTACAAATCCACTCTGAAATACATTCCTATAAGAAGTGGATCTTAAGAGAAGGTCACCTGCTTCATCACTCTTGCTGTGTGTCTAGATCAATGCGACAGGAAAGTACATGCCCTCCAGGCTCATGAATGTGCCTGCCTGCAAAAGGAAAAAACACTGGAGGCTGCTGAAGTAATGTGATGGAGAAAGCCCAAAGAATCCATTTGAACTGAGCAGCAGGCTGTGTCAATAATACCAAACTACACCTCTCTGCATCTCCACAGACAAAACCAGTCCCTCCCAGCACCGAAACCCAGATTGTTTCATTTGCTATTCCAGATGTTTGCTAGTAAACGCAACGATAGAATCCCCTCTTGCATTTTGCTCACCGGGGTTTTCCAACTCTATGAGGCAGATTAGATACAGGTTTGAAGGAGTGTCTTATGCTGCAACTTCCCAAAAAGCACATGGTAAAAAACTGTTTTAATTTTTGTTTTTCGGCAAGAAGCAACCCAGAGCATCTTTACCTAGAGGTTTTTTATACTTTAATTCTTATCTCTCCACACAGGCACTTATTACCTCTCAACCACTGCTGATAAATATATTCTAGTGTAGCAGATCATTATTAAATCTTGGGGAGTCCTGACAGATTCATAAAAGGTTTTATTGGATTCACTTGCAGAGAAATAAGCACAGATGACTAGCAAGCACTTTGTGATCTTGTTTCCACCAGTTGCAGTCTACAACCTAACTCTATCAAGAGTCATCATTAGCAACCTCGGCAGGTTCAGATAGTCAGTCTTGCCATTCAGTGCAACTTAAAAAAAAAAAATACATCAATGCTGTGTGTTCAGTTAGATTTAGGTCAGCCTGTAAGTATTAAATTTCCATGTACTTCTTGTTGCTTCAGATCATAGAGCCATTATCTGAGAAGCTGTGTGAAGCACTGTACTATAGTTCCTTCATGACTAAGGAATCATAGAATGGTTTGGATT
>VYXH01000780.1:0-23360 GCA_013397275.1 Burhinus bistriatus | reverse complement strand
AAAAAAGAAAATCCACACACAAAACAAACCAACCAAACAAAAAAAATTAAGATGAAACCCTGGAGGGGGGGCGGCAATGACCCAGTCGGCAAAAAAATACGGATCCGGCAATTAAATAGGCACGCAGAAGGCAGCTCCTGCCAAGCTTGCAGCTTCTGTTCAATTGTGTATTCCTTTCGCAGCGCAAGGGAGGCAGGCTAGCGCGCAGAAAGTAAGGCGCCTCCCACCAAAGCCTAATGGTGGTTTCTTAATGCGCACAAGATAAATAAATGATCCAGGCAAACCCCTCGGGAGGGTGTATGCTACGGCGAGCGGAGCCTAGGAAAGGAAAGAGAAAGAAAAGGGGGGGGGAGCGCCCGAACCCATCCTGTGGTAGCAATCCAATAGGCTGCTGCTCTGTGTCAAAAAAGACATGTGTGGAGGCAGCGGCGCGGGGTGTGCGAGTGCAGGAGGGAGATGGAGACACCTTCAGAGAGGATTCCCAGCGAAAGACCAGGGCTCAGGCCGAGAAGATGTTTTCCGACGCTGATGCTATCCGATAACTAACAATAAGCAGCATTTTGTTGGTGGTGTTTCTAGAAGGGATTCCCTAAAGGAAAACAAAACCCACCAGACACCTGCAATAAAAGGATAGTCCTTTTCAGCAGCCGGGGGGCAACTGATGGCACAGGCAGATATTGAGGTTGCAGCTCTCAGGACGTTGCCAGACAAGTTTTGATGTTGAAACTACTCCAGCTTTTTTGATCTACTCCAGAGTTGAACTCCAAGTTCAACGTCGTCAACAGTGCGTGCTTTCCATTCACTTACTGGGCAAAACATTTAAACAGCTAGGGTGGTCACTGAAGGGTTAACAGGGTGAGTTTATCACCATTTTCAAAATTCTAGAAAATCATCTCTAAAATTATATATACACAGATTTTTTTAACCCTTTCTTCTGAACTGTTACCTCATTGGTGTCATTTCCTGGCATTGACATGTAATTTCCTTAGTCATGTCTTTAAAAGTATATTAATATTTATACAGAATAATTGAGCAGAAAAGTTGGAAACAAACTGTGAAATACGTTTGTTCTGTAAAAACACAGACAAATACAGAAAATAAGATATTGCAACTGAAACATAGCTGCTTGAGTTTTTCTTCAGAATGAATGTTAATAGCAATTATAATATCAGAATTACATTAACTAGGCATCTAGGTTATTGTCACTTCAAGCAATCCAACTGGAGTTTGGCAGCTTCTCTAAAATAGGTCTATGCTAACAGCTATCAGGAAAATCTGTGGAAGTGTACTGTTTAAACACTTTCTCATAAAATAACACTTTGGCGTTGCAAAACATGAATATGTGGGTTCCTAATCCTTCAATGAAGAGGCAAAAGGATTAGGAGAAACCATTTAGAAACAAGCACATAAGCACTGGCCAGTAAAGCAAGCAAATGAGCAAGTCAGGGAAGTCTTGGGAATCCAGGGAGGCTTTATCACTGATTTTGTAGAATCCGGAATTGCTTATGGAAATCTACATCCAGGTGGTTTGAGTTGTGAGTGCCTGTCCTTCACAGTCCTCACCTTCCTTGCAATCTATGTATACCTTTGTCCTGCTCTGGGCTTTGCGTTGCCTGTAAAAGTGTCCTTTAGCCCCTTCCACAGCCATATTGCTGTTCAGTAAGGTTGATATGAATCATTCTTTGTATTCATTCCCAAACAATTTGTACATGTTTCTTGGGAGAACAGAACACAACAAAAATGTTTTACAACCCTCGCAAGACAGAGAGCTTTTACTTTTCTCACGACTATGTTCTGAAGTCTTTCAGTGTTTCATCTGTCTCAACTGCACTTCTTCCCCTCAGTAAGATTTTCACGCTGTCAGCTCCTAAAATTTGTAATGGTTCTAATGGAAGACATCAGGATGTGATACCATTAAGATGACTCAAGTGTAGCCATTTCATTGTTTAATATTGAAAGACTTCCTGTATTATGAGTAAAGATTTTCAGGCTTCTTTTCTTACAATTTCCCACTTATCATTGAGGGTTGACAAACTATTCTTGAAATTGATTGTGGAATGCTTTCAATATGCCTTGCTTAAGTGAATTACTTAAAAACAGGTATTCCCCTGATAAGTTAATGAAGGTCTTACCATTGACTATTATCCTCTTTGAAGAAAGTTCTTTGGTCTAAAAATATGAAATGGCATGGATCTTGATACAGGAAGCTCAATGCAGCTTTCCCTTAAGCCCACAGTAAATGCAAATGTATTTCAAATAGGTTATCCTTCAGTTAAAAAAACCCGCCATGCACCTAGACAGACACCTGAGTATAAGTAATGTATGGAAACCTCTTCCTGTAATAATTTAGTCATGAGTTAAAATGTTGTGATGTGTACAAAAACACAGTCTCTGAATGCTTCTAGATTATTTCTGTCCTCAAAAATTAATATTCAAATCATAATCAGTTTCTCAAATCAGCCCACTCTTGTTAAACTGAATCTGTTCAGTGCATTAATTCTAATTTACGTAGGTATTTGGTAAATTTCACTTGCATTTCTTCCTACTCATTCTGTATCATAGCCCAACTCTTACTTTTTCTGGTAACATGTTTATCATGTTCAGAAAACAACATATAATTTATTTTTCTTGACTTCATAATATGCAAAGAAATCCTTAGTATCTCCTTGAGGACATCTGTGACTGGGATGGAATAAAATTATCTATCCACGGTGGAGTCAGAAGTGGTATTTTCTTAAGGACTGGTGTGACACACACATAACAGCTATACTGTTTATGCATATATTGCTTTGTTTGTCACAGGGAGGGTTACATTTTGGCTGTGCAGTACGTACACCACAGCTAATGGTTGTGTTACAAGGGTGCTGTTCCCGACTGGCTTCACACGTGCCTCCATGCAGCAGAACCACGTACAGCCACATAGTCTTCAGATGGTGAAATGTAATAAATGAGTTAAAGGCATTAGATTTGCTTTAATTCTTATCATGGAATCAGTCCTAGAAATGTCAGGATACCTATCCTCAGAATAGCCAACAAAAGAAACAGAAATTCAAAACTGGAAAATAAGACTCTGTTGGAGCCATGTCCATTTCAGCACCAAAACAATATGCATGTAAGATACCTACATTCCAGTCCCACATACGCACACAGTTAGAAGCCTTTCTTTCCTCCCCAACTTTACAAAATATCTGAAGACATTAGTTGTTAATTCATGTAAATATCTGAAGCTGTGAGCAACAAAACCTCTGTAGTTACTTTGTTTTATGGTGCGATCAGCCACTGATAGCATGAATAGTCTCTCAAAATTGTGAGTTCCTCCAGCACCCACCTCACTTGCTGCGTTCTGGCAGTTTGGTAATTGGGTGTGGCAAACAAAAGAGAATTTCACAAACAAAGGATGCTGGAATTGGGGCTGGTTATACCATTAGGTGTTACGCTGCTGGGGTATTTTCCCAAACTAGGGCATTTGAATATTCTTTATTTCATTCTTCCTCTTAGCTTTCATCCCCAGCTCAGCTACAACATACATGTCCCTAATGGTTGGTTCACAGTCAGGGAAAACCTTGCTTTTTGTCTGAGGTCAGCATGTAACACTGTTCCTTCTTCCATGTGAAACATACAAATAGCGTTCCGCTGATCCCATTAACCAGTGCTCAGAACGGAAGTACTCTTTCCCATTCTGATTGCTCAAATAGCCATTAGGCAGGACAAACAGACTAAACTTTATTCAGCTAACATGTTGTCAAGAGACTTGGGTTCTATACCTGTGCATAATGTAGAGCCCAAAGTATTCCTCCTTGTATTTTTACACAGGATGTTATGAATGCTCCTGGTACCCAGGAGGAATGGTGCAAGTTGCAACGATTGAGAAATCCACCGCGGAGTTCAAAAGCACGGCAGCAACTTGAGACGTTAGCAAGCTGCCAGTTAGCATTATCTCAGTCTCAGACAGGTGTGAGATGAGTGACAGTTAATTTTGCAATAAGGAGAAGAATCTGCTCTCTCTCACTGCAATATAAACTCTGAATAACAATCCCATGGCTAAATTAATTGGATAAAATACACCTATCCTTTCACACAGTGCAAGTATGCCGATTCCTCCTCAACAGTCAGCATGTCCTCAGTTTTTCAAATAACGTGTAGCCTATTTGCAAATGCCAGGACTGCCACTAAATATTTAGAATTACACTTGAATGTATGCCAATGAATAGATACAATTCAAGTATTTATCTTGGCATACTTCGTAATGATTAATTGAAATACATCATGACATTAGCAAAAAGTCCCACACCCCAAATCCTACAAAACATGTTTCAATCAGGAAATATTAGTAAACTGAGTACTTTCCTTGGAGGTAAATAACTGAAATCCTAAAGGCCTGACTCACTTTTTATCAAGCCAAATTCTCAATATTCTCCACTTTTAGCTGACCGTAAATTCTAAGGATTTCAGTGGGAGAAATTCTGTTTGGCAAGAGTAAAATCAAAGTAATTTTTTAATTCTGATTTTAGTGGTATTGTATCAGTCCCCTAAGAACACACTGAATAATGATTTCAGACTGAAAAATATAGTGACTAGTCTTAACAATGCCCTTGTGATATACTGAAGCCACTACAACATAACAGAAATGCATATATTACTCTTCAAGCCTTTGTAACTCCTGAGATTTTCATCAGGAACATAAATTTAGGATGCCAGAGGAAGAAATATTTGAAAGCAAATATGGAAAATGCCATCAAAAGGGCTTGCTCCAAAGCACGATGAAGTCAGCAGAAATCTTTCAGTATATTGCACTCTATCTTGGACTAAGCCCTAGACCAAAATTCAAATCTTTCAAAGATTTAGGACAAAATGATGACAACAGCAAGTGAGAAAGCCCGTGAAGCAATCAGTCATCAACATTCAAGAAAGTTTAAAATATTTACTATTATGATTCACTTGCAGTTTTTTTGCTGAAAATCTTCACTTTTTCCATCCCAATTAGTACACCTGATTCCAATTAATCAGGCAGAAAGGGCATATATACTATATTTCAGACTTGGGCATCTTTCCTTTTTCTTTTCAAAATTGTTTGCTGTCCCATGGCCCCATGTAACTTCTGCCCAGTGCAGAGAACACTGCTGCTAGGTGTTGCTTGGTGAATGATCCGGCTGTGGATATTGTCACGTGACATGAGACTAGATACATTTTGGAAATGCTCACACTTTTACCGGTCTATCACAAGGAATAATGATAAAGATTTAAATACCTTTAGTTCTGCTGTCCCCTGTAGAAGCTCTAGTCTTTGCAGAGAGGTGGCAAAGAAACTATTGTTTCTGAAGTGATTTCCATATGCTACTAAAGGGGCAAAGAGGGTAAGTTATAAACTCTTTAAATGTACCTGAGAGAAAGGCAGGTGCTTGTCTGGGTCCTCCTCTCCACGACAGCTCCAGGGATGGGCAGGGTTGTGTTCCAGCAGCCTCCAGGTGATGGGTGCTCCAGCAGTAGCTCCGCTGCAGAGGCACAACCCTGGAAACTCCTCCACTAGCAGGTCTGAAGTGTCCAACATATTCTTTCCGAGTTTCCCCTGGAAATTAACCAAAGTAACAGAGACTGTCAAATTTAAGAAGAGCATGAGGCATCCCGATACTGAATTTGGTTCAGCTATTTCAGTTTCAGAGATTAATGTCTTTAAAATGGTAAATCTGCAAAGGTAATAACACAGGGCAAATAGTGCACCTCCTATACTATTTACTAATACTGATTTTTTTTTTTTCAGTCTTGATTAGTTTTGATGGTAAATAAAATCACTTTCTGTCACAGTCTTTGGATACCATAGTACATTCATCATAGCTGTTACATTAAAAAGAGGGATTTTATATTTAAATAAATTATTTCAATTATTTTGTAGTTATTACAGTAATCAAAGACAAAGCAAGGCTGCAGAAGCACCGGAAATCTATATTAGATGGAGGAATAAAATAGTGACGGAAAAAGTAGAACTTAAAATAAATTTAATGCTCTCATGAAGTCCAAAGTTGATAGGAGCAGAGCTAGACTAAAACTTCCTCATCAGTCCCAGCAATTAAATTGCATCCAAAAGGACTGGCTTCTCTGCCAAAAAGGACCAAATAAATGACTGATCAAGCCAAATATTCCTGCCGATTTTAACGCATAGAAAAACAGTGACAAGAGAGACTGCTATGAGCAATTAACTTTTTTTTGTGTAGATCCTAGAGAAATGAACTTGGAATTATTATTTTCTTCACAGTATTAGCATTCATTGAGAAATTTATTTTTACCAGAATGTTTCATTGTAGTACACACTAGGTGCCAAGACTGAGTAAGCCAGTTCAGCTACGTATTTGCTTTTAAATCTTGGATAAGTTCTTTTATCACAATGTCCTTATACTGAGAACAATGTTTCCTTACTACTTTGTTGTTGTGAGTTCCTTCATTTCACTTTGGTAAAGCTCTGTAATGGTGCTTTTCATACCTCTATTATCAGTGTTTTGTTTGGGCTGTTGTTAAGGGGAGCTGTTCGTATTCAGCCTGTGTGGGTTCAACCTGAAACAATGCTTCTTGTATTCAAAATGTCAAAATCAGCCGTTGACATTCAAATCAGTATGCAACAAGTTTGGAAATAAATGTTTTTAACCTTGAATTGTTCAAAGGTAGCAATGCTGAACAATGCTGACCCATACTTTCCCCGCTGTAATAGGCCAGTTCTCCTGCAGCCAACAGGAGCTGGTCCCAAATGTTCCAGGACAGAATCCGTCCCATGGAGGCCAGATTTCCATACGGTAATGCATCCGTTAAGCAGCATTTATTCCTGATATAACCTAATTGATATCAAATGTAAGGCAATTGCCTGGGAGAATTATATCAAAAGCAGTAAGTGCTATTAATGTGATTTTGAATGTTAGATTCCTACTACTTAGGAGGTTCAGCATCATAGCAGGTACCTCTTTAAAAGCTGTCCTGAATGTCCAAAACAGCAACAAGTAGAACAAGCCAAGGGGGGCAGTTTCCTTATCCTTCCACATAACTCAAAAGGAATTCATTCTATCAAACTTCATGGAAATAGTTTTGTGGAATCCGTCCTTAGAGTTATATTTGAATGACCCTTTGAAGTAGAAAAAGCCCACAGGATCTCACCATTCTCATAGCTTAATCAGGAAGAAAAGCTGGATCTTTCATCTTTAAAGCTTTGAGACATCCATGAAATCGTTCAAATTTTCCAAGCACTTCACCTCTTGGTGGATTTCAACAATATGTAGAAAAAACACCTTTTTTTTTTTCTTCAACACAGGAGCCAGAATAAACTGTTTCTTAGCACCCCTATGTAACTATGAGGAACTTTTCTATACCTAACCTACAACAGCATAAAGAGTTATGAAAAATAAAGCAGGTGAGAACCCTGTTTTTATCACTGTTGTGTATTTCAATTTAACTGTTAATGGAGAGACACTAGGGAGGGACAATAAGAAGTAAAACAATGCCTAGACAAAGACAGCTGATGAATAAATATTTCAAAAGAGAACAAGAGTTGGCATGTTAATTGATAAATACCTGCCTGATATTTTTATATACAGAATATATTCTATTAAAAGCTGTGGGGAAAAAAGAGAAAATAAGGAAGAAGGCACTCTGAAAATTTTAGGATTTTGAAAGCAATAGAATTACTAACAATTAGCCCAACTTTCAACCTCAGAGTTTTAAAAATAGTAGACTTTTTTTTTTTAAAGTAGGATTCAACCTTAAACTAACTAACTACCAATGTACAAGTCTGTTTCCACTTACTAACACTGTAGGTGTTAACATTTATTTGTCCAATGGAAAACTAGAGATAAATTAGTTAATCTAAAATCCCAGTTAGTAATTCTGAATCATAATACTGTATTTGTTTGTGTGTACTATGACTACATCGATGCACAGTCCTCATCATGGTAGTTACTCTCTACATTTCAGTAATCAGGGATTCAATATTTAATAAACAATATTACACCAATAACAATATACCTTGCATACTCTGATGTATTAATAATAGTAAACATGATAAACAAAGAGATGTAAGGTTTTTTGAAAGAGTTTGTTTTCTTTTGTGGGGTTTTGTGTTTTGTTGTGGTTGTTTTTTGTTTTTTTTTACCAGACCAGCTGAGCTGGTTGCCTAAAGAAAACAATCTTTCAGTCACACAAGGCTTTCTTTATTTTAGACTCTTTCTTTCCCTACAAAATTACATTTTAAGTGTCACTAACAGATCTAAAGGGAGAGTGGCAAAGCTTTTATAAACATATATATATGCATGTATATGAATGTAGATGTGTGTGTGTGTAAATGGTATATATTTGAGGAGGGAGATGTTAAGCTGTGGAGTAAACAAAAGAATACGTACCCTGGCTGTGGAGCAAATCTCTATGACTTTGTCCCATTTGGTACCAAAGCAGCCACCAATCAGCTGCGAAACAAAGTCACACAGTTTTGCATACAAATACACACGTGCAAATGTACACTACAGAATCACTTCACTGAATCATATTTTAAGGTCGAATTACACATCCATGACCCACCAGGCTATTCTGGCAGTCAGAAATTGAAGCAAGTCTCTTACCATCAGCTTGGATGCACGGAGGAATCCCTAAACAAGACAGCTATAAAATGGGTTTTTCAAGAACAAAATCATGTCAGCTCCCAATCACAAAGCAGGATCAGAATTTCTGTATCTCTTTTCTGTGCAAAATGAAGATTTTCATTTAAAACAGCTGTCAGCAAAGGCTAAGTGGCTAGACTTCACATACTGCTCAGCTATTCATTTGTTCTAGAGCCATCCACATTTCCTTTCATCTCTTTTGGGAAACTGAACCTATTTTAAGGGGGAACCTCTCAAGTCAATCTGTCTATAATCAGGGAATCAAGCTCAGCAGAATGGTAAATCTGTACTCAGAACTCAGAGCCCAGAAATGAAGACTTCAGAATTTGTTGCTGTAGCTCCCTGATCATCCAAACCTGTAGTCAGGGAATCATGAGTGTCCCCAAGGTCTCCGTATAAGCTTCTACTGCTATTTCTTCGCTTCCTGTATTTCTACACTGGAATTTAGTACAAAATAACAACATCCACAATGCAGCAAAACAGTGTTCAAACCTGAGTGCTTTAAATCTTCATTTTCAATGTTTATTTGGACATCTTATATAAAGCACCAATGTCAAAAGTGCTGCAGATCATGTGCTTCCATTAAAATCACCTGCATGAATTCTGTATAAACCTAACTTTGACAAATTTACATGCCTGAAAGTAAAGGTTAACTGAATTTCTATCATTTCAAAAGTCAAGATGTTTTACTATCCCTGATCTTTTGTACCCTACGTACTGCATTCTTCTGTATACTTTGAGGCAAACCCAGATGTGATCAGGAGGCAGAGGCATGCTTTAGGTGAGAAACCCCGATTCAGTTTTTGGCATGAAGAGGAGGCAAGCACAATGCATGGTATAAATTTACCTTACATAACTGTGTTCATGCCATGAATGAAGAAGAACCTGTGCTGTAGATATTGCTGCCCTCCCTCTGGAGGCAGGGAAAGATCAGCTTATAGATTTCATTACTTCTGCACTCTTGAGGATATGCCCTAGATTCAGCTGTTCTAAACTTGAGTCCTCAAATTCAGCCTCCATTTCTCAGCCCTGCTTTGCAACATGCCAAGCTGTACTGGAACCTACAAGAAACTTACCTCTAGCAGCTTGTTACAAACAGCTTTTTAAATGAAAACTGCTGCTGAAACATAAATGTCCTGTATATAAATTCAAAAGTATACATAGGCATGTATACAAAGAACAGAGAATCTATAACATTTGGTCTCAGAAAACCTATTGCATCTCACAAACACTGGGATATCCTAGTTGTTGTAAATCTATCCTTCAGAGTCACTATCTTCATTCATTGGTTTTGCGCAAACTGTCCTTAAATACTGAGCTGCCTTTCTATTCTAAAATGAGGAAGCTTTTAATGATTAAACATCCTTTTGATAAAGTAGTGATATAATTTTAATTACTTCCCAAGTAATGGTCTCACCATTAATTCTTAGGAGGTAATGTACAGAAGGGTGTCTTGCCTCTGGTTCTTGCTTCGTCTCCTACTTGTTCATCCTAAAAGCTTCTTTTGATTGAGTTAGAAAAAAATCAAGCAGGCAAATGTGTCCATATAGCTAATAACATACACACAGTCTGACTTCCTCCACAGCACATTGCTTACATACACGAGTGAGATAAAAATTACTGCTAAGATGAAAAGCACTTTTCATCTTAAGACCCCATTTCCTATGGCATAAAACTTTCTAAAAATATGTTCCTTTTGAGATATATATTTGCAATTTCAACGCTAGCAATGCCAGCCAAAATGGGAACTTTGAAGGAAATGTTAAGCTCAATCAGTTCAATCATTAAAGTTATGCAAATGGAAAAACACATTCCTTCTTTTTAAACATTGCTACATTTTAGTTGCAATCATAAGATTCAAGAAGTGAGGATGGCATATAAATGTCAAAAACTTGACAGCATCATAGGGTGAAATCCAGTCCCAGCTGTGGTCAATAGCAGAGCTTCTCTGTATTTCAACAGGAACATGATTTTACTTACAATCTTCACAGAGCAACTGAGAACTGACTCAAGTTTAAAAGTGAAACTGTTGAGATTACATGTCTGTAAGAACAGACAGCAAATTTTCACTGCGTGCTACTAGCTCAGGAAGTTCTGAAGCAAAAAGCACTAAACCAAAACAGTGATAGTAAGACAGACTTGTACTGCACATTATATGATGTCATTCTTATTACATTTTGATGGTACTTGCTGTCTTGTGGAAAGGAAGCAACACAAATGTCACGTTCCTTGTCAGGAGACCATGGTGGTCCAGCAGTGTCCTCCAAGAGGAGAGGTTTTTCTCTGAGGCTGGTGCTGCTTGCTGTTCAGCATCTATCATCATCTATCCTTTTCAAATATATGAAGAATAAGTTGTATAAACAGTGAGGAAACCTACTTCCTCCTACCTGGTTCAGGATATGTGCTGGGAGATACCCCCAGAAAGCCAGCAGAAGTGCTCCTTGCCTAAGCAGAGTACTTTGAGTGGTGGCATGGGGGTTTCCTTCTCCACAGCATTCCGTGCCTTTACTTAGTGAATCAAAGAGATTCTTAATTAGAAATTATTTGCTTCATTAAAAGCCAGTAAGATAGGGAGAGGCACCATTTAATGAAATGTATTCCTCTTGTCCTGTCATCTTTCTTATTACAATAATATTTTTGGTTTGGCAGTCGCCTTTGAAAGAAAGTTGTTGAACAGCTGCTTGCCTTTGCCACTGGGTCTTCTTTATTTTAAAAAATTGGCACAGACAAACAAACAAACCCAAACCCAAACCAAAACAAACCCCTTTGAACTAATTCTAAACAGAAAAATTCCGAATAATATTTTTTTAATCATTGTTCCAAAATGTCACCTATAGCAGTGCTGTAATTTAGTCAGATGTTTCATACTGAGTCTATTGAATTAAAGAGATCTTTCTTATTAATATAGAATTTTCTATATTCTTATTAGCAAACTTCTATGAAGTTTGCAATTTAGTCAAGCAAATCAGATAAAAGTCATACTTACTGTAAGAACCAAATGCTGACATTCCTACATAATCTGAATTACTTGTCAGCTCACGAGCGGCCATGCTCACTATTTTTAGAAAATAACAAGAGCCTTAGATTGCTCAGGTTTAAATGTATTGTAAAGTCCTCATCTCTCTGAGAATCTTGAGAAATATAAAGAAGATGGCCACGGTAGCTGGAAATCAAAACCAACCAGAAAAATAGTTAGGAAAAAAAAAACCAACACAGCAGATTCAAATTGAGAGCAGGAGGATGTACAATCTCTTCTTTCTTCTGAAGTTATGAAGGTCAATTTTTATATTCAAATAATGTACAATATACTGAGGTATAAAGAGTTTGCATTTGTATTCTAATTCATTTTTCTTTCAAGTTGAGAATCACCAGCAAAGAAAAACTACTGTAATTGCAATACTTTGCATACAAATAGTGATTACAGCTTAGTTGTTTGTTAGGACACACCACCACACAACTTACTAGATGAAATTGAGTGATGCCTACACCATAGCAATTTTTTTCAATGTAGATAAACAAAGCAAAGCTCTCTCAAAAAACCTAAATATTTATGACCAAAAAATTATGGGTGTCAAGCCTACTAGGCACCAGTTACATGATCCTTGATTCAGAACTGTGAAACAATCATAGAAAAAAGCAGTCACAATGTAAGATGGCATTAAAAACTAACAGCAGCAAAATCAATTTTAATTAGTTCCCAAAGAATTAATATCTAGAGACCAAAAACCTTTCTCCAATATATTAATATAGCTTATTTTTTACTTGGTTAGTTTTATAAAATTCATCAAAGGGATGCTGAGTGACTGAAAAGGTGCACATGAAATCACTGCAATAGTGAATTGCATACAGAGATATTTCTGCATTTCCAGAAATTTTCTATTTTTTTTCTAACGTATTCTCTTATAGAGTTAAATACAAATATCTGGAGGATGGAACAACTCTCTAAGGTTGTACGTTCAGAATGAAGTATTTGAACATACTATTTATGGCCAAATTAAAATTGTCCATAGGGAAAAAAAAAGGCCACTTCATGTACTAGAAATTGTAAATTTTAAACTTTTAATTAGATTCTACTTATAATGGATATATTTTGGATAGTATTTTACAGATATTTGGTATCATAGCAGAAATTGGCTGAGTTCTGATCCATCATTTGAATCCAAGCACCATTTTTCTACAGCTAAATTACAGTGTATGTTTTTTCCTGAGGAGCAGAACACCAATCTAGCTAGTGGCAGAGATTTTAAGTTATGCATGTTTATTTTGTTTCCTCTGAAGTTTAAATTTCTGGCTTTTAATAGAAAAATGATATTCTGTTGTTATATGCCAGTGATGACAGGAAAATGGATTAGGACAAGTAATCTCTTCCATCACTTCTGTGTTTCTTGTGTCCTGTAAAAAAGTTTCCGTAGTCTTAAATATTTTCTAGTTTGTAGACTATGGATATTATATACAGTGCTTTGTTCATATACCTTTACCTTCGTTTATTAATAATACCTGCCAGTAATAAAAGACTCCAGGGGGTTAACACTTGGATAGTTTTAAGTGAGATGCAGCTGAAAAGCACTTTAAGTACTTTCTAATAGTATACCTTTCTTGACAAGTTGTATTTCACTACAGAGATGCTGCTTGGATGCTGATATCGTCCACTCATACTACATGTCCAAAACAAGGCAAGTGAGCCTGCAAAATTAACATTGTGGTATCCATACAAGTGGTGGGCAACTCAGGTTTCCAATAGCATTGTAGGATGCATAGTGTGTTTTAAGGAAAGGTGGAAGTAAGTGTATGGAACTAGTGCCTTTTTGCATGGGTAGTGGATTTTTAAAAAAATACTGTAACATTCTCTCACCATCTGGCATATAAAAATGGTATTTCTTTCCTATAAAAATGTTGGTGTTGGAACTGTAATATCTAGTCAACCAAATATCAGCCTTCAACAGGCACTGAGTTAAATCAGTATTTCTGCAGTGTTTGTATGACATACTAACCCTAAAAGCAGTACTGTTGATAAATACATCATGGGTGCTCTAAGCAATGCTACTGAAACAAAAGACAAATGAAAGTGTGGTGTGTTGAGGACAAGAATAAATTTTATGATGAATAATTTTTAAAATATTACTTCATTGGTTTATGAATGCAGTTCAACTCACTTTTTCCTAACGGAAAAAGTAAATGTGTAGATTAATCAGGATTCCAATGATCCTCTGTACAGATGACATAGGAATCCTCCTCATCAAAGCACACGGGCGTGCTATTAATATGCCGACAGAAGCCATACAGCTCAACTACAACTACAGCAGACCAAGAACCCCCACGTTAGCAGAGGGAGGTTTTAGCTATTTACAGAGGACTAGCAATCAGTAGAAAACAAAAATTAAAGGAAAGAAACGTAGTGATAGAAGACTCTGAAAGACAGTATCTGTTATGACACAGATGGAATATCACTGAATTGATCTCTTGGCTTCCACAGTAGACTGATACCTTTAAAAAAAAGGCATAGGTAGGACAGGAAGTTGATGACAGATTTCATTTCAGTTTCCTATTATTTTTCAGTTTGCTTTTGGCATCATGTTGCTAAATTTATGATTAATAAAACTTTTTTTTTTTTTTTTGTCCTCTTATACTGAAAAGCCTCTGATAATGGTAGTAAATGAGAGACATGTTTCTTTGGAAAAAACACAGCCAAATAACAGGGCTGCAGAAACTCTTTTGTCTACAACCCAACATGAGTTTGGAAAATCCAGATGAGGTGCTTTTCCCACTAACCTGCAAAAGTCAGTCCCATAACTGGTAGCATCAATTCCCAGGATACGGAAAAGTCTGTCCTAGTGAATATTATTTAAGGAGCTGTGGTGGCCTTCACATCAGAAACACCCTGTCACAGACATACACAGTATTACTGCAATGCTTCCAGGGCTGGGCAGTGACTAGAATTTAACATGGAAACAGTTTTCTTGATTTCATTGTAATTGGTCCCAGGCTTAAAATTAAACTCAAGCTTATGTACTTAATTTACCTAATTGCCTCACTGTATGAAGTCTCTGTACTTAAATTGTTAGCATATCATCCTGCCAGGTTGTAAACTATAGTTTTATATCAATGTATAAATGTAAAAGTATTGATGTACATTGTGCCACCGTGGGACATTGCGTAATTTACACATGCATTATGCAGCCACAAACACATAGATCCATATCATCCTGAACAGCTGTATCGAAGCTGTCTAGATGTTAGCCAACACTACCCATTTATTCTTAAACTACTTGTGCTAGCATTGTTTAAACACGCTAAGCAGACACGTTTGCCAGAGCAATCCTAAAAGTCATCTATAACTGCACATCATATGTGCCTTCTGTATAGCAAGACAAAATTATCTTTCTGCTTGCAACCTTTCATCCCCTCAGACAAGTAGAATTTTGCCTTGTAATTGTAATGCCAGTGCCCAAGTTAAATGTTGTTGTAATAATCAGGAAAACATTGCTATCCTATACATCTAGACAGAGCTTTTGATGCTCCCACAGAATCAGGGGTAAGGCCTCTCTGCCCTGAGCAAACAACTCATGAACCCTCTGCCCGATACCATGCAACAAGCCCAAATAATGAGCTCGAGGCAGAGCGATACTGCAGTCTGTTCGGCCTATTAACAGTCCCTTCAGTTGCTAGAGATTTAACCAGGCACAGACACAGACCAAAATACAGAGGGGACATGTAATGTGTGGGTTCAGGAGTATGTTGTTATGTGTGGCTTCATTGCACATTGGGCTCAGCAGCGACTAATGGAGTTTCCCTGTTTGACTCTTCAGCGAGGAGTGCATTTTCCAGGGGTGATGCCAAGTACAGTTCTGTTAGTGTGTGAGTTGTGTCGGAGTGCTGTGAAATGCAAAGATAACTTTTCTTGCAGGTTTTGCAGTGTGCCTATCAGATCTGTAATGTTACTTCTTGTACACTGCCAGTACATTTTTATAGTGTCAGATACCTACCTGGCAAGTTGCTTCTAACACTGAAGGCATTTGTTTGGCGGAGAGACTCAGATTCTTCAGATGGCATTTACTATTTTCCTTCCTTTCCCTCTCTTTTCCCCTTTCCCTTTCCACTTCTTTTGTTTCTTTGTTTGGTTGTTTTTTTAAGTGTCTGGCCTGCAGCGTGTGCTACACAACACATTTAATTGCTTTCTAGGACACTCATTGGATTCAGTCCAACCAAGAATCCTTCATAGGGTTTGTTTAACCATTTTGCCATAGATGGCACAAATGTAAAATTGTCTGTTGCTATTTGATCTATAAGTTTTGACCTGATCATTGTGTGTCTGCAACTGCATGTCTCTAAGATCCTCCTCTCAGAATTAACGTTTTTCATCCTCAGTGCCACTTCTGCTCCTGTTACAGGCCTTTAACGGAAAGTCTAAGATTCAAGAACTGACCTTCTAATCTCAGACAATGAACGAACAAGAAGGATGACCTGGAAAAATCATTATTTGTCCTGAAGAGAGTGAAAGTTTCATCTACTTTAAATTAAAACTGGAAAGTAAATTTGATCCAAAGGGAGGAATTTTATCCTAGTTCCAATACAGTATAATTTCATTCCTTTGCAAGGCGTTTTACTTCCAGGACTGGTAATAGTTTCCTCGCAGTGGCCTGCCTCAGTCACTTCCCAGCTTTTAACTTGAGATTCTCTGTCTCCATGCAACTTCATTCACATGCCTAAGGCCGACACATGAGCCAACCCAAGGCTTGGTGCCCATTACAAAGCTTAACACACTGGAAGAAATATTGCAGACTTCAGATTACAGCCCAGTTCTCTGCTAGCTTCCATTTTTCCTACGGGAAAGCTCTTGATACCTCCGAGGCCTAGCTGCATAACAGAAAGAGCAAGTGCCTTCACTGCTCCTTTTCCATTTTGTCAGTACAAGTCGTGAAGGCCTCAAGGTGAAACTGTGCGGCACACAAACTTTCCCTGCACAATCAGTTGTCTGTCTTGGCTAGACCTTCAGGCTTTTCTATAACATGAGTATTTATCGAGAGTTTATTTACTAGAACACAACTAGGACCTTTTGTAAGAAGACAGACTGTTCTCCAGTCACCACATGAAGCAGGGTAACATTATTAGTTAGTGAAATATATTACTGCATTTGATAAGATTCTTAGACCCATTTTTTCCCTCAATTTTATAAAGAACTAAGACTCGTTAAGTTTTTTTTTTCTTTTTTTTTCTTTTTCCTTTACACTTGCTATGGTTCTTTTCAGGATTATAATAGATCTTGACTAGGAGTTTGGGAACCTCTTAAATACTATTCTTGCTTTGTCATAGAAAGGACAGCAATAGCCCCAAATCACGTATAATTATCTTTTTCAGAAGAAGAGGTATAAGACAGTAAACATAATTTCAATATAATTTCAGCAGGGCAGGATCCATCCTTAAATGTTCTTCTAGTCAGTAGCTTCTGCTTTGATGACATGATTATTGTTTAAATGTAGAAGAAAGCAAGAGAGTTTTTATACAGTGTGGGTGTTTTCACCTGCTGTATGAAAAAAAAAAAACAAAACCCACAGCTTGAAGCACATCAGAGTAGCAGCGGTAATTAGGTATTGGCATATCATGCACACACAAAAAAAAGAGCTTGAAAAATGATACAGATTAATAAAGTTTTAGTATCCTAAAGCCACACAAAAAGTTCTCAAAGGAAAATGTAAATCGTAAATGGGGAACGCTTATGATTCCTAGAAGGGATGATCAATGATAAATACAGGGAATAAGGACAAATTATCACACTTAAGTCAGTGTAAGGAAAAGGATCCCATGTCTGTATGCAGGCCAGATAGCTTTTTACAAATACCAGTTTCCATATCACACATGGTACCTTCCTGTAGAAGTTACTATAACTGTTAGTCTCACCTAATACATACATGCCGTGATAGCATCTACCAGGAAATTTGCACCCAACAGAAGTGAGAATCCTTAAAGAATATTGTTTTCTGAATCCATTTAAGACCCCAAAACATTCTGGACCAAATTTTTCATTGGAAGAAGTCCTTTACTGTTCTAAAATTTTTACAAGCAGTCTTTCATATGTTTTATAGCCAATGCTTCCAAAATACAATGTAACTGTGTTACTAATCATGACAAGAAACAGTCAAGCATTTCAGATAGATAAAATGCATCTAAAATCTTAGTAGACTGTGGTAACCACAGGCATTCATATATTTGTTTTCTGACATGAACTGACAATTCAACTGAAGGAAAAATCAGGGTAAACCAAATCGTAAACCACATATTCAAACAGAAATCTGGAAAGATCAAGAAGAGATTTAGAACAGTTTGTACTCGTTGAGACTTGGTCTTATGTCTCTTAGAGTCAACAGCGAACACTCACAGGGTCAGCTGGAGCTGAGCAGAGCTTAGATCAGACACGCTGGCTGGCAGCAGGTTTTTGCTTGCTCCTATTCTTAGAGTCAGCTGCTCTGAGCTACCTCACCTGCAGCCGTGTAGGTATTTTTGGAGTCTGGAACTTCCAGCCTTTTAATTTCTGTGTTCAAGTACAGCCTCCCAGACAGGCTCACCCTAAAATTCTAATTGGGCCTGGTAGAAAATGTTAAGATTTGAGCATTTGTTTCAAATTGGAAGGCAACCAAATTTTTGAAAGCTTCCTTAAAATGGAATTGCTTGTCTCTACCCATATTGAAATGCTGGATGAAACGTTAAAGAGAAATATCGAATTGGCCCTCCTGCACCTAATTTTTTATTCATTAGGTTTTTTCCCCTCATTTTTTTGGCTTTTTCCCTTGTTCAACAAAAATTATTTCCGGATTAGGACATTATATAAGAACACTTCATATATGGACAAAACTGTTCTCTGCTTCACTCTCCTTGCTGTTTCTCAGTACAAAGATACAGGGAGTCAGTGAAACAGGAGTTTGCATTCTGGAGCTGAATTACGTTACAACAACACAGATGGAACTTTAGATGTAAAGTCGTATTTTTAGCCAAAGCACAGTTGAAGTGGTGTCATCCAATGTAGTTAGAGACATATACAAAGACGCTTGCAGTAATACACATTTATCACTTTTAGTGAATGGCTGTGTACCCTGTCTTTGAGAAGTACAATCATTTAAAATATATTTTTTTCCTTTAACAGGAAAGACTGGAGTATTCTATTCCCATATGTGGCTTCATATTGGTGCTTCCTTTGGCTAGCACTCAAACTATTCCTCCGGTTTTCCCTTTGTGAGTACATGTGTGTGAAAACTGATATTTTCATTGGCACTTGTGTAATTGCTCCAGGGTGAAACATTTGCCATTTCTGTCAGAGAAAGCAGATATTCATTGTAAGAATTGTGAAATTCCACCTCTAGAGCACAGGTGTGAATTTCCATACATTTGCAATTGTCAGAGGGAATGTTCAATGTTTTCATGGTAAAATGATAATTTCCAACCGCAAAATCATCACATTTCAGGAAGGATTTGAGGTGGAATCAGAACCATTTACCTTTATCACAAAGTATTGCTGTGATGTTTCTCTGGTGTGGAGAGGTTTTGTTATTTCTGGCATATTGCATATCTGAGCTTAAAAATTAGAAAAAAAATCTTATTAAAATAGGAATTTGAAAGCACTGGAGGGATTCAGAATTTAAAAGAACTAGGAAAGGCAGGGGTTTGGGTACAGTTCTCTGCACAAATGCATATTCACAGTTTGCAGTTTCTGGGCTTTGATATCCCATACAGACACATCAGTGAGATGCTGGACAAAACTTTCTGGAAGGATGTATATACACCCCTCCAACAATTTGATCAAGGAATAGCTTGCAAATATACATAAGGGCAGCAGTAGCCCCTTGTCACTGAAGGTTGTCACTAGCTTTAAAAGATTAAAAACCCATTGGAAGCAACTCTTCACCAAGTCCTTCCCTATTAAAGAACATTACCATTACAGCTCTGTGAGGAGTAAAGAAAGATCTAGAAGATCTGTTAAATGTTGGAAGCTTTGGAGCCTCTTCTGGAAAAATGCTGGATTTTGTACTGCTTTATATTTCTGGTAAACAGGATGCAGATCTTGGGAACAGGCTAGGGAGAAGTATACCTAGTAAAAAAGACTTAAAGAGGGAATCAGCCAAGGAGGGAACACGGGAAGGAACAGGTTCCTTCTTAGAAAGCCTGTTGCTACTAGTAAGCACAGCTTTTCCAAAGAAAAGATGCCATGGAACAGCCGAAGGACTGCTGCTTCTAACCTTAATGACAATAAGCAGCCATCACAAGCTAGTTGGTATTTTCTGAGGCATTTAGTGTTTAAGGAGATGAAACATGAATTTCTTTTCTCTGGAAAGTTTCATACTTCATAGTAAGAAGTCTTCAATAGTATTTTATTAACTGATAAAGCAAAGAAAGTCAGAAACAGCTTTTTGAAGGCTGTTTTTCTTGCCTTCATTCCCAATGGGAAATAAGAAAAGGGTAGATAGCAGCCACACAAGGCTGGAGAGAGTGGGTGGTTAAGGTGCAAAATGTTAGATAACCCAGCAGTTTAGCTGGCTCTGTTATGTATCCATGACTACACCTTGAGTCCTGCCCAGAAACAGTGTTTAATTCATCTCAGGGAAGCAAAAAAGTTAATTATTGAATAAATGATAGAGCCCCACCTACTGTTGTTTTACTGTATACATTTCTAGAAACACACACAACACAAATCTAATTCATTAGTGTATGGATGAGTATTTCTTTTATAGGAGCCTTGATTATGGATTATAATCCCACAGTGTATATGTTCTGCATACACACACAACTGCTTAACTTGCAGTTAAAATCTAGAAATATAAGTGGATTTCTTTCCCTCACTCTGATTCAGGCTTTCCTGGTTAATATGAGTGTATGCACATACAAAAAGATTAAAATTTTTCAAAAAGCCCTGAAAATCTTTTGGTCAGCAGTTGACAGAACAAATACTCATTTCGCTAGCAACACTGAGGTTTACAGTCACAGAGGTTCCATCACCCATTACTGTCCTTTCCAGATTATCTGACACATGATGTTTTCCACCCAGACTCTCTCTGCTCATGTGTAAAGGAGAACAAAGTATTCTAGCAGTGTGAACATCCCTTGAAATGGCAGAAGTTTTGCAGTCCAAATAGAAAAGCTTAAACACAACATGCATGGAAGACAGGATATACATTATTCTCATTTTAAGTAAGTTGAACCACAGTACTCGGGAAGGTAGTGAAGATACCATCCAGACAATAAGATGTCTTTTCCCGGCTGACACCTATCCAATACATCCCCTGCCTATAAAGAATGCAACACAGAAGTTAACTCCCAGTACACACAAGGCTTTTAAAAATGCCTGTTTCACCTGTCTCCTTGTCATTTGCTTTGCTTTTACTTTAGTTTCAATTGAACTGAAATTCCCGTTGCAAAGGGAATTCTTGAAAGAACTTTTCTGAAATCCCATGTCCAAAGTGGGAGGCATATTTTGAAAACACCAAAACACATTCTTGTAACCTCTTGCAATAATAAATCAGTATCATATTTTGCAGGTAACATCTTGTCTTTCAAGTCTTACCAGTTACTAGAAGTTCACGGTTTGGTGCAATTATAAAACAGCAGCAGAACTGTGTCAAAACTACAAGGAAAAAAGACCTCGTGCAAGCAAAGTGAATTGAAATAGCTAATAAAATGTGACAGCTGGAGAAAAGGACCAATTCACGTACCGCATAGAGAATGGCAACAAGCTTCAAAAACCTGTTGTTAGCTGGCAGCAATTGTTCTGTTCTGTCAGTTTAATAGGTGATAAGCCACAAAGGTGGAAGGAAACCTTCCATATTGTAAGTACACTTATCTCCACAATTTCATGGTAGTGTTTTGATACTGCTTTTAAACAAAGCTGTCCAAAATATGGTTGCCAGCGTCTTAATAAAGCTAAATAGAAATTAATTTATAAATTCCTATTTGAGTATTAATTTATTCAAGTGAAGTACAGACATCTGTCTAGCCTGACCTTCTACCCCTTTTTTGCTCAATTGTAATACTTGCTGACAACAGCTGATATGGTATGATATGGTTTGACTTACCCCCCAAAAGATACTAGAATGTTTGAGACTAGGCAAGTAAAGAACATGGTCATAGATGTAGATTGTTTGTTGTTTAAGTTATGCAAATATTTGATGACAGGATGCTGAAATGATCAATATTCTTTTAATTTTGTGAAACTTTGAGAAGGAGCTGTAGCTGAAAATGCTGACATTTTCTAAACAATATATTTAAACACTTCATATGTGATGGTATTTTCAAAACCTAAATGTTTATAATACTATAGTAAGCATCGATAACTCACAAATGAGAAAGAACACCTTATTCTTGGAACTACAAAGCACTCTATGCCAACCTCAAAATATATGTTTTCACAAATTCACAAAAAAATCTGTTTTATTTTAACTTTAAATGATTTTGGTTTGTTTCCTGTTTGGCCGCTGAACGGAAAAAGGAAATTTTGAACTTGCTGGTTTTCAATACTGAAGGCTTGAATAGATTCATATGATTCTCTTCAAACAAAGAAAAGACTTTTTATAAGTCTGTGCAAGAAACAAAAACTGTCCTTTCTAGCATCCCTGAGGGATACAAATCTAGAATGCAGGACAGGGAAGAAGCATTAGAAGTTGAAAACTTAGAAAACTTGATTCATCACTATGTGCCTGAAAAATGAAATTCAATGTGAGTGGCTAGAACATTCTTTTGAACTTTCTCCTCTCCTCCTGCTCCCCTCGCTACCGTTAAAATCTGAGGTGCAGCTGTGCTCCCACCTGTCTTCAAAAGTCACCCACTGTGCTTGCCCACATAAATACATTAGTTGATTAAGCAAGATGTACAGTATTACATGCAACAGAGTATCTCAGATAAGAACAGGCTCCTGCTGTCTTGAGAACAACTTTTTAGAACTTAAAGGCAGGTACAGGTATTGCATATAGTGTGACAATATTCAAGTTTAAACTATATATATGATAGGTTTATTATATCCATTAAAAGCTTGGGTTTTCTTTATAGTAGGATGTTTAGTATTTATGTAACATATATTACTTCCTGATCAAAATGAATAGAGGATTAGGAACACAGTTTTGAAAAACATATTTAAGAAGAGACAAGTTGTTCCCTGAGTATTTGGAGCATATCCTTGAACAGCATGGCATTATGCACAGATTAAAAGCTCAACTTTTCTAAGTTCTTTTGCAGAAGTGTATTTTTTTAAGGATGAGCCACACAATGCCTTTGATGTTTGCATGATACTAGGACAAGAGTGCATTAAGCAGTCTATTTTTTCCCTCAGGGACATCACTGCAAGGTCTGAAGAGCTGTGGCAGCAAAAAACACTTTGATAAATACAAGTGCCAAAATCCAATGGCAAAAGAGACAGGAACCTAAAATGGTGCAAAAATGCTTCTGGCCAGTTAATATCAATACATTTTATTATTTTCCATAACACCGGGAGGCCAGACCGTGTAGTCTGTGGACTTGCTTTAGCACCGTCTCAAAGAATTTATGATACCCAGTTCTTATTATTACCAAAATAACTTACTCTGGAAAAAAAAATAAAAAATGTCTAAGTCTGATATTTAATGCAATTTTGTTTGAAGTCAGGATGAACAGGAGAGAGGCATGTCATAGCCAGTTTCTGACAAACTAAATAGGAAATGAAGAAATGTATGTCTGCTACTAGTTTTCCATAACTGGGTTTGAGAAACCCACAACAAT
>VYXH01000775.1:22595-33122 GCA_013397275.1 Burhinus bistriatus | reverse complement strand
GATGCTCTGAGCCCTGACCCCGGATGCCTGGGGAGGTACAACTCTGTCCCCGAGGGCACCCCGGATGCCTGGGGAGGGACAGCTCTGTCCCCGAGGGCACCCCGGATGCCTCGGCACTATATCCTGCTAACAGCGACGCAGTGACACGTGCTGTGCCTCAGTTTCCCCTTCTTCACTCAACGAGACACCCTTGATAGAAGGGGGACAAAAGGGGACGCCAGCCCTTCCCTAGCGCCTTCAGGCACTTCCTGTCCTCCTCCCGGTGGGAATCTTCCCGGCGGAGGTGAGTCAGGCCACGAGGACGCCCCACTCGGCAAAGGGACGAGCAGGGATGTGGGCAGCGCCGGCGGGAGCTCCCCTCCCTCTTGCAGGTTCCCACCAGTGTCCCCAGGATTTTCCCCCCTCCCAGGACAACTCTCCCTGGGCGTCCCCTGGCACCCCACGCCCTGCTGCCACCCTCTCGCCTGGCACCTGCCTGCTCCGATTCCCCCTCGTTAGCTCTCTTTGTTAATGACTTATTCACTCGACCAATTTAACCTGGATTAAAACCGGCTCGCTCCTTCTCCAATTAATTTGTTGGTGGCTTTTATTTCCAAATTAATTCATCAGGCTCTCTGGCAGGGAGAAACCGGCGGCACCTGGGGTCTGCGCTGCCAGGGAAGGGATCAGGGTTAATTATCCCGGGGGGAATGACTGGGAAGGGAAGCGGAGCAGGGGTTCAGCCAGGGATGCGGACCCGGATCCAGGACAAGCAGCATCCCCTGGGCCACCCGCAAGCATCCCGCCGAGGGGGGGCCCATGGGATGGGGGACCCACGGCTCAGCTGTGCCGGCCCCAGCCCTTCCACACTCCCTCGGGGATAAAATCCTTACGGATCAAAACGTGGCACCGCCGGAGGGGGGGGTTGTCCGTGGCGGGGGCGAGGGGGGGTTCAGGCTGCGCCCCGCAAGGGTTAACGCCGGGTACAGCACGGGGTGTTCGAGCTAAAAATACGCGGTGACTTTTTCTGTATTTGCTCTAATGAGTCATTCTCTTTCAGTAATTTATTGCTCGTTACATAATCACTTTCATTTTCAGCTCGAGAAAAATGGAGGGTTGTTTGGTTGGGTTTTTTTTCCCTTTTTTTCCCTTTTTTATTTTTTTTCACTAATGAAAAGGGCACTTAGCGAACCCCGCAGCGTGCGAGCATCGGCCATTTTCCCCACTCCGCCCCGCGTTTGCCCGGCCAAGGACCGGGATGCTGCCGGCTCCTCCAGCAGCCTCCAGCGAACGCCTTCGGGGAGCCCGGGGTGACGCTAAAGTGGGGGAACTGGGGGAGGATGGGTGGAAACTGGGTGTCTGGGAGGGGGGGCAGAGCGCCCCGGGGCCACCTCGGTGGGGACGGTGGCAACGGTGGCTTGAAGGGCCGGATGCGCGGTGCCCAGCCCGGCACGTCTCGCCCAGTTGGGCAAGCGCTTGCCAGCCCGGCCCCGAGGGCCATGGCTGGGCTCCAGCTGTGTCCCAGCAACTCCAGTGCCGTGTCCCAGCAACTCCAGTGCCGTGTCCCAGCAAACCCAGAGCTGTGTCCCAGCAAACCCAGCATCATGTCCCAGCAAGCCCTGTATGGTGCCCCAGCAATTCCCGCGCCATGTCCCAACAAAATGAGTGTCGTGTCCCACCAAGCCCCGTGCCATGTCCCAGCAAGCCCAGTGCCGCATCCAAGCAAGCCCAGTATGGTGCTCCAGCAACTCCAGTACCGTGTCCCGACAAACTGAGCGTTGTGTCCCACCAAGCCCAGTGCCATGTCCCAGCAAGCCCAGAGCTATGTCCCAGGAAACTCAGTGCCATGTTCCAGCAAGCCCAGTGCTGTGTCCCAGAAATCCCAGTGTTGTGTCCCACCGAGCCCAGTACAGTGCCCCAGCAACCCCTGTGCCATGTCCCAGCAAGCCCAGTGCTGTATCCTAGCAAGTCCAGTGCCATATCCCAACAATCCCAGCGCCATATCCCAACAATCCCAGCACTATATCCCAGCAATCCCAGCACTGTGCCCCAGCAAGGCCCAGTATGGTGTCCCAGAAAACCCAGTGTCGACTCCCAGCAAACCCAATGCTATGTCCCAGCAATCCCAGTGCTGCGCCCCAGCAAACCCTGTGCCCCGTCCCAGCACATCCAATGCCATGTCCCAGCAATCCCAGTGCTGCGCCCCAGCAAACCCTGTGCCCCGTCCCAGCACATCCAATGCCATGTCCCAGCAATCCCAGTGCCGCGTCCCAGCAAGCCCAATACCAATGCCCAGCGAGCCCAGCGCCATGTCCCAGCGAGCCCAGCGCCATGACGAGTCAAAGGGAAGCCACAGGGAAGGGGACCCAGCCACCCTCAGCACTGGGGGGTGAACGGGGGGGCTCTGGCTCAGGTTCCCATGGGATGGGGGGGATTTACCGGCTGGGACGTGGGAACCCCGCTGCCCTACCCCTGCCAGCCCCCGCTGCTGGCAGCTGCCCGCTGCCTGCCACCGAGGCGGGGGGAAAACTCTCGGGTTTGGAGCTGCAGACTAGGAATTAACTATGCCAAATGTTTTATTTGTGTAGAAACGCAATTATGCTAATTAAAGCATATCTGTAATTACAGCACTAAGTGCACAAGTGACTCCGGTGACTTAGCAGGAGCTGGAAACCTGGAGGGCGGCTCGGCCCCGGAGCCACCGAGGTCCTCGGCAGGGCGAAAGCCGCTGTCCCCCGTGGGAGGTGACAACGGTGACCTCGGTGCCTGCAGAGGTGGCCGCTGCCGGGGCTCTGCCGGGGAAAGCAGGCAGCGGTCTCGGGCAGGGCATGGGAGCGAGCTGGGGCTGGTCCCAGAGGATGCTTGGAGCACGCGGGGATGGCGGGACAGAGCGGTACCCACAGCCGCATCCCGGCACGGTCGCCTGCCGGCAGCCACGCCGCAGCCCTGCCTGCGCCCGCTGCGAAGGCAAACAGCAGGCGATGCCACCAGCGCCCCAGGGACGAGGGAGCCGGGGACAAATCCCTCCCTCCCTGCAAGAGGCTCCCCGGGAAGCGTCTGTGGACACAGGGTGGGCATCACCCCGACTGCAAAGGGGGGCACAGCCCGGGGTGGGAAAAGGGAGAGGCCGGTGTGAGCGAGGCGAAGCGGGGATGAGGCTTGGAGCCCCGGCTCCGCAGGCGGCTGTGGCTCGAGAACGTATCTATACGGGAGAAATAAATGGGAAGCAGAGGAAGACGACAGCCGGAGCACCGGCCAGACGGACCCACGGGCTGGCTGGGATCAGGTAACTCAGTCTCCAGGCAAAGGCAAGGGGGGAGATGGCGTCTGCCCCCGCCTCAAAGAAGCCCTCGCTGTGGGCAGCCTGCCATGGGGGGGGACAAGGACCACGGCAGGGGGACGGGATGGGGCAGAGGGGAGATGCCGAGGGGGCACGGGAGAGCCTGGAGCAAGGAGAGCAGCAAACTCGGGGGTGTTTCAGAGCAGGAGGCGTCCATGGGGAGCTGCGGGGTCCCCGCACCCCCGGGAGACCTCTCCTCCATCCTTCAGCGGCCAAGAGCAGCCGGAGGCAGCCAACCTCCCACGCTGGCACCTGCCGGCTCCGATTCCATCTTCCCCAGCCTCAAGCAGCGACGGAAAATTGCCTGTTTACTGCAACCGCCGAGCCCGAAGCCCAAGGATTTCGCCGCGCGCATCCGAGGGATGGATCACGGCGCGGGCATGGGGTGCCACAGTGGCATCCGAGGGCAGGACGGGCAGGGATGGCTGCTGAGCTCTCCTGTTTAATTTGGAGCAATCATCAGCTCCGGGTAATTACAGGCCTGCATATTAATGGGCAGGTGCTGCAGGATGCCGGGCGGTGACACGCCAGCTGGCAGCAGCGCGGGAGGGAAGGGGAACGGTGTCACCGAAGCTTTGCCGGGTGCGATTTATTTGCTTAACAAACGCATCGAGCCCTAAGTGCCTCCGATAAGCCTGCAGGAGGGCTGAGCTCTGTTTGCACGGCAAACGCGCTTCCCCGGCTGCTGCCTGGCCCTTAAGCATTAGGTCCCATGCAGGAAGCTGCCTTCGCTGCCAGCCTGGAATTGCGGCTCCCCGGGGCTTCCAGGAGCCGCAGGAATGCAGCCCAGCCTCGTCCCATGGGCTGGAAAGCCTGGCAGCCCTGTAAGCCTGCACATCCCTAATGCATGGTAGCCCTGTAAGCCTGCCCATCCCTAATGCATGGTAGCCCTGTAAGCCTGCACATCCCTAATGCATGGCATTCCTGCAGGCCTGCACATCCCTAATGCATGGCATTCCTGCAAGCCTGCACATCCCTAATGCGTGGCATTCTGGCAAGCCCGCACATCCCTGTTGCATGGCATTCCTGCAAGCCTGCACATCCCTAATGCGTGGCAGCCCTGCAAGCCTGCACATCCCTAATGCATGGCAGCCCTGCAAGCCTGCACATGCCCACCCCCATCGCACGGCACCCCGCGATGCCACGACACAGCTCGCTGGAAGCAGGAGGGTAGCCCCGAGCCCCCCAGCAAGCTGTCCCCAAGCAGGGATGCTGGGAACGCTGGGTGACACGAGGAGCTTTGCATGGCAGCATCGGAGCAGGGAGGAGAGGATATCAGGAGTGCCACCACCTCGGGGACCTCCAGGCGAGGCCACCGGCACCCCGAGGGAGCCGTGCCGCAGCCCCAGCACCAAGCCAGGCAGGAGCAGTGCCGGGCGCGGCGAGGGAGGGAGGAAACGCATGGTTACCCTGGATCTCCGGGGAGTTGTCCTTGGATAAATGCAGCGTTACAGACTCTGCCAACTCATCTTTCAATTAGTAGGTTTAGTTGATAACCAGAGGGGGGGAAAAAAACCCAAAAGCAGCCGGAGGGGGTGTTTCAGTGGGTGTTTGTGTGTATCTTCCCAGCCCTCTTTGCTGAGTTTTTCTCTTTCCTGGCTTTTTTTCCCTTCCCCAGCTTTTTTTCCCTTCCCCAGCTTTTTTTCCCTTCCCCAAACCCCCTCCCCATATTGCCCATCCCGATGCATTGACCAGCCCCACTGCTCATCCCTGCACAGCACCGAGCCGGGCTCAGTCCCACATTCGGGGTCCGGGGTCCCCTCTACCCACTGCCATCGGCAAAATCCCATAGGAATAGAGCAGGATGCCAGTATCGTTCCTCTGCTGCCCATGCCCCATCCCTCCTTGGGAACCGCAGCCTCACCGGGAGCAGAGATCCTCTCCTGGGCTGCAACACCCCGATTTCTCACCAAATCCTCCACGTGTGACCGCGGTGCCAGCAGCAGCCGCTCACCGGGCCAGCCTCCCCGCCAAAATGAGCCAAAACCTCCATGTCGAGCAAATAAATGCAGCGCAGGCACCGTGCAGACCCAAAAGAGTAATATTAGCAAGAGCGAGCCCGGGGATCTGGAGCATGAGGGGACGGAAGGGAAAGGGCACGGCTAAAAGATGCTCGTGCCTTTTGGGACAGGGATGAGGGCACCTGGGCTGGCACGGGCATCGGCGGAGGGACGCGGCTGGCAGAGAGATGCGGGGGCACATTAGCCCCCGCAGGACCGGGGGTGTACCACCGGCCGCTGCGATGCTCTGGGGGATGGCAGCGCATCTTGTTCCTTCATCGAGCGATGAAGCGGTTTCTATGTCTGACCAAGCCTCCTACGCAAGGAGCAGACGCTTCCCCCGTCTCCCTCTCTCCCCCTGTCTCTCTCGGGGGGGTGACGGGGCCAGCGGTGGCAAGACAGAGACCCCTCCTTCGCTGTGGCATGGGCAGCCATCCCCAGCCCCGCCGCTGTCCCTCGCAGGGGGGACGTGGGTCCTGACACCGATGGGAAGGGCGGGAAGGCGGACAGCTCGGCCCCGGGATGGGCACGGAGATGTCGCATCCTTCGGCGATGCTGCCTGGTGCTGCCAAAGCCCCCGCGCAGCCCTGCTCGCCCCCAGCACCCTTGGAGCCAGCGATGAACTTCAATCAGCCTCTGCAGAGCGGCCGGATCCTGCTGTCGGTGCGACCAGCGCTGGAGCGGGTCAGGCTATTAATACTGGATTGCGTTTTCTATGAATTAATGGCTTTTCAGCTCGCTCTCCCATGCTGTGCCCAGCTGGGGCGCTTGCGGGAGGGCTGGCAGCCGGGTGACACCCAGCAAGTGTCCCCAGCCTCGTCCCCTTCCCTCCGGCAGGGTCCCCATCGCAGGGTCGGGGTCATAGCCATGCCAGGATCCGACCGAGCCGCACAGGGGAGGATGGAGCGGGGAGGGATGCAATGGGGTCCCCCGGGTAACACCGTGATCCTACGCTCCTCTCGGTAGCACCGCACCTCTCCGCTGTGCCGCAGATTTGGGGGTTGCAGGAGGGAGGGGAGCGGGGGGCATGGCTGGGGTCGCATGCCGGTGGCCAGCTTGGCCTCTCCGCACGCTTGGCTCGACCACGGGGCTGGCTCCCCGGCACGCTCCCGGCTCCCATGCGCAAGCGATGCACAAGCGTGCCTGACTTTGCACTTCTTGCCGAGCTGCGGGCTCGCCAGCCCACGGACCTGCTGTCCCATCTCCCTGCCAGCACGGCGGCGGAGGGCGGGGGGGGTCCCCAGCAGCACCGCGGGCCCCTGCCAAGCCCCCACCTCCGCAGAGCCCCTCCATCCACACCAAAACAGCCAGCGGCTGCAGCCCACCCACGCTCCCCGGGAGTCAGCTCCCACACTATCCCCGTGGGGAAGAGACCCCCTCGCCATCCCTGCGTTCCCACGGGAGGCAGGACAGCCTGTTCCGGCTCCGTGAGGAGGGGGTGATGTTCATGGCTGGACCCGGGGCTGGGGGGCGCAAGGACGTGCCCCCGGCATTGCCCTGACACATCTCCCAGGGTCTGGGAGGGCACAGTGGAGCTGCTGGCACCGGTGCCCTCTCCACGCAGCCCACGGCACGGCACACATCCTGCCCCGGCTCTCCCTGGGCAGCCCCAGGGGTATCCCGTCCATCCGTCGGGGGCAGGATCAGAGCCGGGTGCCCCCCCTCAACCTCACCCTGAGCCCAGCTCCCACTGTGAGCATCCCTTTTTCCCGCAGCATCCTCTGGAGCGGGCGCTTGCTCCACTCTGCGGCCGCCTCCACTCGCATCCCCGGTTTGGCCAAGGGCAACCAGCACCCAAAGGGCACCTTAGTGCCCTCGTGCTTGTTTCGGGGGATGCTCGACCCTCAGCAGCTGGGCTGGGGTTTCCTTTGGGGCAGGAACCTCGCCAACCCCCCGCATCCCCCTTGTGAAATCCCCCGCAGCGTCGCATGGCTTCCTTGCGATGGGCGACCGCGCCGAGAAGTCCATCTGCGCAGCCAGACCGTGCCCAAACCTGCCGTCCCGGGGGCACGGCAGGGTGGCAGCGCCCACGGCGCAGGCAGGCGATACCGGGCTGGGAAGAAACCCCATAATTAACACATCGCAGCGCTCCGCTGGAGGAGCCCGAGCCTCTGACGGCGCAGAGCACTGGAGGGAACCGGGGGAAATAAAAGAGCAAAAATTTAATTAACAAAGGTCACGATGAGCCTGGCTCACACCGCTGAGCCTGCCCCGACTCTCCCTCCCTCCTGACGGACCCCTGGGATGCCCTGCAGCAGGAGGCGATGGGGAGAGGAGACGGTGCACGCACGCAGCCGTGGGGCTCTGCCGGTGGTGGTGGCGGCCGCAGGTGTGGGTTGGAGCAAGCAGAAGCCACTGGGAATAAATGCAGTGTGCCCAGGTGCCCGTCACCCCGGCGTCTGACACCAAGACATCCCACAGCCGACCCGTGGGCTCGCTGCAACTTCTTCCACCTTGAGATCGGCTCTGCCCCCCGGCTGCATGTGCGCCCCCAACCCAGCACCGTCACACCTTGCTCGGGCCTTAGCGAAACGCTCCAGTTTTGGGGGTTTCACCCACGAGCTGACTCAGCATCGGTGCCGCTCCCCAGTGAGGCTGGGATGGGTGGGAGATGAAACCACCCCACACGGCAGGTCCCAGCCGGGCTCCGGCTCAGCTGTGGGTGCATGGGGAGAGCCCTGCAGCCGAGCTGCCGGGGAGAGAGGAGCCTGCGGTGCACAGTGAGCAGCACAGAATCATGGAATCACGGCAGNTCCCCCGAGCGGAGCAGAGGGGCAGAATCCCCTCCCTGGCCCTGCTGCCCACGCTGCTGGGGATGCAGCCCAGGATGCGGGGGGCTTTCTGGGCTGCCAGCGCACGTTGCCGGTTCATGTGGAGCTTCTCCTCCACCATCACCCCCAGGTCCCTCTCCTCAGGGCTGCTCTCAATAAGAGGTCCCCTGTCCTGGGAACCCCAATCCTAACCCTAACCCTAGATCTAGCCCTAACTGTAATCCTAAGCCTAAACTTAGACATAGCCCTCACCCTAACCATAGCCCTAACTCTAACCCTACACTTAACCCTAACCTTAACCCCAGTCCTAACCCTAATCTTAGCCCTAACCCTAGCCCTAAACCTAACCTTAACCCCAGCTCCAGCCCCCAGCAGCCGGTGGGAGGCCAAGCCCACCTCCCCTGCACCAGAACCGCAGCCCCACACCCCGATTTCCCACCTGGCCAGAACCCCAAGGTGCTGCAGGAGGACCGGGAGGGATCCCCGTGTCCCACGGCCACCCCCGACAATCATGCTTTGGACCAAAGAGCCTCCCGGCCTCTGCTGAGCCACCAGTCCCATCGCTGGCACCCGGCAGTCACAGCCCATCCGACAGCAGGAGCTCCCGCCTCGCCGGCAGAGATTTCTTTGCCTCAATGATAAAACCATTATGGGATGTATCATCGCCCTGCTTGAGCCGGGAGATTAACGACTTTGCTGGTACCGACACCTCTCCCCGCTGCCGGAGACGCCTTGCTCTGCCCCTGCTTTCTTATTTAAAGGCTGCATGGCTTCCACCTGCTTTTCCATGCGGGAAGGATGCTGCCGTCAGCCCGGCTGTCTTCTCACTAGTTAAAAAAAAGAATGGGAAAAGGCCCCATTTTTTTGGAGAGTGGGGGAAGACACGTCAGCACCCATGGCTTGTGTCCTTCCAGCCGGGCTCCAGCTGAGTACCAGCTCAAGGATGGGGCTGTGGACCCATCCTGGCTGCGGGGCCAGGGACACGGGGCAGCTCCGGCGTTATCCCCTTGCGGAGAATAAACCCCAGCCTGAAAACTCCCGCGAAGCCTTACAGAGGTCCCAGCTCCAGTGGGAGGGGAGCAGAGGCTCCGGCTAGGGATGGTGCATCACCTCCCAGCGCCCAGCAGCCGCTGGCCTCGTCCCCAAACACACGCTGGCTCCATCAGCGTGCCATCCTCACCAGGCTGATCGATCCCACCGCCCGGCAGGGCTTCATGCCCTCAGAGCCAGGCTGGATGCCAGCCAGGCCAGCGAGGGCTCATGTTCCGGGCTCTGGCTCCCTGTATTCCCAGGGAGGAGCGGATTCCGGCAGCCCTGCCTCTACCTTGCCCCCGCAGGCAGGAGCGTTAGGGCTCTGCTGCCATGGGGTGAGGGTTGGGGGTCAGCGAGGGGGGCTTTGCATGCAGGATTTGGACACCAGGTAGAGGGGAGCAGCAGCATCTTCACCCCGTTAGCAACCAGACCTTGAACCTCAGGGGACGGGTCCCCTTTCCAGACCAGCCACGTCTGCCCACGGCCGAGGGGAGCGCAGCCGCGTTTGGCTGGCGGCAGCAGCTCAAGGAACGGTGAGGGGGGTGGAGGGGTTAAAAAAAAGCCCTCCACCAGTCTTATCTTTTCAAATGCTCATTATAAATAGCTCCTCGGTGTCTTCTGAGTCACCCAGCTGAAACGTGCAAGTTAATAAGGAACTGGGAAGGGGCTGGGAAGCGATTACAAGCCAGGGGAGGCTTTTCTGGCTAAGTCATCACTTCTGCGCCGGGGCTGCGCCGGCAGCTGCCGTTTGCTTTTTGCCTCCTCTGGTGCAATGGTCCTCCACCGCATCTGGCGAGCAGAGGGATTTGGGGATGCCGAAACACGCTGCCAGGCCATCCTCGCCGGGCCAAGCCTCCCCGAGCCCCAAGCCCAAAAATCAGGTTTTAATATGACGGGAAACGCACCCATCCAAAACCACCTCCTTTTTCTGTTTGATTTATCGTACAAAACACAAACTGACAGAGACCCCTGGAAGGCTTGAATCCACCCAAAATGCTCCCTGCAAGCTTTCAAGCCATCCTTTCCCCTCTGCCTCCCCCGTCCCCGCTGGCGTTGCAGGCAGGGCTCTGCCGGGGCAGGCAGGGCGCAGGATTTGGGGACGGGAGCAGGACCAAGGGGTTGCCGCTGCCAAATAACGAGCCCCAGCGAGTCCCACAGGCTGCTGTGCTAGTCCGTCCCTCCAGGATGCTACATGGATGACACGGTCTGGGGATGCCACGCCATCATGGACCACCATCGACTGGGAACAGCTGCCTGAGAACCAGCTGGAGACCCCCAACCCAGGCTCCAAACCCTGTGTTCCCTCCCCAAAACAGGGTCGTCACCCCATTGCTGCGAGGCAGGCGAGACCCCCCACCCGCCCTCGACACCTCGGCGGCGAGGCGGGGGCCGGGCGGCCCGGGGG
>VYXH01000775.1:10443-22471 GCA_013397275.1 Burhinus bistriatus | reverse complement strand
CCCCACCCGCCCTCGACACCTCGGCGGCGGGGCGGGGGCCGAGCTGCCAGGCTGCCCATTGCCTGCGCTCTGCCGGCTCTCCATCGCCTAACCCGCTCCCGCTGCCGTGCGGATGGAGCCACAGCAGCAGACAAAGCATCTCCCGGCGCTCTCCATCCCCCTCGCTCCCCCCTCCAGACAGGCCCATCCATTAAGGAGGACAGCTCAGCCCTTTGCAGGAGAAAGCTGGACAAGCAGAAAGTCCCAGGCAGCTCCGGGCCCTGCCTGCGTTTCTGGCTGCAGCCCAGCGCAGCTCTCGGCGAGCCACGTGGGAACCGGGAAAGAGACAAAAGCAAAAGCAGGGACCGGGGTCGGAGGAGAGCGGGAGGCAGGAGGGATTCCCAGAAAGGGCTGCTGCATCCACCGCTGCCCCCCCGGGGAATCCTGCATCCCTCATGGAGGAGCTGCCGGAGAGCTGGCCGCCCACCCCGGATGGATGCTCATCCTCCCGGAGCCCGTGGAGCAGCGTGTCCCCCCGGGAGCTTGGCTGGAGGTGATGTCCTGCTGCAGGGCACGCTCGGTGCAGCCCCGCGTCGGCAGAGCCGCCGGTGCTGCCGCCCTGAGCCGCGGCCAGCCCCACGGTGTGCCGGTCTGCCCGGCGGAGCGGAGGTCGGCCTGATTGCCTGCATCTGCGCCAGCATCTGGCTGGCAGCCGGCAAGAACCGGAGGTTAATTCCCCCAGACTTTAGCACCACTCGCTCGCTCTGAAGCTGAGGGTGCTCAGGGGGATGCCGCGGAGGGATGGAGGGGAATCGCCTGGTTGGGGACCTCCCCGGGCACAGAGAGGTGCAGGGTGCCAGGAAGCTCGCAGCCAGGAGCTTTCCTTCCATCCTCTCCGCAAGGCACCGCCGAGCTCTGGGGCTTGGTGTCCATGCAGGTGGGTGACGCCAAAGTGGTCCAGACACCTCCCAGCCCAGGTGCCGGCACCAGGCTGGGAGAAAGGCAGGGGCACGAGCAGCCCGAGGCTTTGCAAAAGCCCGGAGAACATCACACGCGGCCGCTTGCAGATCCCGAGGACCCCGGCAATGGGGGACGGGGCTGCCCTCACCCCTCTGCACCCCTTGGCCCTGGTAAGCGGGTGCGGAGTGAGGAGCGGAGCCGCCCTGGCCGTGCTGGACGGGGCGAGGGAGTCAGTGTTTTCCACGGCACTTTAAACAAACAACCCGGGAGCTGGCAATAACCATGAGGCAGAGGTTCGGGGCGGGCTCGGAAGCATCTTTGCAGGTGCTCGGAGACCTCCGAAAGGCAGACAAAACGCTTCGCCAGGCAGCTTGTGCCCTCCACGTCCCCGCTGGCATTGCTCCCCGGGTACCTGCGGAGTCAATGCCACCGGAGCAAGCCATAGAATCATGGAATGGTTTGGGTTGGAAGGGACCTTTAAAGGTCATCTAGTCCAACCCCCGTGGATGCCGCGTCTCTGCCGCCAGCGCTGCCCTTCGGACCGTGCTCCGGGAGAGAAGCGGGGAGTAACAGCGGGGTGGGGAGGCACCGGGGTTTCCCTCTGATGTGTGCCCGGGCCACACAGGCAGCGGCAGGCAGGGACATCAGCAGCATCACGAATGTCACCTCACGCCATCAGCCCCTCCAGCAGCTCCCCTGGGCACCCCCTGGGCTGGGATCCCAGAGGAAGCGGCTCCCAGGTGGGTGCATCAGGGAAGTAACATGGGGATGGTGCATCACACCTTGCCCTTACATGAGCCTTGATGGGGACACAGCATCCGGGTCCTGGCATTGACCTGGGGACACACCGTCCGGGTCCTGGCATTGACCTGGGGACACACTGTCCAGGTCCTGGCATTGACCTGGGGACACACCGTCCGGGTCCTGGCATTGACCTGGGGACACATCGTCCAGGTCCTGGCATTGACCTGGGGACACACTGTCCGGGTCCTGACATTGACCTGGGGACACACCATCCAGGTCCTAGCACTGGCCTGGAATGACCAGTAGAGAGATTAACACGCTCCTACAAAGGAGCACAAAAGCCATCGTTGTCCTCCCGCGGGACACCGGGTCCTTCCCATTGCCGGTGCCTACGGGCTCCCAGCCACTCGGCCAGCCGTGCCTCGAGCAGGACAGAGCTCCTCGTCCCAGCTGCGGCCGTAGCCATAGTCCCTCCTCCGTCACGCGCCTGGCACCAACCCCATCACTGGACCAGCACTGAGCACGGTGACACTTGGCCGTTCCCACATTCCCGCGTCTGCTCCTGCCAGGCAGCTGCCAGGAGCGAACCAGGCAGCGGGGAGAGCTGGGCGAGGAGCAGGCAGCCCTGCCCGCTCCCCGAAGGAAGCCCTGACCTCTCCGCAGCCTCCGCTGAGCCGGGTCCTTCCCTGCAGGGATGCTCAGAGCATCATCTCCTCCTCCGCGTCTTCCATCCGCAGAGCTCGGCTGCTTCTCCCCCAGCCCCGGCTGCTGTCGGATGCTGCGAGAGCAGCAGCTCCGGGCACCCCGGCATCCCACCCGCCGCTAACCGGGTCAGGAGCCGCCCGCCTGGGAACACGTTTCCCAGCGGGGGGAAAAGGAGGCAGAAATGGGTTAAAACGTGACCTGGATAATGCAAAATGGCACTTGACTGGCTGCCACCCAACGCTCCCCTGCGATAAATCAGAGCTCATCAGCCGCGCACGTGGGAGACCTGGCCCACCGAAGGATCTCGGCCCCACGCAGCATCCCCAGCCGGGCAGCAGCGCTCTGCGAGGGCAGGCAGCGGCGTTGCTGGGATCTGCCGGCGGCGCACAAGACAAACCAGCATTAAACACCGCGGGGCTCAAGCGCGGGCAGCATCACCCCGCAGCGCTGGCCTCGGCGGGGACACCCGCTCCAGCCGAGGGCTGAAGGGGCAGCAAGCTGCACGGGCATCGTCTGGAAGCTCTTGGGAAGCTTTTCCTCCCCCAGAGTGGACGGGAATGGGGACAAACATCTAGGAAGGACATGAGGTTATATCCTGGGTAAAAGGGGGAAGCATCTCGGCTCACCATTCCTGCCTCTCCTGCCCTGGGTGGCTCGAGGGGCGCAGCCACTCGGGCTGCACTAAGTTTCTATAGCATCTACCTTCCTTAAAAAGCCATTGAACAGCAGCTGCAAGTCAGCGGAGGCATTCCAGCCGGAGGAAACACGGGGATAGCATGGCATTTCAAGACCTTTGTGTGTTTTGCTTAAAGAAAAGGACATGGGCACATGTTCTGGCGGCGGCGTGAAAGGATCTCTGCAGGGAACAAAGCACCAGAGAGCGAGCCGGGAGAGCTGGGGCAGGGGGGAAGGCTGCTGCCCGCAGAGGGGGTTGGACCCAGCACCCACGGCAGCGTAGGGGGATCGGCAGCTCTTGGTGCTTCTGGAAGGTGGGTCGGAGCCCCACACCGCGTGTAGGCAGGAGAAATGCGGGAGGCTATTTTCTGCAGAGAGAGGCAAACTTCTCATCTGAAGGTCACTTCGTGAAGGTGTGAAAACCTGGTGACGCCGGAGGGAAACATGTGGGGCTGGGGCAGGAGCGGGCCACAGCTTCCCTCGCACCCCGAAGATCCTGTAATCACCTAAAGCACCCGCTCCAGGAGATCCGAGGCTGCTCCTGGGCACAGCCCCGTGCGGCGAGGTGGCCCCTGGGACCGGTGGTCCCAGCACAGGCTGCCGAGCCAGGCAGTTCGGCCGGTGCCTGAGCACGTGGAGCTGGCACTGCCAGACAAAGGAATCCAAGCACCGAGCCGCCTTCCTCCTCGTCTTCCGACACCCGCAACCCTTCCCGGCCGGATCAGCTCATCCCTCTGGCAATGTGGGGTCCGATCCCAGCAACCGCAACGGGGGGGCAAAGGACTGGGGGGCACCCAAGATCTCTCGGTACCCAGGAGGCAGAGCACCCACGTACTGCAAACCGCCTGTGCACAGCGTGCTACCCAGCAGCTGCGGAGCCTCGTGAGCCGGGGGTCTCCGCCATCCCTCGCCGAGCCCGTGGGCGAAGGGAATTCAGGCACAGCATGCTTCCCGTTAGCCAGCTCAGCCCCTCTTCCCACGTGGGCTCTCCGGAGCATCACCCTTCACCGCTTCCAGGGAGCACTGTCATCCCTCAGCAAGGTCATCCCACGCTCGCTCGCAAAGCCCCTCGTGCCTGCGCTGCCGAACGAGAGCCTTGTGACCCCCGGGAGCCCCTTCCCCACCTCACTGCATGCAAATGGCGCAGCGACACCGGGACCCCCAGACCTGTTGCGTGGGTGGGTGTGCGGGGGGGTGGCTTCTCTTGCCCTGCACGGAGCCACCAAAACCACTATTCAGAGGCCTGACCTGCATTTCACAAAGTCACCTGGGCCGCCCCCCGCCAGCAAATCGTCGGGCCAGGAGCTTTCTGCTCCCGCGGGAAACCGCCGCGGGGCCAGGGTGGCTCGGGAAATGGAGAGATGCTGTTCACACCAGCCCTCCAGCGCAGAGCCCTTCAGTCAGCCGTCAGCGGTGACCTGCCCTGGGCTAACACAGGTGGCTAGCGGGAAAACAGGGAAGGTCGCAGCCGCTTGTCATCCCCCTGCCACCTCCTCTTCCCCGCCAGCTGTCAGACAGGAGGAACTTTTTCCTGCTCCCCCTCTCCCCAATATCTCCCTGACTCCTTTACCCAGCATCACCCCCGGAGCATCCCTCCCTTTCGGCGCCGTGTGGTCCCCCCACCATCCCCGGTGCCGGCGGGAGGGGACTCACAGGTCAGATGCGGCCGCCTGGTAGGGTTGGCTCCGGCAGAGGATGGAGTGTCCGCAGCCCTGGCCCATGGCTCCGCATGCTTCGGCAGCCCAGCCAGGCAGGCGGCGGGGGGTCGGCGAGGGCTGCCGGCGGGTCGCGGGTAGCGAGGAGCCGCCGCTGCCCCCGGTTCTCTGTGCTGGCTGGAAGCGGAGCCTCCCGCCGCGCTCGGCGAGGGTGTCTCCAGCCCGCTGCTGTCACCGAGCCCGATGCAGAGCGCCGAGGCGTACGGGAGGGGAGGGGGGACGACACACACACGCTGATNGGGCCGCCGCCTTTGTTCAGTGAGGCGCACACTGGCCCTGCCCGCCCCACGCTCCCACAAGCAGCTTCCTTCCCCAGGGGCACCGGGCAGCATCTAGCAATATGGAGCAGCGCTGGCCCACAGGAAGGTCCCTGCCCCAAGTGTACTGGACAGCACTGGTCCCCCAGGTCCCTGCCCCAAGGGTACTGGGCAGCTTCAGACCCACAAGCAGGTTCCTTGCCCAGGGGCATCGAGCAATGCTGAGCAGCACTGGCCCACAGGCAGGTCCCTGCCCTGGTGATGCTGAGCAGCACCAGGCAGCACACAACCCACAGGCAGGTTCCTTTCCCAAGGGCACTGGGTGGCATCCAGCAATATCGGAGAGCACGGGGCAGTACCCTCCTGCAAGCAGGTCCCAGTCCAGGCAGTACAAGGCTGGCTGTGCCCACCCCCAACAGCCATCCGGGCGGTGTGGAGCTTGCGGCTGTGGGATGTCGCCCACTGCGTTGCTCAGCTGGTGCCAGGAGCAGGGAGGGGATGCTGAGCCCTTGGCTGACCCACACGGGTGACCCCCCCCCAGCTTGAACCTGCCCCAGACCCCAGCCCAACCCCAGGCAGGGCTGGAGAAGAGGAGCTGGAGTCTCCCAGGTGCCTGCAGCAGCACTGCATGCCCGTGCCCATGCGGTCACCTCCTGAATTAGCAGAACTTCCCTCTGGGAGTCTTGCTGGGCACACAGCCCGTTGCACGTGTGCAGCACCAAGCACCACCGGAGTTTGTCTTGGTTGGGTTGGAGTTGCTGCTACACAGTCCCTTCGGGCTTGCAGAACATCGGGTGGGTTTGTACCCCAAAGCCACCCCAGGATGTCCTGCCCTGGGCCGTCCTGGGCTGGGGGCTGTCAGGGTGAGCTATGACCAGGGTGGGATGGTGGCAGAGAGTGGCCGGAGAAGGACACAAGTCGCTGCAGTGCCAGCGCTGGGGTCGCTGTCCCGTCAGGGCTGATCTGCAGCAGCCGAAGACCTGGTGCACCAGAGCTGCGCTCCCAGGAACGACCCTGGGGAAGGGCATCCATCCTATGTTGAGTCAGGGTCAGAGCTGCCTGCTGCGAAACCCCACATCTCCTGGCACCAGGGGAGGGGATGAAGAAGGAGCGAGAGCAGCCTGGACTTTTAAACACATTTAAGCATTTCAGGTCCTACCAATGCAAGCACTAGAGACATCAGGTGCAGCTAACAGGAGCCAGGTCCTGAACAAAGAGCAGGAGATCATCCTGCAGGTGAAGGCGAGGAGCACAACTCCTTGCCTGAGCATGTTGTGGACGCTGAAAGTTCACATGGCTTAAGGGCAGCGTTTTCACGTAGCCGATGATACAGCAACCATCAGTAGCTTGGGACATCCCTGAGCACCATATGGTCAGAGGCCAGGAGAGACCTCGGGAAAGTTTCGCATCTGCTTGCCCTGCTCTTACACTCAACCCTTGGCATCTCTTGGCCACTGGCAATGCGGGGTGATGGAGCTTTGGCTGGAGCCAGAACAGCCACCCTGAGGTTAGCCTGGTGAGCCCAGCAGCACCTCTGGGGCGCGCAGGCTTTGCAGCATCCTTCTGCAGGTGCCTGCATCCTCCAGCGCTCTCCGTGTGCTGGACACCGGTCCTGACCCCCGCCCCCAAACTGGGAGCTCGGCTTCGCCTGGTGGGATATTGCACCACAAGGAGCTATTTTGGTTGCTCTTGGCTGGCCTTGCGGATCGCCATCCCTCCAGGGTCACTTTTTGTGGGGAGAGGGGAGGAATGTGCTTTAAAATCAACGTGGATGCGCTGCTACTCCCCTGCTCCTCCGTGAACCCACCAGCTGGGACTTTAAGAGCAGCAATAGACGTTAGATTAGCACTCAAATGACATCGGTTCCTGACTAATTCACAAGGATTACTGTCCCCGTGGTCTACATAAACGGGCGGTGTACCGTATCAGTTACATGAGATCCCCTGCCTGCCTTGTCCAGAGGGGGAAACTGAGGCCCAGACCTGCGATGACTTGCCCAAATTTTATCCCAAGAGCCAATAGCAGAGCCAGGGCTAATAGGGGATTATTTTAAGGACCATCATTGTCATCTAATCCCTCTTTCCATCCTGAATCTCCGGTTTACTGATGTTTTCATCCTCTGGCTGAGCTCACCTGGGTTTTTGGAGCACGTCCTGCACTCCTCTGGGGGGGAACCTGCTGTGGGACACCATGGGACACCCTGAGGACTGGGAGCCCTCCCAGTGCCCACCCATCTTCTCCCAGCAAAGTGGCTGGTGCCAGCCCAAGGGTGATGAAAGCCTCAGAAGGCTCAAACCTTCAACCCGGTGATTTTACTTGTCGCTCTCCCTCTTTTTTGGGTTTTTTCCACGTTGATGTTATTTGGTTTCCTCCCAGCAGCCTGGATCCCGGGGGAAGAGGGGCTTTTTTCGGCCGGGCAGGTGGAGCAGGCTGTCGCCGCGTGGTTGCACTTAGCGTTGGTATGAACGTGTCCAGACTTCCAATCTTTCTCCGTTTCTGGGCTCCGGCGGAGGTGTGGATGGTGCAGGAGGACTGGCACTGCCTTGGTTTCTGCTGTTGCTTCCTGCAGACTTTCTAGAGCCCAGGACCTCAGGCTGACCTCGAGTCCACAAGGCAGAGGACGTGCCTGGAAACCCATGGGGATGCCATGGGGCTGAGCTGATCCTTACGCCCTGCAGCAGCAGTGATGGGCACGGGGAGCAAGGCAGGTGCTGCGTATGAGGCATGCAACACCCACCAAGCCTGCTGTCCCACCCATGATGGAGCCGTCTTTCCACATCATATTGGCATGAAGACATCTACAGGGAGTCCCCTCCTTCCTGGAAAAGCTGGTTCCCGTGGTTGTTTATCCCAGCCTCTTATTCCCAAGAGGCATTTTTGTCTGGCAGCGGTCCCCAGCATGAAGCAGCTGAGAAGATCAGAGCAGATCTTGGAATAATCATAGAATCACAGACTGGTTTGGGTGGGAAGGGACCTTCAAGCCCATCCAGTCCAACCCACTGCCATGGGCAGGGACATCTTCAACCAGACCAGGTTGCTCCAAGCCCCGTCCAACCTGGTCTTGAACACCTCCAGGGATGGGGCAGCTGCAGCTGCTCTGGGCAACCTGGGCCAGGGTCTCACCACTCTCAGAGTGAAAAGTCTCTTCCTGAGATCTCATCTAAATCTCCCCTCTTCCAGTTTGAAGCCATCACCCCTCATCCTACCACTACACACCCTTGTAAAAAGTCCCTTTCCATCTTTCTTGGAGGCCCCCTTCAGACACTGGAAGGCTGCAATAAGGTCTCCCCAGAGCTTTCTCTTCTCCAGGCTGAACACACCCAACTCTCCCAGCTTGGCCTCCCAGCAGAAGGACTCCAGCCCTCAGATCATCTTCATGGCCCTCCTGTCTCCCCAGGGCAGTGGCGGGTTCCCCAGCATTAGCCGCTTTTAGATCCAGCTGGACAGGGTGCTGGACCATCGTGTCTAGACCTCACTTGTGCCAAGAAAGGTTGGACCAGATGATCCTTGAGGTCCCTTCCAACCTGGGATTCTATGATCCAGGTGCAAGGCCCACCAGAAGGAGCCATCCACCCCCAGATATGAGGTAGGGTCCACCACACCTGCATATTCCCAGCATCCAGCCTACTCTGAACCTCCTGTGAGTCCCTCCGTAAGGCCGGCATGATGCCTGGCTCTCTCCCCTATCCAAATGTTCTTCCCGATGTTTAAAAGACATGGTTTTCTCTGCTCCACATCCATCTGTACTATTTTCTCCTCAAGAGAAAACCCAGCTCCGTATCCAAGTAGCATCTGAGAGTCCTTCTGCAAATGGCAGCGCGGGTGCTTGGGCTCTCGCTGGGAGACACGGTTCCTCCTTTCAGTGTGTGCAGCTCCAGGAGTTTCACAAATGCTGAGAAATTTAAATACCCTGATGGAACGCTTCCGCTGCTTCTGAAATATTTTGAAGCATTTCATTAAAAACACTGTTTTGTAGGGGGGGGAGGTTCAGATAAATCCCTGCTTGCTCTTGCTTGGAAGCACCCAGGAGGGCTGGACTTGTGCTTTGAGGACCCAGAGGATTTCTGGCTTGGTTTCATAAGCAACCAAGGACTACAGGATCCCACCCAGGGTGAGGGACATCGCAGAGATCTCAGGAGGATGTGACCTTCGGGTGGGTATTATGAAAACCGGCGGCTGGTTCAGAGACGCTGAAGGCAGAGGATCCTGAAGCACCGAGCTTTGGCTTTCATGCCATATCCTGAGGTGGTTTCTCAGCAGATTTCTCCACCAGCTTCAAGCAAAGAGGTCACCACCTCTGCTGCAGCTCCCCATCATCGTGATGGAGACATCCAACCGGCTCCGGCATCACCTCTGCACCCATCAAAGCTTCTCTTCCTCCAAGTGCTGCACTTTGTGGGCAGATACTTCTCCACCAAAGCAGCCGGTCCCTACCTGCTCCCTTCAGATGGTGTTGATCTACCACCTGCCAGCCCGCACCTCCCCAAGAAGCTGCCGTTTGGGGAAGGCAAGGATTTCCACAGCAACCCCCCTTGGTGGGTGCAAGCATCGCCGGGTTTCTGCCCTCCCCGAGCAAACACAAAGTGCCACGGGCATAAGGAGTGCAGGCGCTGGGTGGGCGTTGCTGGGTGGGCATTGCTGGGTGGACATCGCTGTCCCCTCCCACACCCATGGTGCCTCCAGTCCAACGGAGTTGTTGCAGGGCAGGGACTTCATGTCTCTGGTCCAACCTCCTTCTCAAAGGTGGGTCAGGCCAGGGCTTCATCTGATCCAGCTCCAAGGATGGAGACCACACAACCTCTTTGGGCCACCTCTTCCACTGCTCAACTCTGGAAAGGTTCCTCCGTACACGCAGTGTGAATATCAGTGCTCGCTATAAACACCCACCTGAGCTGCTCCGAGGCCACCTCCACCTCCTCCACACACTGCCCTGTGCCCGCTAAGGTCCTACAGGGCTTGTATCCCCGTGGAACTGCTGCTGAGCCTGGCTGCTGGAGCTCCATGGGATGGGCACCCTGAGGGTAGACATGGACATTAGACCCGGGCCATGGTGCAGGAGTGAGGCCCCGGTGATGGACAGCGAGATGCACCAAGAAACCTTCTCCAGGTTCCTTCAAAAGGGTGGCACCTAACCCCGAGGAGGGAGAGGATCCCGGGAGGGTCCGACACGGTGTCTCCTACAAATCCCCCTTGTTTCTCCATGTGTTTCTGCGTTAGAAGCAGCAAACACCCTTTTAACAGGGTTCACGGCAATCCCCGCTCTTGGCGCTGACACGGGCTGTGTATCTTTATTTATTGTCAGGAAGACGAAGCGCTGCCGGCGTTTCAAAGGCGTCGTTACGGTTACATGCCCTCGTACCAACATTTGTGGCGTGAATGCGAAACAAGCCTTGCTTTCGACTTCGGCGGAGCCTCCTTAGCTACAGGATTGAATTTTTTGAGCTCTGAATAGCCGCGCATTGTCCTCGAGTGCTCATTGTGCAGGATACCGATTCCACCACTAATGTAGATGTATTTGCTGATACAAAGCAATTTGCTCTGCAGATACTTTCCCCACAAAAGGGCTCAGCATCGCGGCCGCCCTGTGCTCAGAGCTGTGGGCTTCCAGGGAGCAATTTGCTCCCTTGCTGCGCTCGCAAGCATTGCTTCTTCTAGAGATATTCTGGCTGCTCAGCCCAGCATCCCGGGATAATCCCGGGGACTGAGCCACGCTCTGCTTTCCTACTTCCAGGATTTCCTGACAGCTGTCTCCCAAGCATCCTGCTGTGTGCATCCACTGTCCCATGCACCCTGAATAGAGTCATAGAATCACGGCAGGGTTTGGGTGGGAAGGGACCTTCAAGCCCATCCAGTCCAACCCCCTGCCCTGGGCAGGGACACCTCCCACCAGACCAGGTTGCTCCAAGCCCCGTCCAACCTGGCCTTGAACACCTCCAGGGATGGGGCAGCCACAGCTTCTCTGGGCAACCTGGGCCAGGGTCTCACCACCCTCACAGTCCNCCTGTTGAGCTTCTCCTGCACCACCACCCCCAGGTCCCTCTCCTCAGGGCTGCTCTCCATCCATTCTCCGCCCAGGCTGGATTTGTGCTTGGGATTGCCCCGAGCCACGTGCAGGACCCTGCACTTGGCCTGGTTGAACCCCATGAGGTTCACACGCACCCACCTCTCCAGCCTGGCCAGGTCCCTCTGGATGGCATCCCCTCCCTCAGGCGTGTTGACCACCCTACACAGCTTGGTGTCATGGGCAAACCCGCCGCGGGCGCCCTCCATCCCACTGCCCGTGTGGTTGGATAAACGCCAGGCAGCCACGGCTGGGCAGGAGGAGGTGGGAGCTGGACTCTGAGTGCTCCCAGCGGTGCCAGGGCAGCTGCTGCAGGGCGCTGGGGCTGCTGGGGACAAGGGACAGTCCCCACGGGCAGGAGAGCAGAGCATCGGGCTTGGGAGCTCCGTGCAGGTCAACTTGCAGCCCCAGCACTGAGATGCATTCTCCCTGCAAGTTTCCAGCACGCTCCGGTGAGCCTGGGGGGGAAACGCCACAGCCCCCAGCTGATCCTACTGCCCAACATCTGCTTCTCCGTGACCTGAGCCCCCGGCCTGGGCAGGAGGGAGGAATTTGGGGAAGCCCCAGTGCTTTTGCACGGTGGGCACGTGAGCCCCGCATGGCCCGGCCACCCGCCCGGGATGGATGCAGCCCTTTGGGACGTGGCCAATATCATTAGTTTTCCCACCAAAGGAAGTGCTGCTCCTGCTACACCTGTAGAAATATCTGCGAGAAATTTCAATTTCGTCAAGTTGAGGTTTATTTCCTCTCTCTCATTCTTCCACCGTTCTCCCCAGCACGTTCAAAAACCCGAGGAGTCTTTCAGGGAGGGAAGAAAATGGCGAAATGGAGAAAAGCTTTTCCATTTTCATTGACATTTATCCTGGGAACAGAAAAAGAACAGAAAACAACACCCAGAGGAACCCGGAGCCTTGTTTTTATCGCAAGGTCGG
>VYXH01000774.1:72088-126259 GCA_013397275.1 Burhinus bistriatus | reverse complement strand
AATCCTGTCAGCGTTTTACCTGCCACCTTCCCTGGGCAGAGCGCGGCCATGAAGGTGGTGAACCTGAAGCAGGCCATCCTGCAGGCCTGGAAGGAGAGATGGAGCGACTATCAGTGGGCCATAAATATGAAGCGGTTCTTCCCCCGTGGAGCCACCTGGGATATCCTCAATCTGGCAGGTTCGTGGACAAGGGGGGCTGGGAATGGAGCTGGCTTGGAGCAGAGCAAGGGGGCGGGAGTGGGGTGGATGGGGTTTTCTGCTTTGGGGCTACTCGCTCCGGTGCTGCCCAGGGTGGTCCTGTTGCCTAACCCGTGGTTAAGCTGGCCTAAAGCTCAGCCTGTGGTGGAGGGCTGGCCTGGCAGGACACCAGGGCTGGGATTGCTGCTGGCTGCAGCAACGCGTGCTGAAATGCTGCTGACACAAAGCTCCGGGATCATAGAATCACAGAATGGTTTGGGTCGGAAGGGACCTTAAAGACCATCCAGTTCTGCCCCCTGCCATGGGCAGGGACATCTCCCACTACACCAGGTTGCTCCAAGCCCCGTCCAGCCTGGCCTTGAACACCTCCAGGGATGGGGCAGCCACAGCTTCTCTGGGCAACCTGGGCCGGTGCCTCACCACCCTCAGAGTAAGGAATTTCTTCCTAATATCTCATCTAAATCTCCCGTCTCTCAGTTGAAAACCACTGCCCCTTGTCCTATCGCTACACCCCCTGATAAAGAGTCCCTCCCCACATTTCTTGTAGGCCCCCTTTAAGTGCTGGAAGGGTGCTGCACCGCTGTGCCCCAACACAGCTCACCACCCAGCTGCACACAGGTTTCTGCTCCCTGCCTCAGTTTCCCCCGCTGTGAGGGGATAGCGACCCCGTCTACCTCCTCAGTGTGTCCAGCCAAGGGAGGGAAAAGCACTGCGAAGGAGCCAGGTGCTGCTCTGGAGGCCACTTCCCACCCCCAGTTATTAGGGTTTCTTTTCCCGTCCCTATTCAAGGGCGTTTGACACAAAACCTGCCAAGCGCTGGTGCCTGCTGAGCTCCACGGTTTAAAGATTTGCCAGGCTTTTATGCCAATTTTAGAAACTTGTTGCTATTTTTTTTTTTTTTCCTATGCAGCAAGTACGTGTTTGCAAGCCCTAAATAAATAAACAAAGCACTGCTCGAGGATTGCTGCACCGGGAAATTTAAAGGGAAATAGCACAGGCAGCAGCGCTCCTTGCCCCACTGAGGGGACACACACCTTTCCCTGGCGGGTCTTTTTTTGCTCCCTCTGTCCTACCAGTGTTTTTTTCTGGTAGTGTCTGGCCTGTGAGGGTGGGTTTTATCAAGCCTTGTAGCTGAGCTCCTCAGGTTGGGTTTGTCCCTCTCCTGCTGTGGCCCATGGTGGTGTCAGCACGTGGATGTACTCAGCCCCATGGTGATGTGGGGCTGGGGGAGCTGAGCTGGAGCTGTGGGGCCTGGTTGTGGTGGTAGGGTGACAGATTTGCTTGAGGAGGGGCGGGGCTGGCATGGCTGGGGGAGCAGGGCCTGTGAGTGCAGTGCTGGGGGATGCAGGGGGCGGTTGGCTCGAGGGCCAGCCCTGCTGCTGACCAGCTGGTCCCCAGGGCTCCCTGGTGCCTGTTCCTGGCCTGCCAGCTCCCGCTCTGCTTGCTCTCCGAAAGCAGGGTGGCAGCTTTCTGCTGACCAAGGCCAGGCTGGGGATAATCAGTCCCTATCACTTCTGTAGCCTGGCCACCTCTTAGTGCCTCTGCTGGGGAAAGGCTCGTTAGTCCGGGCTTCGTTGGAGGGTAGCCCCTCTGCAAGGAGGGGGAGGGAGCTTGGTCCCTTTCTCCCCGCTGCCGGAGGAGCTGCTTGTGGGGAATACTGACACCGATGCCGTCCTGGGCAGCATGAACATTGTGGTGGCCACACAGGGAGGCTGTTCCTGAGACCCTGATGTCTGTAATAACTGCTGCCTCTCGCCACAGCCCTAGAGCCGTCCTTTCCCAAGCTCATGCCTTCCAGATTTAAACTACAAAGGAGGAAAAGCTGGCACGAGCTGCCAGGATCATGGCGATGCCCAGCAAATCTATGCTGACACGTCTGCAGTGGGTAACAGCATGTGGCTGGCTCGTGTTGACACTCCCTGATTAGATGGGGAGGGGAAGGCTGCCATTAGCCTTCTGTCCTTGAGCAGAGAAGCTTTTGGCCAAGGCCTAAGCCTTCCAGCGAGACCCAGGGAGTCTCCTGCTCCTGTGGTCGGGATCTGGTGACGGCTGCTGCTCCTCCTCGGCTTTGGGGCGACAACTTCCCAAATGGCTGCTGCCCCCTCTTGCATCTGGGTACTTTGACCTACTTACAATGTGTGCTGCAGCCCGGGGCCTGCTTTCAGGAGGTGGTTCCTGTGCTCTGCCATAGTTCAAATGGTCAATTAAAGGCTTGACTGAGCAGATAGGACGGCCAGAGCCCCTCCAGCATCCGCAGGCCGGCGCTGGCAGGCAGCCGGCAGCAGGGAGGGCCAGACGTGCAGGGCTGATCCTCGCTGAGAGGGGCTGTCTGCCCGCAGTTTAGCCCCAGGTGCCAGAGCAAAATCACTCGGCAGAGGATGCGAGAGCCTCCTGGGCAGGACGTGGGAGGGAGGGGAACGTGTTTGGAGAGCAGCAGGCGCTGTTTTGGGACCAGGGTGCCTGGGGAGAGCTGAGTTAGCAGGAGGCTGCTTGCGCTGCCTGAATTATTTACCGACTTTTGCCATCAGGGATTAGAAAGTTGTGGGATTCAGTTAATTTCAGGGAAGAGTGGTGCAGAGTCACTGTGGTTAGCACAATTTGTCCATGCCGCCTTTCCTGTGGGATGAGGGCAGAGTTGGGCGTGTGACTGCGTGTCCCCACACTGTGTATGCACTGACCGGGGACCTCCCGGCCCCTCTCCTTTGCTTGCAGAGGCTCTTCTTGAGCAGGCCATGATCGGGCCGTCACCGAACCCACTCATCTTGTCCTACCTGAAATACGCTATCAGCTCCCAGGTAATGACACTCCCTGCGCTGCCTCCCTGCCTTGTGCTGCAGACGCTGCTGGGTGTCGCCTCGCAGCCCCAGTTAGCAGGTGGGCAAAGAAACCAGGATGCGGAGTCGGTGGTGGGCAGACACCCTGACTCTCCCGTCTCTGCCTCCCCTGGGCTTCGGTGGGTGGTGGAGGGCTCAGCGCGTGTCCAGGGCAGGGGTGTTTCTGCAGATAGCCTCTGCCCATTGCCCAGCTGCTTGTGGGGTGGGAATCCTTGCCCTCTGAGGGTCTCCACGCTTGCTGTAAGCTCTGTGCTTTCTTTGAACAGCATTTAATATCGCCTAAAGTTTGTGTGAAACAAATCAGCAATCACCTAAAAACGTCTGTTTGGATTTGTGCCGGGTCAGCGCCCCAGCCCTGTCTGCGGTGACAGGCAGCGGGGCCATGCCCTGACCTTGCCGTTCCTCAGCAACGAGCACTGCACTGGCAAACATCACCCGCTAACACGCTGCTGCACCAACATTGTTTTGGTTTTGTGTTTTGTTCGTAGATGGTGTCTTATTCCACAGTGCTGACGGCCATCAGCAAGGTACGGCTCTGACAGGTGCTGTCTGAGGTTTTTCTCTTTACCTATGACCCGTGTATCCATTTCCCTCCCCACAGCTCTCACCAAATATAGGTCAAGTGGAAAACGACATCCTCTGCTGAGTCAGCAGCGGTCAGACAGTACAGATTAGCGCCTGAGTCTTTCCGTGTCCCGCTGGGGACAGGCTGCTGCCACGCCTGGCAGGTCCCGCTCTGGTTTCGGAGATGGCTGCGGGTGTGAAAGCCTCGTCCCTCCATCGTGTGGGGCCTGGCAGGCTCCTGCCCTGCAGCGCCCTGTGTGTAAACCACGCCCTGGCTGCTGGAAACCACATCCCTCTGCGGCCGGCGGCGCTGGCAGCACCGTGGGGATCCGGAGCTGGCAGTGGAAAAGCAGCACCGCTCATGAGGGAGGGCTGCCAGCACCCGAGCCACGTGGCTGTGGCCACCCGCCCTTCTTGGCCCGGCCAGCTTCCCACGGGTGCTCAGTGTCCCCATCCTGCTTCAATGGGGATGAGCCCTCTGCGGCTGCCTCCGCTCGGCATTTGGGGCTGCTCTGCCGGGAGCCATAGCCCCTCACAGACTGTGTCAGGCCCCCCACTCTCCTCGGGCACTAGTCTTGTCAGGGTGACCTCTGATCTGAAGGAGGAATAATTTAAGGGAGAATAATTTCTTTCCTCCCACCTCCTTGTGGTTACTAGGGCACAGGAGTAGAAAGGCACTGGTAGCCACGCAAGGCCAGTGTTGTTTTTGGGTGGCAGAGGCTGAGCTTGGAGCTGTGCCGTAAGCATGCCGCAAAGCCCTGGTGAAGGTGGGGACCCCTCCAGCGGGGCTCAGCACCGATCTGGGGTGGTGGGTGCGCTCCCAGGGGAGGGTAGAGGCAGCGTACGGCTGGCTGACACCAAGCACAGTCATGGGTCTGCTCCGCATGGCACAGGCTTGTCACCGTTCCCCTGGTTGTGCATCACTGCCCGTTCTGGCAGGGCGGGCAGAGAGCTGACCTTGACAGCCGAGGCTTCCTCCTTCAGATCAGCATGGGCCGAGAGCAGACCTGCGGGCTAGCTCCGGCCCGGCAGGGTGGCCCCATCTGCTCTGCGAGGAGGTGGGGAGCCACGCTTCTGCTGCCCACCGCCCTCCCGGCCCCGCGGCCAGCCGGGCTGTTGGCACTGCCAGTCCTGCCGAGCCGGGGGTGGGCATGCGGGCTGGCGCCGAGCCACTGCCGCGTCAAGGCAGCCGGCGGGGAGCGGAGCTCAGGCCCCCTCCACTGTCTTGGGGAAGCTGCCGAGAAAACCCAGCCTCGTCCCCGCTGCCGTGGCCCGGTTGCCTGCTGCGACCCCGGGAGGGCACGACCCAGCCGTCGGACAGTCCTGACCTAGTTCTCATTCAAGTGGCTGCTGGGCAGCTGCCAGGGTGAGCGTGCTGCGGCCGGCAGCGCCCAGCCCAGCCCGCGGAGGAAGGGCTTGCGTTTGTTGTTAGAGATGCTGGAGCCTGGCAGCCCCCATCTGAAATCCCTCCTTGTTCTCCTGCTCTAGTTCGATGACTTCTCCCGGGACCTGTGTGTCCAGTCGCTGCTGGAGATCATGGACATGTTCTGCGACCGCCTCAGGTACAGTGTGGCCCTTCTAGCTCTGCTGCCCTAGCCCTGGGCTGTACCGCAGGTGGTACTGGGAGCTGGTGGGGCCTGGCTGAGCCCGGGATACTCGCCCCAGCAGAGGGAGGCAGGATCCCCCTCCAGCTCTGTGTCTGTTCCCAAGTTGTTGTCCCCCTCAGGCTGGGCTGCCATGTGAGTGCCAGCATGGGGAGAGCAGAGGGAGTCCAAAACCCACCAGCTTTGTGGGAGGCTGCAAGAAACCCACCTATTCTGGGATAAACGCCTCTGCTGTGATTTTTCTGCGTGGCTCAGGTAGATGGGAGGGGCCGTAAGCCCTCTGGCCTGAGGGTGTCTGTCACCTCAGAGCGTTTCATTTCTCTTGTGTGGCCTCTGCAGCTTCCCAGGGCCTGGGCTGCGTGTCCCTGTCTGCCAGTGCTCACAGTCCTGCCTGCACTGCCCCAGACGCTCCAGGCAGCTGCCTTGTTTTGCTTCGTGCTCTTCCGCTGGTGTTGCAGGACCCAGGGGAGTCCAGACCATTCAGGCCACAAAAACTTTTTTAGAAAGCTCAGAAATCTTCCTGTTAACCCCTGACAGCCTCTTCTGGGAGGCCGGAGCAGACAGCGTGTGGTGGGGGTGGGGGTAGCGGGAGGAGGAGGAAGGCTGAAGGTAGCAGCTCTTCAATTACATGAAATGAAGCAGCAGCAATGAATATGCATCAGTCACAGATGTTGACAAGGAGCTGTTGCTGGCCAACTGCAGAGCCGGCCACTTAATCCAGTCCTTGCCTAATCTGATCCTCTGCTTAATTTGATCAAAACTTCTGGCCCCAATGACTTGTGCATCAGGAGGGGAAAGCGTTCACCTCTCACAGCACATTGATCAATGCTGAGCCTCTCTTAGCAAGATAATTTGATTAGAGGCTTGGAAAGTTTCCCTGTAGTAGAGTGGCCAGAGAGGAGGCTGCACTGGGGAGACTTTATTTCCCCTGGCACAGCGGGGATGCTCATGGGCAGAGGAGGTTGGGATCTGCAGCAGAGGAGCCAGGAGCCGGCGGGCAGGCTGGGCTGGGAGCACGAGATGTGTCTTTGGATTCCCCAGCCTGCTGTGTTTCTGTGCCTCGGTTTCCCTGGGCGCAATAACCTGGCCCACAGTGAGCACAGTCCCGTTTCTCTCCCCTTCCCAGCTGCCACGGTAAAGCAGAGGAGTGCATTGGCCTCTGCCGGGCACTGATGAGTGCTCTCAACTGGCTCCTGCGCTGTGCAGCCTTCTACGCTGAGAAGGTGAAGGAGACGCTGGAGCAAGCGGCAGCGGAGAGCCAGCTGAAGATGTGTCTGGAGTGTCTAGGGAAGATGCTCAGCAGCACCAAGAACCGCGCCCTGATCCACATCGCGAAGCTGGAGGAGACATGTATGTCGCTGCCCCTGCCCTGCCCCGCAGCATGCTCTGCCTGTGGCTGCTGCCAGGGCTTTCTCCTAGCCGCTGCTGGGCCCTGGGGAGATGTCATTGCCACCTCTCCCTTCCCCCTGCCCAGCTCCTGCCGCATTGTCCCTGCAGCTCCCAGCCCATCCATCTTTCAGCCCTGTTGCTGTAACCGTCTCCTCCCTGGCTCCGTGCCACCCTCTGCCCCCTCCCCTCCATGCTGCCCTTGGAAGAGGAGCAGAATTAATGTGAAGGCTGCGTGAACTGTTCCTGGGCGTGCGGCGGGTCTTGTGCTCCGCCAGCATGCCTGGCACAGCCCTGCACCTTTGGTTGGTGCCTGCGCCTAGCCAAGACGCTGTGCCAGGCCGAGCCTGGAACAGGAGCTGCTGGGTGGCAGACCCTCGGCTTGGGTTTGCAGAGGTGTGCTGACTTCTGCTCACTGTGGGGCCCCAAGGGGAACCTCAGCCTCGGCAGGCCCTCTGTGCAGCCATGGGCCTTGGAGCCAGCCTGCCTGGCTTCTCAGCATGTCACTGTCCACCTCCCCCCCGCCGCCCCGCCACTGAACACCTACCCTTCCTCCCCAGCCTCCTGGAGCGCTGTGGAGCAGTCCCTCGTCAAGCTGGGGGAGAACCTGAACAGCCTCAGCAACTCCCCGCTGCGAAGCCGGGCTGATGACTGCATCTCCCTCATCAAGAGGTAGCTTTGTGCTGCTGTCTCTGCGGGCTCGGAGGGTAAAATGGGTCTGAGCCCTACTCTGGGGGCTGGGAGCCTCCTGCCTCCCTGCACACTGGCTTCCTGCTTTCTTGTCCCTTCCCAGCTGGGAACTCCACACCGGCAGTGGGCTGGGGCTGGTGAGAAGCCCTGGGGTAGGAGAGGGGACAGGGCTAGTGGTGACTTGCTGTAAAGGAGTCTTACCCAGGGGTTGCTCCTCTGATGACCCTGGGGCCCCTTGCCATCCCTCAGCTGCTCTGGCCACACCTGAGCTGCCCTACCTGCTCTGGATCCCCCTGGCGCTGCTCCCAAGCTCCAGGCTGTGGTGTGGGTGCTTGGCTGTGCCCAAGGGCTCCTCTGCAGGGTACAGGAGCTACAGGCTGTCCTATCCCAGAGAGATGCAGGACAGCAAAGGTCAGGGGCTTGGCCAGGAAAGGAGGATGGGACAGGAGGAGCAAGGATCCATCCCTGCAAGGCTCCAGTGACCCTGTGCTGTTGTCTCCCACCCAGCATCCCCACCATGCTCTCAGTCCACTCTGAGCAGCTGAACAAGACCGGCTTCCCCACTGTGCATGCTGTGGTGCTGCTGGAGGGGACCATGAACCTCACAGGAGAGACCCAGCCACTGGTGGAGCAGCTGATGATGGTGAAGAGGATGCAGGTACAGAAGTGGCATCTTGTTCTCCTGCTCAGGGTGGCCTGGGGCGGTGGGACCAGGGCCTTGCTGCAGCTCTGTGCTGTGTACCTCCCTGTACTGGTGCTGTGTACCTCCCTGTACTGGTCCTAGCCCAAGGGTATGGGCGCAGCTGCAGGGAGCAGCGTGAGCCCATCAACACCTTCACAGGCGATTCAGGGTTTGGCTGTGGTTGGGGGAGGCGTTTTACTGCCTTTCCAGCACTGGAGCTTTCTGTCTGTGTGCCCTGCAGCGCATCCCTTCCCCGCTCTTCGTGCTGGAGATCTGGAAGGCCTGTTTTGTGGGGCTTATTGAGTCCCCAGAGGGCACGGAGGAGCTGAAGTGGACAGCCTTCACCTTCCTGAAGGTAGGGCCCAGCCCTGCTGTGAGCGTGGTGCTTCAAGCCCCGGGTCTGCTGCTGCCTTTCCCCTGCATGCCTGACCCCTGCTGAGCGCTGAACCCTGCCAGAGCAATTAGTTCTCCTCTCCTGTGGCGTGCCCCTCGGGGTCCCCCCACGCCCCGGCTGAGCCCGCGGCAGCCCTCCTGCAACCCGCTGAGCATCAGCTTTGCTGTCCAGTGCCTCTTTTCAGCCCAGCCCCACTTTGTTTTTCAGAGTGGCTTTCCTGGGATGCTGTGGGGGAAATCATGGCCTTTGAAGGATGCCACAAGCAGCCTCGGGGTCTATGCTCCCACAGCTCAGCAGTGGGCAGCCCCGGAGCAGTCTGCTTTGCCTCCTTTCTTTGTACCACACAAAAGGGATCTGCATGTAATTTCAGGCCTGACACATGCTCTGGCCTGCGCTGGGCTCCTCTGCAGCCTCAGTCCCCTGCCTGGCTGTTGAGAGGTGGCCGTGCCCTGTGGCTCTCTGTGATGGTGGAAGGACCCTGCAGAGGGGAGGCAGAGGCACAAAGTCCCCTGGGCACACGGGCTTCTCCAGAAACGCTTCTTTCCCTGGGCTGGGAAAGCAGCTGCTTGCAGGCGTGTTTCGTGTGGGCCCCTGCTGCCTGTGTTGCTGGGAGGTCCTGACTGCAGAATGGGGTCTGCCGCAGTCAGTCACATCCATGCCCTGTGTCTTTCAGATCCCCCAGGTCCTGGTTAAACTCAAGAAGTATCCCCAAGGGGAGAAGGTGAGTCTCAAGGGCCGTCGATTGGGCCTGTTTACCGCGTTGTGTGCACAAGTGAGCTCTGTTTGTCACAATGGCGCTGGTGCCTGGCCAAAGCTGCATGGGGGTGGCTGGGGTAGGAAATGGTCTATTTCCCAACAATCTTCCTCTAACGGACAAGGCGGCGTGGGAGGGGAAGGTGGGCTTATTTCAGCAGCGCTCTGAGCTGAGTGCTTGGCTTTGTGCACAGCAGGACTTCACCGAGGATGTGAACTGTGCCTTCGAGTTCCTGCTGAAGCTGACCCCTCTTCTCGACAAAGCAGATCAGCGGTGCAAGTGAGTGTTTGCTGTGCCCGGGGCTGACCTGCAGCACCATGAGCCTGTGGCCAATCTGTGCCACAACCACCCCATCCTCTCTGCGGAGAGCTGCGGTGCGGGGTGCCGGGGCAGCTCCTTGCAAGGCTTTTTTAGTTTCTGATCCAATTCCTTCTTTCTGAACCTGACACTGCCAAATGAGTGAGGCACTGTCTGACAGCTGATTCACGTGTTGGTGATGCTGTGTGATATCTGGAGCTGCTTTTGGCCCTGCAGCATCCCTAGAGGGGTGGGAGCAGGGCCAGGAGGGCAACGCAGGAGTGCCCCTGCCCTGCGGCACTACCCGAGGCAGCAGCAATGCTGTCCCTCAAGGTAGCGCTCTCTTTTCTCCCTCTCTCTTTCAGCTGCAACTGCATGGATCTACTCCTGCAGGAATGCAGCAAGCAGGGGCTGCTTTCGGAGGCCAACATGGACAACCTGATTGAGAAACGGTACAGCCCCCTCAAAAGTCTGGGGAACCAAGCGGGGTTGGAACACCTCATCTTGCTGCCCTTCTTGGCGAGGGAGCATGAATATGATGCCACTGACTGTCCTGCAGCTGGGACACCATGGGCTGGAGGGACGAGGCTCTGCTCTCAGTGACAGATTGAGTACAGTCAAAGTCTGTCCTCTGGGAGTGGCAGCTGGTGCTGGTCTGAGGTGGTGGCCTTTCCTCGGTGGTGGAGGTGGGTGGGAGGTGGCTGAGGGCAGGGAGGAGCAGGGCAGGGTGACGAATTCCTGCTCACTGGCCCTTCCTTGTGGATTCCCCAGGGCAGCGGACAGAGAACATGCTCCGCACTTGAAATCAGCAGAGAACGCCAACATCCAGCCAAACCCGGGGCTCATCCTGAGGGCCGAGCCGACTGTCACCAACATCCTGAAGGTGAGTCCCCTCCTGCATCTACGCTGGGCAGGCCGATCTCAGCTCCAGAGCCTGCTTCCAGCAGCACCGGTCTCACCAGGCAACTGGGATGGTTGGGAGGTGCCTGATCTCCCCCTCCCGTGTCGCTGTGCCGTGGGGACCAGGAGCGCCTCTCTGTCCCAGGAAGCCAGAGGAGCCGTCAGGTGGCACGTTGCTGTCAGTGCCAGCAGTCTGAGCCCAGCCAGCTCTGTCCATCCTGCTCTCAGCCGCTTCCCTGCATGCATGTCCCCCGGTCCCTGGGGAATCTCCCCATCCCTGCGTCACTCTGGTTGTCTCGCTGCTGCTGAGCGTGAGACGATGTTTTGCTGCCAGTTGTGCTGCCCCGGTGTACTGCAGTTCTCTCCCCGCAGTGCCTGGGGCACAGAGGGCTTTATCCCCACACCCCCCGAGCCCTGCGAGTCCCTGCTCAGCGAGGCCTCACGGGACAGCTCTGGCAGCCCGTCAACTCTGCCCCACGGCTGGAGTTGTACTGCTGCACTGTAGCACACATTCCCCGTGACTTCTCTTTCCTCTATTTTTTTTTTTTTTTGCAGACCATGGATGCGGATCACTCCAAGTCCCCTGAGGGCTTGCTGGGGGTCTTGGGTCACATGCTGTCTGGGAAGAGCCTGGACTTGCTGCTGGCAGCGGCAGCGGCGACGGGCAAGCTGAAATCTTTTGCTCGGAAGTTCATCAAGTGAGTGTCCACCTGAACGACACTGTCCCTGGTGACTAGCAGGGCTGGGGTGAGTGGGCAGCTCCCCAAGCTCTCCCCTAGAGAAGGCTGGATGTGCCTCTGGCCCAATGTCTCTGCAGCACTGGATCCAGCAGAGCCCTGGGGAGGGCTAGGATCTTGGGGAGACTGCACCCCGCAGATCCCCATCTCCTTTGCTTCTGTGTGAACAGGGCAGAGAACGAAAGTCAGGTTGATTTAAGGGTATTAAGAGAACTGAAAGCACCAGCACAGCCTCCAATCCAGGGCGCTCGCTGTGTGTGCGCCTTCAGTCCCCAGACGCCTGTGTCCTGGTTAGAGCACAGGCACCAGCACGCGTGGGGCTGCGTGACGTGCTTCCTCGAGCAGGGAGGCCTGGGGCAGCTCAAAACATGCCAGCCCAGCTGGATGCACCGCTCTGCCATGCTTGCTCTGTTCAGGGGTTCGTGCCACTGCGGTATAGAGAGGGCCACGCTCAGAAATCCCCACGCAGCTGGGCAGAGCAAGCTCTGGCAAGAGGATGGTGCTCAAATGGCTGACTGGGGTGTGGGGAAAAGGAGCGTTGCTGGACCTGTTTTGCTGCAGGGGAGCAGAGACAGAGGGAGGAGGCGGCGGCAGCTCATCCCTGCTGTGCCGGAGGGTGTCTGCAGAGCTAGGCCCCCCTTTGGTCCCTGCCCACCCTGCTCCTCTGTGTGAGGCACAGAGCTGGGCGCTGGGATGGGGTGCGGGAAGGGGTCTGCAGGCAGGGGCAGCCCCCTGCCTGTCTCGGGCATGGGAAGGGGCCTGTTACACGTGGTGATAATACTTCACTGTGGCTCTTTCTGCCCCCTCTAGGCTGAATGAATTCACGAAGCAGATCAACGGAGAAGGCTGTAAGTGCATGCGCATCCATGTGTGGGGTGATTCGAGCAGTGCTCCCCCCGCTGCCACGTGCTGGGACACTGCGGGGCCCAGCTGGATTAAGCTGGGACAGACTGCGGCGCCAGAGCGAGCCGAGCTGTGCCGGGCCCGGCTGGGGGCTGCCGGCAGGGAGCCTGGCAGAGGGGGACGTGGCTGAGTGCCAGTGGGGATGTGAGCTCCCGGGGACCCGCTGCCCTCACCTGTGGCACATGCATGTCCATCCCGAATGTGGGGTGCTCCCTGCTCAGAAGGGCAGAGCTCCTTCTCCCCAGCCAAGCCCATGGGGCCCCTTGGGGCCAGCCCTGCCCTGGCTCCCTCCCTGGAAGGGGTGATGTGTCAGCACAGAGCCCGAGATAAGGACTCTGACTGCATTTGCGTGTGATGAAATGTGCCGAGTGCTCTGACCTTCCATGGCGTGGGGGGGAGCCTGGGGATGGACTGGGATTGCCAAATGGGAGGCTAAAGCCTCTTTGGGGGCTCAGGCAGAGGCAGATGACGGGGAGGGAGGCACTTGGCACATTCCCTGGAGCCCTTGTTCGCACACAAGCACTTTGGGGGTTAGAAAAGCTGCCTGGAGGTAGCAGGGTCCCGGCCCCTGAGCTCACAGGGCTCCTGCCTGCCTCCTTGTGCCGAGGCTGGAGATCCCCAAGGTCTTTTTTTTCCTCCTCTCTCAGCCAAAGGAGCCTCGGTTCGGGCCCTGCTCTTTGACATCTCTTTCCTCATGCTATGCCATGTGGCCCAGACCTACGGCTCGGAGGTAAGCGTCGGAGGGGATGAGGCTCTGACCTTGCGAGTGCTGCCGATGTGCTGCAGCCTGCCAGCCTCCTCTAGTGGCCAGCCTGCCACTGCCACTGTTGCCACCGTCCCCGCAGCCACCCTGCTGCGTGGGGTAAAGCACTCAGTGCCTTTCACCTGGTGCAGGTAGAAATCCGTCCCTGCAGGGTCTCTCGGTGCCAGGTGATGGAGCAGGGGTGGCTGCAGCCTTCCTGAGGACTTTGGTTGTGCTGCCTTTACGGTACTGTGGTATCGGTGGGAACACTGCCTCCGCGCCTTCTCTGGGCTGGCTCTGATCTCATGGGACTTCTCCCAGCATTGCCCCTCTGGTTTGGTGCTGGCTGGCCAGGGGGGGCCATGCACCCAGGCTGAGCATCAGCCCTCCCCCATGAGAGGAGGAACTTGCAGCCCCGCTAAGGAAACAGCACTTTGCTTGCCTGAAAATTTTCCATGTTTCGACATCTGCATGTGTTGGGAGGTGAAACGATACTGAAACACCGGGAACGCAGAGAGGGACTGAAAGGCAGGCGGAGGGGGCCTGGCCGGCCGGCCCTGGGGAACGGCGAGGGAGAGTCCTGGCTGGAGGCAGCTTAGAGCGGACGTGCCGGGGGCTGTCTGATGAGGTCTCATCCGCCCTGGTCCATCTGAGAGTGACTTTCCTGACCAGCTGCTGCTGAACAGATGTGCAAAACTTTTTTTTTTTTGACAAAAATAGTGTCCCCTGGGTGATGGTGGGCTGAAGGGAGGAAGTGGTGTGCGGGATTCCCAGCTCGTGTCCCCCTCGGGAGCCCTCCCAGCTGGCTGCCAGCTGGACTGTGCTCCCTGACCCTGCGGAGCCATAGGCCAGCCGGCCCCAAGTGCTGGGGACCCTGAGCAGATCTTGGCAGGTAGGGGACAAGTGGCCCTTTTTGGGCAGGACACAGTGACCCTGCTGCCACACCCACAACCTCTCGGGACTGGTCCTGTCGTGGCATCTCCCCGAGGGAAGCCATTGGATGGGCCATGGTTCCCCGGGGAGTCCTGTGGTAGAGGGGGGAAAACCACAGCCCACAGGCTGGAAAGCTAGAGCTTACTGGGGGCTGACCAGTGCCTGCCTGTCCATGCAGGCCACAGGGCGGCGCTGTTCCCCTGGCCTTGAGGTCCCCAGGGTGGGGGTCCCACCCCAGAGTGGAGGTCCCCAGCAGGGTCGCTGCGGGATACAGGCTCCATGGCAGACCCTGTGCTGGTTCCCTTCCAGGTGATCCTGTCAGAGTCGAGCCCGGCAGGCGAGGTGCCCTTCTTTGAGACCTGGATGCTGACCTGCATGCCCGAGGAGGGGAAGATCCTCAACCCCGACCACCCCTGCTTCCGCCCGGACTCCACCAAGGTGGAGTCCCTGGTTGCCCTCCTCAACAACTCCTCCGAGATGAAGCTGGTGTAAGAGCTCAGCCTGTGCACCCACCTCGCTGGGCCAGGGCAGACTGGGAGGGGAGCACCCACCCCATCTTCCCTGGCCCTGTGGGCTGCTCTAAACAAGTGCCTGAACCCCCTGCCTCTCTCTTCCCTGGCAGGCAGATGAAGTGGCATGAGGTATGTCTGAGCATCTCAGCTGCCATCCTGGAGATTCTCAATGCCTGGGAGAACAGCGTCCTTACCTTTGAGTCGATCCAGGTGGGCCTGGTGGGAGGATGGTGTGGGGCAGAGCAGGGGCACCAGCACTGCGCCGTGTCCCGAGGAGGGGCCAAGGCTTGAGCAGGGCAGGGCTCCCCTGTCCTCCTGCCCTGAATGCTCCTGCAGCCGCCGTGGAGCTCGCTGGCTCCTTTATGACTTGGGTGGGGAGCTGATGTGGCTCCAGCCCCTTAATGTTGGCCCAAACCACCCTATTGGTGGCAGTGGGGCTGGCAGGGGCAAGTTCACCCCATGGAGGAGAGAAGGGCTTGGACCCTGCAATTGGGTCCCACAGCCCTGGGAAGTGATGCTGAGAATAAAACTTGTGCATCCACATGTCTGTGCTCATCCACCTCTGTTCCCATCTCTTCTAGAAAATCACAGACAACATCAAGGGGAAGGTGTGCAGCATGGCGGTGTGTGCGGTGGCCTGGCTGGTGGCCCATGTCCGCATGCTGGGCTTGGATGAGCGGGAAAAGTCCCTGCAGATGATCCGGCAGCTGGCCACCCCCCTGTACGGCGAGAACACACTGCAGTTTTACAATGAGCGGTGAGCTCCAGTGCACCAAGCCCTGTGCCGTGCTGTCTCTTGTCCTTCTTCCACTTTGTGGGGCCTACGTGACCCCATCTCTCTCTGCTGCAGCGTGGTGATCATGAGCTCCATCCTGGAGCATATGTGTGCGGACGTCCTGCAGCAGACAGCCACACAGATCAAGTTCCCTTCCATGGGCATGGACACCATCCCTTACTGGAACCTGCTGCCCCCCAAGAAGCCCATCAAGGAGGTTCTGACCAGTGTGTTCACCAAGGTGCTGGAGAAGGGCTGGGTCGACAGCCACTCCATCCACATCTTCGACACCCTGCTGCACATGGGGGGTGTCTACTGGTTCTGCAACAACCTGGTCAAGGTACGGGATGGAGGAGGGAGGCGGCTGCGACCCCCAGCGCCGTGGCTGGGTGTCAAGCCCAGGACTGCTGGCTCTAGCCAATGCTCTTAGTGCCCAGGAGTCCTGGTTGTGCCTGGGCTGGCTGCTGTGACAGTCCCGGGTGCTGGAGGCAAGTGGGGCAGGCCCAGCTGTGCCCATGCCTCCCTCAGCCCTGCCTTCTGCCTCACAGGAGCTGCTGAAGGAGACACGGAAGGAGCACACGCTGCGAGCCGTGGAGCTGCTCTATGCCATTTTCTGCCTGGACATGCAGCAGCTGACGCTGACCCTGCTGGGCCATATCCTGCCCAACCTGCTCACGGACTCCTCCAAGTGGCACACACTCATGGACCCGCCGGGAAAGGCCCTGGCCAAGTAAGACCCTAGACCTGTGGACGGTTGGGCCTGTCTATGGAGTGGAAAGATGCTATGTGCTTGGACAGGGATCCCAGCCGCCCGGTTCCCACTCTGGCCCTGGCACAGTGCCGACAGGAGCAGACATGCTGCTGTCCTGGGCCCTGTTCCCTACTGCCTCTCACAGAGGAGGGACCTGCTATGTCCAGTCCTGGAGTGCGCTCTGGGCTCTGCCATCTTCCCTTGCTCGCACACTGTCATCTGGGTGGGCTGGCAGCACCTCTCAGTGTCCCTGCTCTGTCCCCAGGCTCTCCGTCTGGTGTGCCCTGAGCTCCTACTCCTCCCACAACAAGGGCCAGGCATCCGCCAGGCAGAAGAAGAGGCACCGAGAGGATATTGAGGTGTGTCTGGTGTGGAGCTGGGTTTGGTTGGAGGCTCTCTGAGCACAAGAGCGGGCAGTGTCTGTGGGAGGTGACGGTGGCAGGAAGAACGGGTAGCTGAGACCAGACTACCTACCCAGGTTCTCTGGGCTGTCTGAGGTCCTTTGACCTTAAAATACAGGGTTTTACCTTCTCTTTTCTGGGGAACAGGGACTGTAATGAGATGGTCCATATGTGGTTGGCCCAGGCTGACGTGCTCTGGGTGCACAGAGATCATAGTTCTGCGCCATGGGGCTGTCCAGAGCCCAGAGTGGGTCATCAGCCCCGGGGAGTGGGGCCAGGTTTCCCCCTCAGAGGGGGCTGGTGGGGCTGAACCTCCTCTGCCCCCTCTAGGATTACATCAGCCTGTTCCCGCTGGACGACACGCAGCCCTCCAAGCTCATGCGCCTGCTGAGCTCCAACGAGGAAGACGCCAACATCCTCTCCAGCCCCAGTAAGTGCAGGCGGGGAGGGCAGCTCCTGGAGGATGGCAGTGTGCTGCCTCACTGCTCATTTCTGGGTGTGAAATGTGTATTGGCACAAAAACGCTTCTCTTCCCAAGCTGGCCAGGTGAAGATTTAGAGTGCTCGAGTGTGTTTTGCTGAGTTAACTTGGAGCTTTTGCACTTAGAAAAGGTCAAGCTCTTGATTTCTCTGATCAGAACAACTAAGGAAAAGGGGTTGAGGTTACATCTTCCCTCCATGACATTGCCACCCAATGCAGTGGCATCACGCACAATGGGCTTAGGGCGATTTTGTTAGAGCCTTTTCACTCCCAGCCAGTCTGCGTGGAACCGAAGAGCTGATGTGCTGCAACAAAAGTGGTAGGAGGTGACGTTCCTGATGTCTGTGGCTAAATCCTGACATTCCACTGTTGTTAACAAGGCAGCGATTGGAGCTGATGAGTCCCTACAGGCACGTCTCTTGTGTCCCCGCAGCGCGGTGCTGCGGGTTGCGACAGCTCTGGCAGGACATGCCGGCGGGGTGTCCGTGCCGTCCTGCTGCCGCGGGGTGCAGTCACAGCTGCCACATACGTTGTCTGGACTCCTGGGCAGTGAGTCAGGAAGTTCCTTGGTCATCGTTTCTCCTGATGCCCTTATCCTAAGTTACTCTTTATTTATTAGTTTTCAACACATCCATCAACCTGTGGTTTTTGTTGGTTTCATTACTGTTGAAATACGGGGTTTTCCCTTTATTTCACTATCTTTTTTTAACTTTTGAGGCAGTTCCACCTCTTTCCAGTGACATTCAGGACTTTTTTGGGCTGTTTGCTGCAGTGATGTGGAAATGCTGCTTCCTGCAGTAGACGTAACTCATGTGATTCCATGAGAAACGTGTGGGAGGGCTTTCTTTTTTTGGTGAGCATCCTCAGAGCAGCACAAGGTGGGTCCTGCTGATTTTGGCAGTAGCTGTGTGCTATAGGGTCTGCACAAGAGCCTTCCCAGGAGTTTCCCATCCCGTTGGACTGGACATGGCCCGGTTCCTCTGCCGCAGGAGCACCCAGCAGTGCTTCACAGTTTGGGTCAGATAAATCCCCTTGCTCTGTCCCAAGATTTGCTGCTAGTCTGTCGGACATGCCTTAGCTCTGTAACTAAGTTGTACCCTGAGAGTGAGATTTGAGTGCGGCTGTGCAGCTGTCGAACATCTGGTTCGCTCCGCCCAGCCTGTTGTGCTGCAGACAGTGTGCACAGGATGTGCAGTGTGCGTTTCGCCTTGGCAGAGCGCTATTCTTCTCCTCTCCTGATCGTGACATTGCGTTGCATTGCTCGTGCCCTTGCGGAGCGTCAGGGACGAGTCACTGCTGCAATTAAAACCGAGCAGGGAGTAGCAGGGAGGCACACTCATGGTCTCACTCACGCTTACCCTTTGGAGATGCCATTAAACTTGGTCAGACTCAGAATAAATCTGGCTTGTGCAAGAGCGAAGTGTCACACCCCAAGAGCAGCAGTGGCAGCGTGTGGAGCTCTCCTGGAGCTGCTGGGGCTTTGTCACGCCTGGGGCATGTGTGGGCCTGTGCTGCCTGCCAGGGCTGCCTGCACCCCGGCAGAGAGGGACAGTGACCAGGGCAGAGACTGTCTGCCTGCTGTGCATCTCTGGTGTGCCCAGGCAGCCAAGACTCTGCTCATTTGGGTACGGAGGGTGCCAAGGACCATGGTCCAAACCTCTCCCACTCCATAGGGTAGCTCAGGGCAGAGCTCCTCCTGTAGCCCAAGGGCTGGGTGAGCTTGAATGGCCAGAGCTGGCCAGGGTGGGCACCTTGGCACAGCTGAGGGGGCCAAGAGGCCGTTCCAGCCTTCCCCCAGCCTGATGCATGTTCTTCTCCCCAGCAGATCGCTCGATGAGCAGCTCGCTCTCCGCCTCCCAGCTTCACACCGTCAGCATGCGGGACCCGCTGAACAGGGTGCTAGGTAATGGCGGGGCCACATCCCAGTGGGGGTAGCCGGTGGTGAGGTCTGGCCATGGGGTCAGATCCAACCGTGCTGAGACACTGGTGGGGACCTGTCCCCTGTGCAGGAGGCTTGGACAGCCACCAGCCTCCCTGAACTGGTCTGGCTTTTGATATTTCACCATCTCCACAGCAAACCTCTTCCTGCTCATCTCTTCCATCCTGGGGGCCAAGACGGCCGGCACCCACACCCAGTTTGTCCAGTGGTTCATGGAGGAGTGTGTGGACTGCCTGGAGCAGGGCAGCCGTGGCAGCATCCTCCAGTTCATGCCCTTCACCATGGTGAGTCCCATGGCCATGAGATCCTTCTTCCTGGTCACAGGGTGCTCTGGGGTGCTGGTCCCACAGGACAGACTGGCATGTCCAGGGGAGTCCTGCCCAGCTCTCCTGGCCGCAGTGCTCTTGTGAGTCAGCTGTGTTTCTCCTCTCTCCGGGCAGGTTTCGGAGCTGGTGAAAGTGTCCACCATGTCCAGTCCCAAAATTGTCCTGGCCATCACGGACCTCAGCTTGCCTCTGGGCCGTCGTGTCGCTGCCAAGGCCATTGCTGCGCTGTGAGCAGATCATCTCCCTTCTGCTGTGCAGGAGAGGGCTGCCGGGCAGCTGCTGGGAAATCCATGAGAACCGGGATGCTGGGCTGGGACTGGGATGCCTGGGACAGCCTCTCTGTCACTGCAGGCTGGGCCTGGTCCTGCCTGGGGTCTGCTGTCCTCCATGTTCAGCCTCCCTTGCTGCCTCGTGATGGGCTTTCAGAGACTGAGACAAACCCCTTCCTTTTTTTGTATAATTCAGTCCTTTTGTAGAACTGGGCTTTGCTTCGTTTCTGTTTCGTTTCCTGACTGCAGCCCAGGGCCCTGATGCTCCCCAAAACCCTCATCTTGGGGCGAGCGTGATGGTGGGGGTGATGGGAACGTAAGTGGCCGAGACCTGTGCTGGGCAGGGGAGGGAAATTATGCTCATTCTGTCCCTAACCCGCCTGTATGGCCCTGGAGAAGCCCGGGAGGGCTGTGGGCTGCCGGTGATGCTCCGCTTGGGGAGCGGGTGCCTGCGGCCGGCCAGCTGCAGATGTGCGGCTGGGTGGAGCGGAGATGCTTTCCTGCCGCGCTGTAAGCTGCAAGCAAATTCTTGTTGGAAATTCTTTCACGTGAGCATGAGTTCACCCCCGCGTCCCCGGCTCTGAGCATGGCACCCAGCAGCCAGTGAGTAACCACGGCCTTGCCACCGCTGTGCTGGCCTCGTGCTGGGAGAGGCTCCTCAGCGGGGCTGTCCCGGCACCCAGTCAGCTGCTTTGGTGGTGAATCTGCCTGTAACTGTCACGAAACCCCAACCCTGAGGGGGTGGCAGGGCCGAGGCGGCTTCATCTCTGCTCCTTTCATTTATGTTTTCTGCTTGACTCATGGGAAAGGGGGAAGCGGTGCTGGGGTGCCAGCCTTCCCCTCGGGCTGCCTCGGCTCCGAGGCTGGTCCCTGCCGCATCCCCAGGGCTGGGCTCTGCCTCCTAACCCACTCGGCATTAGCGGGGTGCACAGCTGCTGTTTTGGGGGCTCCGAAGCGAGTGCTTTGGTGGTGCCAGGGGAGAGGGGGCACAGGGCTGTCCCAGAATGGTGCCGCGAGGTTTGGGTCAGTGCTGGCTAGGGAAAAGGCAGCAGGATGGTGACTCAGGGCCTGCCTGACCCCTGCCTGCTCCCCGGGATGATCTCAGCTCTTGGCTGTTCATGGGCTTTGCTGGAGGGAAAGACCCCGAGGCGGTCGGCGGAGGAGCCTTGCTGCACTCAGGGTGGCTGCGGGCGATGGCTGGTCCTTGCCCATCGCACACCTGAGCATCCTGCCCCTTCCCACTGCCTCCCATGAGTCCGACCCTGAGCTGGCAGCAGGTTGGCACACACCGACCCCCGGTACGAGGGCAGGTGGAGAGCCGGTCGCAGGGCTGGGTGGAGCGGCCAGCAGAGCTGCTGCACGTACCGGGGCGGGGTGGAGGGTGAGCAGGGTGAGGGCTGCCCTGCTGGAGGGCTCGGTGCCCGCGCTGTGCCACGGTCGGTGCTGCTCCCCACTGGGCCTGACTCGGGCATGAGTCCTGTGCTGAGCTGGCACCGACCGGGCTGATGGCAGCGCCTGCTTGCCCAGGGGCGGCTCTTTACCGTTAGCTCGGAGCAAAGAGCAGGACCCGGTGCTCTTGGCCTTCCCAACTCTGTCAATATTTGCCGGCGGTAGCTCCACACTCGGCATTGCCGCCCGGCGCTTCACCTTCCGGGAAAGGGCTGGAGCCGGGAGAAGGGGTTTCCTGTAAGCACCGATAAGCCAGGGGAGGAAGGAGCAATGGCTCTCTTGGGGGCTGCAGCAGGCAGGGTGTGTGGCCAAACAACCACGGGTGGTAGCAGCTTCCCCACGGTGGGATGGTGGTGATGGGACAGGACAAGGCAGTGGGATTCCAGCCTTGTGCTTGCCCCTTCCCAGGGCTGGGAGACTGGGGGAAGGCAGGAACGGCGACTCCCTGGCACCTGCCGGAGCCCAGCTCCTCTGCTGTGGCCGGGCTGAGCACGGCGCGGGGATGCCGGTGGTCACAGGACGCGAGCATGGGACCTGTGGGAGGAAGCAGGGCTGGTGCAAGCCGGGGAGCGCAGGGACAGCCCGAGGTGGCCAAACGTCTGCGGGGGAGCAGGGAGAGGCCGTGGGCTGGCTGGGGATGGCTACAGGGGCTTGCCAGGGCGGGGGGAGATGCCCAGGTCTCCTGGCTCTGCCGGCTTCACTTGGACATGTCTGTTTGACCATCCACCTTGCCTTTCTCGCTGCTGGAAGCCCCATCCCATCGTGGCCGTTCTGGAGGGGCTCCAGGCATATCCCCGGATGGCTCTGGGGCTGATTCCCCTTGTGGCAGCAGCAAAAGAGGGGTGGCCGGGCACCCCCACTGCCACCAACCCCAGGGCCCGTGGTGAAGGCACAACGCCCAGGCTGGCTCCGCTGCCGCAGAGCCCTGAGCACTCGATCACACCTGTGCTCGCCCTCCCTGCGTGGGACGGGGATGCTCTGTGCTGCCAGGGTGGGAGTGAGCCCCCACACCAGCTGCCGGTGGGTCCCGGTGCGGTGCTGGTGCCAGGGCTGCTCCCCACAGCCCCGGGGCTGCCGCCCGCAGCTCGGCGCAGGCAGGCTCCGGTGCTTTCTAGGAATCGGCTCTTGCCCAAGCTGTGCTGCCGGGTGCGGGAGGAAGCTGCCACCCCCGGGCAGCGGCACCCGGCTGCCCTGTGGGTGCTCCCTGTCCTCGGGGAGGCTCGTGCCACGTTGCAGGGGGGCCGGGGGTGCTGGTTTCCACCGGGGCTGGGCACCGCTGAGCCGATGCCAGTGACTGCGGTGGAAATGAGCCTAATCCCCCATGCCCCATCTCTCTATCCCTGTGTCCCCACGCCCCGACCACGTAGTGTCCCCCGTGCAGATGGGAGACGGCAGGAAAGGCAGACAGCCCGGACTCTGGAGCAAAAATAGAGTTTATTTCCATTTATATTGCATATATAAAAAAAAATAGCATGTATTTCTCTGGGGCTCACCCAGCTGCAGCAATAAATACAGTACAAAACACATGGCTCGAGAGCCCCCGCTGGGGCAGGCTGTGAAATTTCCAATACGCAAATACGGCTGCGTGGGCCGGTGGGAGCTGCCGGCACAGCCACGAGACCGGGGGCTGCACCGGGGCTGTGCCGGGCTCGGGGCAGACAGGACTGTGTCCTGCCAGGCCCCGCTCACTGCGGCAGCGCGGAGCTGCTCCCCTGGGCCAGGAGATGGGTGCAAATAAGTTAAACTGCAATAAATACACTGAGTTTAGCAGGGAGGGGGGACGAGCGCTGGCAGAGCAAAGCCGCAGCCCCCCCAAAGGTGCTGGGGCTCCCCTGGAAAAGCCTCATCCTGGGAGGCTGCTGCATCCCTGCAGCAACTCTGTCCTCCCCTCCCTCCTCCTTATGTACTGGCTAATAAATATTAATTAATGTAACTATGATTAAGAGAAATAACACCTGTCAGATCTTCCCCTGCAGGCTGCAGCCCAGGCAGGGAGGTGCTGCTCCGAAGTGTCTTCATCCACGGATGAAGACAGTTTCCCCTCGGCCAGCTGGGATGCTGCAGGGGCTCCCGCAGCGCCCTGCGCGAGTCATGGGGAAACCGAGGCACACGCGGTGCCCGCGGCAGCTGCCGGGGCTCAGCCCAGCTCCCGAACCTCATAGCAGAGATACGCTTTTGTTTAAATATTAAACAAGGGTGATGCTGCGCACAGATACTTGTGCACGATGCCACTGCAGGGCCGGCCGCCCTGCTCAGGGACCGATGGGCAGGGGAGCATCCCCAGCCAGATAAATATTAAATAGCGATAAATATTAAAAAAGCAGAAAAGCCGGGCACTCCTGGGGAAGGTCGCTCAGGATAGGACATAAATAAATAGGGTGCGGTGGTGCGGGGCCGGGTGTCAGAGGCAGGCGAGGTGCCGCAGCGCCCGGTATGCCGTCTCCAGGAACCGCTGGAAGTTGGCCAGGATGAAGAAGCCACCGACCTGGTGGTGGAAGTGGGAGGAGAAGGCGGGGAGGGGGCCCGAGCCCTCCGTGGGGTACGTCACCGTGGCCAGGCCCAGGTCCTCCATCTGCAGCCGGGCAGAGGCAGAGGCATCAGCTTTGGACCCAGAGATGCCCTGGGAGCGCAGCAGCATCCCGGCAGTGCCCGCGAGCCCAGGGATGCTGAGCCCGTGTCCCTGCCGTGCCCTCCCTGTCCCCTCGTGCCCCTCAGGGATGCAGAGCCCATGTCCCCACTGTGCCCTCCCCGTCCCCTTGTGCCCCCCCAGGGACGCAGAGCCCTGTGACCCAGCCGTGCCCTCCCTGTCCCTCCAGGGATGCAGACCCCAGGCGTGCCCACCCTGTCCCCCCAAGCCCCCTGTTGCCCCCTCACCTGCTGCTGGATGTTGGAGGAGAGGTTGGCAGTGTCCAGCTGCAGGGTCTCCACCAGCCCAGCGTGGCCGGGCAGCAGCTCCAGGACGGCGGCGAGGGAGCCATGGTAGGCACGGAGCCCGTCGCGGATCTGGCTGAAGCAGGCCTCCTGCGGGTGGGCACAGCAGAGTCAGGGGAGCTCAGCACAGCCCGGCCACTGTGCCCCGAGCCACGGCAGGCTTTGGGCTGCCCCAAGCAGCGGCAAAGCTGGTGGAGCTGAGACTGGCCAGCTCATGGCAGGGATGGGCTACCAGCACTCACGGCCTGGAAGGTGCGGCTGTGGCACTGCTCCAGCGGTGCCTGCGTGATGCCCAGGTCCTGCCGCACCAGCAGCAGCTCTTCCTCCTTGCACAGCTGGAAAGTGTCGCACTGCGGCCGAGGGGGACAGGGTCAGGGGGGCCGAGGACCCCACTGCCCCCTGACACCCCGTCCCTGGGGTGTGGGACCCCCCTAGCCCAGCCAGAGGAGGGAGGGGACGGGGTGAACCTGCCACCCAGTGAGATGGGGACGGGACAAGAGCAAACCATGTTGAGGCTGCCCTGGCCAGTACGTGCGCTGGGGAGCTCCCCATGCATCCCCAAGGGAGCAGCGGGGCTGTGCATGGTCACTGCCCCTGTGGGTGCCCCAGGACCCCGGGGATGAGCAGCGCGGTGGGAGGCCAAGGCGCAGGGGACACCGCTGGCTCCTGGCCTCGCAGTGCCGATAAGGCTGGGGAGGAGAAGGTCACCTTATCTGTGACCCCACAGTGCCTGTGGCCACCGTCCCCCCCGCTGCGGCACCCGGGACTCACCACCACGCGCTGCAGCGCGGCCACATCCCCCTTGATCTTGCGGGTGAACTCGAGGTTCTTGTGCAGGAAGAGCTGGAAGTCCTGGTCCCCTGAGAGCTCGGCCAGCGGCGCCCCGTCCAGCGCCCACCACGGCGCCCACAGCAGCGTGCCCAGCAGTGCCAGCATGCCTGTGGGGACAGCGGCTCAGCACCCACCCTGGGAACACCGCTGTCCTCAACCCAGTGCCGGGCTCTGGGCTCAGCAACCAGATGCCGCCTGGGGATGGTGGCACCAACGCAGCCCGGGGAAGGGGCAGAGACCCCCCAAAGGGGAGAGAGCGACCAGGTGCTCCCTGCGTCCCACCAGCCTCACGGGGCAGCCGACTGGGGACTTTGGGCGTACGGTGGCAGCGGGTGCAGCGAGTGCTGCGGGTGCTCGGGTGCTACAGGTGAAGTGGGTTTTATGGGTGCTCTGGGTGCAGGGGGAGCAGTGGTTGCAGTGGTTGCAGTGGGTGCAGCGGGTGCTGGGGCTGCGGGTACTCACGGGTGAAGGAGCACATGGTGCCCGGCTTGGTGTCTCCTCCTCTGCAACCGCGGCCCGGCCGGCACAGCTCGCTCCTGCCCCGGCTCTGCGCGGCCTCATCGATTAGGGCATTTATAGCGGGCTCCGGGGATTCACACTGATGTGGCAACAGTGACGATTGCCTCATTGTCTTAATCACCAACATGCAAATCCTGGGAGCCGGGTGCTCCCGGCCGCTGCCCACACCTCGCTGCCTGTGGGGCTTTCCCGAGGCAGCGGTGCCCCTCGGCGCAGCACTGGGCACCCGGCGGAGCCCTGGCACTGGGGCAGGTGCCGGCTGCTGGGATGGTGCTGGCGGTGGCTTGGTGACTCATTAACCTGCTCGCAGGGCTCCCGCCTCACTGGCCGGGCTGGCCACTGCCCAGGGTCACTCGCAGGTGACCAGGCAAGGGGATGGTGGCTTTTCACAGCCCAGTGTCCCTCCGGGATCGTTGCCATCCCCAGCCCACGTGGACATCGCCCCCGCCAGCTGCCCAAGCCCCTCACCCTGGTGTCAGGGCAGGCACCGGCGGTGTGACCGTCACGATGGTGGGACCGGCCAGAGGTGGCCAAGGTCAGACAAGACACCCATCCAGGCGCCTGCCCAGGGATGCGGCACCCCGGCTTAGCACCCTGGGGCCAGATCCTGCCCCGCTGGGTGCCACGGGGCTGGGCCATGCTCAGCATCCCCGTGTGCAGTGCCAAGCACTTGGCCATGTGGGGGGCCCGACCCCCCTCCTGGCGAGGGGNCCCCCCTCCTGGCGAGGGCCCCCCCCCGCCTGCCTCTTCGGGGAAGCGGCTGCGAGTGCAGCCCCGGGAGTGGGGCCGGCTGCTCCCTGCCCCGCTGCGGCCCCACCATGCTGACGTGGGAATTTTGGCTCGTGCCAATGTGCTGGTTCCCGCAAGCGCTTCCAGGATGATCTGCTGGGCCAGGGCCAGCTTGGGCCGGCTCCTGCCCGGCACGGGCCGGCTGGGGCGCGGGAGGCACTCACTTGACTCAAAGCCAGCTGGGCAGGGTGGCCCCGGGCCAAGGCTGTGCTGGGGGGCGTCTCACTCTGCAGCACCGACCCCCTGCCTGGGTCTGGGTCCCATCACGGTCCTCCTGGGGTCAGGGACGGGGACAGGGACCCCTATCTTCTCACACCACAGATCTCGGTGCGTACTGGGATGGGCTGCACACCCGGCGGGGTACACCTGGCAGAGCCAGCCCCAAACCCCGGGAGCCGCTCCCACCTCCAGCTGCGGAAAGGAACCGCTGGCAGCTGCAGCTAATCCGTAAGAACCACCCAGGGCCCCGCCCAGCACAAGGCAGGTGTTAACTCTGAAACCTACTGATGACTTCCCTTCCCAGGACCAGGCAGCAGCAGTGTTCTGCCTTCAGGCTGTGTGAAAGGACCTCAGCAGCGGAGCCTGTTTGTGGGATTTCCTGGGAGACACCCCCCCCACTCCCCCTTTGCCCTCCCCAGGGCTGGGGGAAGCCAGGGCCCTTCCAGAGCAGGTGCCCATTGAGGGGCCTTTGTGTCCTGTGCCCGAGCGCCTGGGAGATCGCCCTATTTCCCAGAGTGGAGCTGCTGTCTCAGCAGGTCAGTGCTTTCAGGAATCGGGGTGGGGGGGGACGTGAATCAGCGCCTGGTGGGGCCCAAAGCCCCCGTCAGCTTTCCAAGGAAGGAAGTGGTGGCTGGACCCGAAACCCCGTGGGTGTTGGGGCGCGGGTGGTGGAGCTGGCCCAGCCCCCCACCCAGGGCCAACATTGCCCAGCCTGGCCCTGTGGACTGTCCTGGATTCACGTCACACTGCGGTTCTGCCTCGTGGCCATCCTTCCTCCCCACGGTGCTTGACCTGGGCACCCTTGTCCCCTTCCTGGCATCTGCCAAGAACTGAGCACTTCCAGGGTGTCCCTGTGTGCCCCGTGCCAGATCCGACACCCCCTGCTCTGCCCTGACCGGTGGGATCTGGCCCAGGGACCCCAGGGGTGGCCCCAGAGCTGGGACAGGCTACACCTACCACCGTGGGGCAGCCCCACAGTTGACCCTTGGCCCCTGGCTGCTGGCTCGGCATGGGTGTGCTGGGAGATTCCCAAATTTCCCCAGAGTTTGAGCCCAGCTGGTCCCAGCTGCTGGTGGGACCCACCCGAGGTGGCTGCATCCCCATTGCTGGTGTTGATGGGGCTGGGGGAGGGGTGGGGCACAAGGAGGGCCCAGCCTGACCCCTGTGCCTTTCCTGGCAGGGTGAGGGGGTGGCAGGGCTCAGCCCTTACCGGGCTGTGCATGGATCTGTGCTCACGGTGCTGGTCCCAGTAATCCCTGCTCTGGCCTTTGCCTGCAGCCACAGAACAAAGCAGCTTTTCGGCAACGGGATCGCACAGGCTGGAGCAGACGGCGTCTGCCAGCACTGGCCAGGATGCTCCCTGCTCGGCCCTGCTGCTGCTACTGAGCACCGTGTGCCCCTGGCTCAGCTCCAGGCTGGCTCAGGGGTCCTGGAGCCCCCAGCACCCTGTCCCTGAGCACAGCCGGGATGTCAGCTCCAGCCCCCGGGGGTGGACTGGGCATGGCTGGCCCCGCTCCGCTCCCCAGCCCTGCGGAGGGGAACAGATAACAGAAGTCAGCCCCGCGCACTCACAACAGAACCCAGCAGCTGGTGTTTTTCCAACTTTTATTTTAAAAGTCATAATTGAAGCTTAACAAAGTTTGACCCCATTATTGTTGCAAGAGCTGGGGGCACCCACGGTCCCCGCGGAGCTGTGCTCCTGCCCCCTGCCTGCCCTGGCCCCGTTTCCCCGGGTGCTCCCAATTCATGGGCTCGTCTGCGCCTCTGCCGGGCTCAGTGACGACTGATCACAAGCAACCTTAAAAGAATGTTTGTTTATTGGGGAAGGGGGTTCCCGCCGTGGGTGGCAGGGGGATGGGGGAGCAGACGTGGCTGCGGGCCCAGGGAACCCCCGTGTCCCCCTCCCACGGTACAGACATGCAGGTATTTATAAAAGAAAGGCAGACGGGGGGACCGGGGCTGCATGGGGGAGCTCCGCTCAGACAGCATCTTCCCTAGGGACAAATAAAAAAATACAGCCAGGCCAGAGGGTCACGGAAAACCGTCATCATCGTCCTCTGCCATCTCCTTTGCGAACTCCAGGTCCTGCTGCTCGCGCTCCCGGCGCTCCTGGAAGGCAAAGGCAGAGGTTGGTGGCAGCTGGGGGACAGGAGCCACGTCCTTCCTGTGGCCTTGGTGGCCGCTGGGCTGCAGCACAAGCCGTTTCTGGCAGGAGGCTGCAGAGACCCAGATGAGATCTCACCTCTGCAGATTCCAAGTCCTTGTTGTAAGATTTGGGTGGGAACCTCATGGCCTAGATAAAAGAAGGGAGAGGAGAAGCTCTGAGCTGAGAAATGCCTCAACTCTGCCCTCCTGTCCCCTTCAGCCAGGCCTGCCAGCCCTCGCCCGGGGACCTGCCACGCTCACCTTGACTGACATGTTGTGGATGTCAAGGCAGAAAGAGATGCGCTGGTGAAACGCCAGCTGGGGCTCCCGGGTGGAGTAGATGTCGATCATTTCCTTTGACTGGACGTAGCCCTTCTCGTGGTTAATGCTGGCCTCGATCACGCCGTCCCGAATGGCCTGCAAGCCGGAGGGCATGCGGTCAGGGCACCCGCTGTCTCCGAGGGCCGAGGCAGCAGTTTAGAGTGAAGGGAGGAGCTGGCTGCTGTGACAGGAGCGGTGGGCTCAGGACACAGAGCACAGAGAGGGGACTTGGTGCCCTGAGTGTCCCCAGCAGCCCCAGGAGGGGCCTCAACCTAGAACCAGTGAGTGCCCCAGGAAGGGAGAGCTGCAGGGACCAGGCAGAGGCAGCCCGGCAGGAGAGCAAGGCCAGCGGCGAGAACCAGGGGCTGTGGGCAGCCCAGGGCCCAGAGGGACAGAACTTCACAGGCAGCTACCTTGGCGACGATGAACTCTGCATCCTCTGGACTGTCCAGCTGCAGCTTCTGGGCAATATCGGCCAGGGAGATGCGAGAATAGGAAAGGCTGATCATACGGACACCTGCATGGGAGGAATGAGAGTGGAGACCCCCGGCCAGGCAGCCCTGGGCCTGCCGAGTCCATAGCACCATCCATGACAGGGTCCCCAAACACCACAGCAGCAGTCTCCTACCCGTCTTGATGACATTGTGCCTCAGACGAATGATCAGGGTGTAGGTGCCATCAGCCTGGAACTTGTCTCCAAACTGATCAAGGACTTGGTTGAACTTGGCCAGGTTCCCGGTTCTGACAGCTGGAGGAGAGAATGTGTTAATCGGGGAAGGAGCAAGGGCAGGGGTGCAGTGGCCAAAGCGAGGCAGGGCTGACTTCCAGGCCTGCCATCCTCTCCTCTTCGGGGCTGCCTTGTCCTCCTCAAGTGGAGTCTGCAGCTCAGTCCCATCAAGGGGAGAGGAGAGAAACCCCCCCTGCTCCCCCAAAGCACGGGACATTGTGCCAAGACACCAGCGAGGGACTAAGTGCAGGCAGGAGCAGCTTGTCGTACCCTGAGTCAGGAGGAAGTAGGGCATGAGTGACCGCTTGAGGGAGGGTTGTCTGAACTGGAGCCTGTCTGGGATCTCCCCGAGCAGCAGTTCCACCACGATGAGCAGCTTGTGCACCTTGAACAGAAAGAGAATGTGAGTCCCCGCAGGGCCTAACCCCGAGGCAGCTTCCCTGGGGACCCGGGAGGTACCAAACTGCACAAGTTTCCTATCCCCGCTCACCGTCTGCTTGAAACCGACAGCCGTATGCTGCGGTGCTTTCCGCAGGGCGTTTGTCATGGTCCTCCGTGCCTCTGAGTACTCCAGCTGGATGGCCTTGATGCGCCCTGCGTTCACATGGGGCAGAAGGCATTTGGAAAAGTCACTGAGTGAATCCAACTGGATCCACCCGGATGGGGCTTCAAATCCTGCCTGGAAGCCCCATCTCCAGTTGCTCAGATGGGTTCTCTGAGGAACCAGAGCCCTTGATCTCAGGTGCAGCCTGAGCTGCCAGGGCTGTGCGGGACCCACCTGTGTAATAGAGGTACCGAGCCCACTCGTTGTTGTTGGCCTGCTCGGGAAACACGGACTTGGAGACAAGCTTTTCTGCTTGGTCATAGAGGTTGTAGTGGAGATAGTTCCTCAGCAGCAGGTTCAGGAGGGTGGCCTGCCCGTCCGCATCGTGGCGCAGCGTGGCTGTCCGTAGCCGGGCATGCAGGAAGCTGCAGGAAAGGGAGAGAGCGTGTCAGGGAGGAGGAAAGAAACAGCCCTGCTCACCGGGGCGCTGGGACCAAGCTTGGGGAGAGCCTGTACCCAGGACCCACCCTACCTCCTGACCACGTCGAGTTTATTCAGGAATTCATAGATGCGGGAGTGGTAGTAATAACATTTTGCCACCACCAGGTCAAGGGCCCGGCGGTTTTGGGAGCTGATCTTCTGCATCAGGTCGTCGGACACTTTCTGAGCCTGTAGAAGGGGAACAGAGGTCAGAGCAGAGAAACTGCTGCCCAGGAAGAGCAGAGAGACTGCCAGGGGTGCAGGACCAAGCCTGGCAGCTGCCTCCAAACACAGCTGAAACAAAGGGGAAACTGTGGGGCCACAGGCAGGCAGGTTCCTGAGGCTCTCCAAGACCCCGCCTGGTGCAGAAGCACCACACGAAGAGCTCAGCTTCAGAGCTGGCAGCTCAGGGAATCTCACCTCCGGGTATCGCTTGCTGTTCATCAGGTAGATGACCAGAAGCAGCTGGAGGTAAGTCTCCACTTCTGGCAAGAGAGGGGCTGAGGCTGCCTTCCCTGTGCGCGGGCGAAACTGCAGCTCTGCTTCCGTGTCCATGGACTGGGGGGAGAGAGATGTGCTGGACTCCCATCCCTCCCATGCCGCTGCCACCCGCCCAGCGCTCCTCACATCTCCTCCTGCAGCGAGGCCTGTCCCCAGCCTGTCCTCGGTGACAGCTCTGCTTGAGGTGTGACACGAGGGCCAGCCCGGGCTGCCGCCACTACAGTCCCATCCCTGCCAAAAGCTGCAGCGTCCCATCTCATCTCACACGCACTCCCGAGCAGCCAAGCTGCATGTCCCAAACGTCCCCAAGCCCTTGCTGTTCCCGGTGCCCCCCTGCCCTGCACAGTGGCACTCCGGAGGCTCCTTGGTGCAGGTAAAAGCGTCCCCTCCGCAGCGGGTCACCTCTCCCCATGCCCTGCTGCCGTACCTCCTCCAGGAAGCTGAGGAGGAAGTCCCGCATGGTGCTGTTGGAGGTGAAGAAGCCATTGATGGCTTTGTGAAGCACGTTGGAGTTGAGCCGGCGGGAGGTGGAGGGCAGAGCCCGCAAGGCACGCAGGACATAGCGTGGCTCCTTCCCTGACACGGCCTTCTCCAGCTGCTTCACGTGCTCTTTGATATCTGCGGGAGCACAAGGAATGTGCTGTCAGCATGCATCTCCCAGAGGCCTCTGCTGAAGGATGCACCAGAGCGAAGCCGGTGCCGGGATTCCTCCAGGTATGACGTGCCCTGTCCTGCTGCTGTTAGGTCCCTCTGTGCACTTGTGGCACTGGGGCTGTGTGGCCTCAGTGCCCTGCATGACCTGACCCGACCCCGCAGCCCTCCCTGCTCAGAGCAGGGGGCTGGAGAAGACCCCTCCAGAGGTCCCTTCCCCCCTCATTCCCCCAGTGGGCTCCATCCTCCCTCTGCAGCCCCGCGGGGTCTCACCACAGCATCTCTGCAGCTCCCCCTGCCCCCTGCAGCCTGTCCTCACAGTGACCCTCCCAGGGTTCCCCCAAAACCAAACCTCCCACCTCCCTTTCCCTCACAGACCCCCCCCCAACACCTCTTCCCCACCGCGATGCCCCCATTCCACTCCTCCGACGCCCCTTCCAGCCCCTTTCCCCCACATNTTGGCCTTGTCGCCGCGGCGGCGGGACGCGCCCTCCTGCTTCATGGCCGGGCGCGCCGGGCCGGCCGTGACACTGCAACAACCGCGGGGCACGCCGGGAGTCGCCAGGCTCGACCAGCCGCGCCGGCCTCACCGCCAAGCCCGTGCGGTCGAGCGCCGAGCGCGACGCCCGTTCGGCTTCTTCCGTCGCATCCCACTCGGGTATTTCCGCCGCGCTCTCGGGTGTTTCCGGCAGGCGCTCGGGTGTTCCCGCCCCAGGCTCGGCTGTTCCCGCCCTTGCGGCTGCGCATGCGCGGGCGCTCCGCCGCCGTGAGGCGAGGTGCGAGGCCCCGGCCCCGGGAGCGGCCGCCGTTCCCCCGCACGCCCCTGAGGGGCCCGGGGCCGGGCTCCTCTCATAGCAGGAGCGGGCCGCTCCTGCTGGCCGTGTCCCCAGAGCCATCGGTGACCGCCCAGGTAAGCGGCACTGCCCCTGGCCGAGGGCACCTCCTTCCCCCAGGAGCCTGAGGGCAGCCGGGCCTCCAGGCAGGCAGCGCTGCTGGGTGACTGCAAGTACCTGCGGATTAAAAAATTGCCTTGAAGAACAGCCAGTTATTCTTTATGAAGCGATTCTCTTTATTTATAAAGCAGCGATCAAAGTATTTGTAGCATTGGTCTGCAGTGTTGTAACTTGTTCCTTGCTGGTGGGGTGTGCGGTCGTGCGCTGGAGGTGCTGTTCCACCAGGTGTGAGATCCCACAGCTTTCCAGCCCTTAGCAGCTTCCCGAGTCACACACGAATCACGAGTGTGGCCAGGGTAAGTGAATTATTGCTGATTGATTCCTTTGTGCCTTATTGATTGCATGAGCAGCTGTGCGCTAGCATTTTTTAGGAAAACCAAGATCACATAAAGTGCAACTGATAGGCTTGTGATTATTTGAGCTACTGGATTTTTCAGTTGGCACTCTGCTTTCATATGGGGGGGGGAAGGAAAAATTGATTTTGGTACCTGGCTTCTGGCTTCCATAAGGACCTTTCTTGCCTTAAGTCTACTTTTCCAAATCATTTCAAATCAGCACTGAGCATTAATAAGGAATGCCTCACCTATGTAGCGGTAAAGTTTGGAGAGAAAAACTCGTTTGCAGTAACAAAATTGTCAAGTGATTCCCTTTAAGTCATCCCTAATGGGAGGACACACGTAACCTAACCTAGTTACTCAGAACACTGAGGACATACAGAGACACGCACAGGGCTGCTACGGCCGAGAAGGCATCTTCCATACAGATAACAGATCCGTCTTTCTGGACCGTCACTCCACTCATCTCAACTACTGCAATGGTCAATTCTTGTTCCTTCTCTTGTGAGAAGGAGAGCAAGCTGGCATCCACCGTGATATTCTCCTTCCTTTGTTCTATGTCATGTTCCAGGATACTCGCAACCTTTGCCACAACAACAAAAAAAGCAAAATCAGTATTTTAATGCTGCTATCTGCAGGAGTCGTTAAGTAAGTAAATGATCTCTTTGACTTGTGAGGTGCTTTACTATCTTACAGGTGCACTAAATAATCTACATCTATATATGGGACTTTTCACCCTGAAGTATTATCATGCTCATGTATTCAGTTCCCAGTTTCTTGTGAATTCATTATGTCCAAGAAAGTAAAACTGTAGTGTGGGTTTGTGTTGGTTTTTTTTTTTTGAAATCTGCAGCCAAAGAAGCCAGAAAATGCTGATTACCATTTCAAGAAAAATGGTAGTCAGCTGTGTCCAATTTAATGTTTATTATCAGCAAACCAGTTGTTAGAAATCTTAGGTGTTCATGTCTTGGGGGGATTTTTCTTGAAGTGAATATTTTGATCCCTGCCAAGTTTGCAGCAATTATTCCTTCCCTTCTTCCTAGTGTTACCTTAAGTTGTGATACTGCTACCTATATCATCATCTAAATGTTGCTTTATGTAAAGTAACACCTCCCTTCCCCCTTCACTTTGAGGCAAATGGGATGTATATTGTCTCACCAGCTTAAGCTGTTGGCGCACAATCTTCACTTCCAAGGACTCTAGCAGTAGCAGCAGCTGATCCTCCGTTAGCTCTGCAGAATTAAAGCAGGTTTGTACAAAAAAACCCCCAAAACCTCCACCAGTGTTTCAGAGACAACTGGTGAGATGTGAAGGGTGACCGTCAACTGCCTTGCGGGGAATGCCTGCTTGGTCAAAAGTTCTTCAGAAGTTTTAAACTAAATGATTAGTGCAGCCCCCCTGTGAGACAAATACAGATGTTACGCTGGGTGCAGATGACGGTAACATCGAGTGTGGAGACCAAGGGGATTGAGGGGAGGTTCAAACTATGTTTTGTGGCAGCCTTGGGAAAAGAACCCTGGGATTTGCACTACTCTTTCTGTAAGGTGGTCTTGCTGTCTTCACCCGCATTTCAGTTCTGATCTCAAGCCCTCTCTTCAAGGATCCCCTTGTGCGTGCAGTTCCTGGACGGAGTGGTAATTCGGTGTAATGCTCCTGGCAGTCGCTGCTCTGCAACTCTCCAACTGTTGCTGAACAGCAGCTGCTACGGACAGGGCTGTGCTCTCAGCATAAACCACCTTCATTCCCACAATCTAAGAAATTATTTTACGTAAATCCTCTGCTAGTCTCTCACTCTGTAAATTTTCTATATTCTGTTAGCCTTGTTGATAGAAATGCTCTTAATGTATTCTGGCACTACTGGATTTCTGTATGAAAATGGCCAGGAGGCCTTACCATCTAACGCATCAAGAGTGTAGGTGATTGCTCTTGCCATCTGAAGGAGAATATATCTTGAAGAATACCGTAAGGTGTTCAACAGATCTTTTAAGTCCGGGTTTTCTGTTTTCAGCTCACAGCTATCAGTTTCATCAAGAACTGCTTCCATCTAGGGGGGTAAGAAAAGGAAACATTGGGATTTAAGAGAAGAGCCTGCATATAGTCCCTGCCAGTCTAACTACAGAAGCACATGAGCAGTCACGTAATATCTGTCTCCCGTCCCTAAGCTGTTTATGAGGCTGTAATTGAGACTTTAGCATTCACACTGGCTCCAGTTAAAGACAGAATATGAAATTTAAATGGTGTGATACCTACAGGTAAATCTGCTAGGCTATATTCAGGACATATTTCAGCAGTTGAATGTGTCCTCAGCACCTTCTTTCTCTGTATGGTGATAGAGACCAGACAGATGTGCGGAGTGAAGGATTTTTGGATTGATAGTTGTGGCACAGGAGAGATGACTTCTGGGGCAAGAGGTATGATCATGGATGTCTCTGTATTTATAAATCCCGGCAGTAAGAAAAACTTTGCTTACTTTCTGGGTCAGCTCTTGAAAGAGGTTCCTGTCTCTCATCACAGCTTTGATGGCTTTTAAAAGTATGACGGACATATCAAGAGACAACTTGGAGAGAATTTGACAATTCTCTTTAACCTCTACCTCCAGCTCTCCTAATTTTCCTTTTGAGAAACCTGAAAACCAGAAAAAGTCCAAATATGTCACTTCTAAACTAGGCAATCCCACAAGAAGTTCCCTGGCACCCCTGAATTTAGCATGCGAAATATTTCTGTGAATATTTTCAAAAGCAATGTGCAGTTTTGACTTGGGCAGTTGTCATGTCTCGGGTAATAGACAATACTCTACAGAAAACACATTGCTTTTGGAGGTCTGTGTTTATCCTGAGAATTCCATCTTACCCAAACAGGGTAAAAGTAGTGCAAGTCAAAGTCATAAAACACATTGCTTACCATCAGATACGAGCAGTGATCTGTTTTGCTCTGAGAAATAGTCAAGATCTGCAACAGGATAAAAAGGGCATTGCTGATTTAGAAAAATACTTAAAGCTGGATAGGTATTTTTTTTTTTACCGGTGTTGTTTTTAAGGCTGAAGATACTGGTATTGCAGGTCTGAAATCTCATGTGCTTAGTCGTAGGTCAGACTGGTGTTTGCAGTCTTCTCCAGCGCATCTGTCTTCTATCCGTTCATTTAAAACTTGGTATGCCTAGACCTCATTCCCTGCTGTCACGTGCCTTATGTTAGGGTCTGTATCGGCCAGTGAGTGTGTTAAAATACAAGTAAATTAAAATGACAGCTTATATGCAACAAGATCCATGCGGGTGTGGGAAGCACAGAGCATGGGGAAGCAAGCCAAATGTGCTCTCTAAAATCCTGCAGCAGCTTTTGTGGATCTCAGTCCTCTCTTTCTCTACCTATTCAGCGTAAGTGTCTTTTACACCAGTCTTCCCACTGAAGGGTCAGCCACCCTTTTTCCTCTCTGGCTTTTTTCTTCTGAGTAGGAAAAGAAAAGACGATAAACCTCTGCCTTCTGTGCCATTTCTCAACAGGAGCTCTGCAGTTCCTGAGCCTTAGAGCTGAGGCTTCCAGTATCCCTCTTTCATTTCCTNCCCCCCCCCCCCCCCCCCAACTACATCTCTTTCCCAAGTAGCTCTTTTAAGTTACTCACTCTGTACGGCCCTTTCCCAGGTGTTTTCCGTCACTTGTAGTGCATGTGTTCATGTCCTTGCAAATGAGCGAAGGGTGGCCACGAGGCTGAATGATACTTTGGAAAATGTTTTTCCTCTCCTGCATCATTTTCCGAATGGAGAAATTGGTAGTTTCTGAAAGTTACTTACCCCATGATCCATCTGTAATTGCCAGCGGGATTACCGTGAATGCCAGGGTACAGCCCTTGGGTATAGTTACGCTTTGTTTGTTCTCTCTGGAGCCCTGGTCAATAAAAAAAAATAAACAAATCTGTTACTAGGCGTGGATGGCGTGCAGATATTTGGGAAGGGCTGAATCCTGAGCCTGAAGAGTAATCAGACCTTCACAGAAAACTTGGCGTAAAACTGGGTCTTCAAGCTCCCCCCTGCCTCTGCGGATTCCTCATAGGTGGCCTCTTCTGCAGTTTCTATTGTTTCGTGAATCACGTATAAACATCGTTGTGTTTTCTGTAGTTGTTGAATGAAGGGGTGATTCATATTTATTTTTCTAAAAAAGAAAAAGGTTGCAATATCCTAGCTGTTTTTCTGTGAGTTATGATAAAAGTACTGTAGTCTACTCAGAGCCAGAAACCTTTTGCTTGTATCTTTTCTCATGTTACATGAGTACACGTAAATGCTACAGTATCAGGGGCGTCTGGGGGAAAAAAATGGCAGAAAATAGGCTGCAATTCTTGCTGTCCTCAACGCATTCTCCTGCTATGTCTGCAGGGGACCGGGGCAGCAAGACCATGGACTGGCAGGTCATACAGGTGATCTGTCCTGATATAGATGCTCCTCTCCAGGTACAAACTGTGACAAAAGATGGCTTGAGCCCACGTTGAGGTGTTCCTACTCTCTGAATCGCAAAGAAATCTATAAGCATTACAAAGCTGTTAAGGAATCTTTATCACCTCTCTTTCTTGTCCTCCAGAAGTATTCATAGTTAGGGAGAATGTGTGCTCTCAGGTCTTAATCTTGGTTTTCGGCTGTTGAAAAACCATTGCATGACCTGGCATGAGGTAGAGGAGGATGACCGGAGGGTGTGTTCTCCCTTTGTGTCTGCCTTACCTTTCTGTTTTCAGTGCCGTAAGTTCTTGTACTGATATGTGGTTCTTCTTCAGCTTGACGGACCACTTTTTGGATAAGGAGGCAGCTCCTTGCACCTCTGTGCTTGTAGGGTCACCACAAACGCTTAGACCCCCATCAACTCTGTCACCGACGCTTTTTTTGACTATAAATTGCATTGAATCTTGATGACCTCCTTTGAGAAAGAGGGACTCTGAAATGATTCCATGTATTAGTTTACATGTGATTACACAGACTCAGTATTGTAACTGTTACGCGCGCAAGAAAGATGGGACATGGTAGGGTTCAGCCACAAATGACCCAAATGTTTTGTCTGTGGAAATCGTGAACTTAACATTGATCAATGTGGGCTTTACCTGTGCTTTTGTCATCTTCTCCAGGCAGCAGCACATCGTCAAGTCTGTAAAATGCCTGCCTGTAGCGGGGAGATCGGTCGAACGTGGTTTTCCTTCGTCTTGTCACTAGACAGAGCGGTCTGAAATGCTCATGGTCTAACATGTTGTGAACTGGGAGCAGGTCTCTTCCTGAATCAATTTGATTTATTATGGATTGAGTGACTTTTTTAAACATTCTGCTGCAGCTGGATGAATTTTTGAACCACAGCAAAGTGCCTTAGGAAAAGAGGCAAGAGAAGTTAAGCAAAATGACTTTAAATACAAGCAGAAGGTTGTAACAAAATATCTGTTACTTTTAGTTACTAAGAACTTTTCAAAATTGATGATAACCCAAAAAAACCCACGTAGTCCTGTACGAGGACACGGGTTGTGTATAGGGAAGCATTTGGAGAGGGGAGGGGTATGAGCTGTGGTTTGCTCGTGAGGCTTGTAGAGTCTCATCCCTCTTTGCTGGTGAACTCCCAGTCATGGAGAGGACTGAGAATGCAGCTCGCGGTTTCTGAGGGTGTTGATCTTCAGCACTGGAGTCTTGTGACTGTTCTTTCAATTAAGATATTTTGTTGCATATACCAGTACATACCATAATAATTTTCATTACTAAACTAGACATTGCTCCTTATCCTAGGACCTATCACTGTCCTAAATGCTTTAATCTTTAATTAATGCATTGCCCTGAAGTAAGTTTGAAAAGAAAAAAGCTTGAGCGATTTCTTGCTGTTTTTCACTGCTTCAGCGTTTTCCCCATGCATCTTGTTGCCTGGCAGACAGGAAAGGTTGAGCATTGTTTGAAAGTAGAGCATTAGAAAAATGATTTTGTCAAAGTCTCACTGAAAGGAAGTGAAAGTGCAGAGAGGTGAATACTGTGTTGAAGGTGGAAGTAGGAGAGCTTGTTTTATGGCAAATCTCCCCCAAAATAGAGAAAAATAATCCCAGCACAGCTACTCGGGTATGCCCTGGTGCTCTTCCTGTATTTCCTGTGGAGGAGAGCTGGGCGTTTGAGAGGCAGAAACAAAATCGTTGTTGGTTTTCCCTTGCAGTTTGTTTTTACTCCCAAGTTTGTTTTGCTTTGTTTCAGTTGGTGTACTTAAGACATGAGTAAGGACTTTGGTTTACAAGTGAAAAAAATTCCTGTACTTACACTTAAGATATGAAGAAGGATTTTGACCTACCAATGAAAAAACTCCCTGTACTTATTGAAAAGCAGAAAAGCATGCAGGGCTTTCCCTTCTTTTGCACCCTACTTTATAAAGTCTTGTTAGAGAAGAGACGCTGATATCCATTTACAGTTCAGATGAGTGGATGGGGGGGATAACTTTCCTCCCCCTTGTGTCCCGCAGGGGTCTGAAAGATGAGTCTGACTTAGTCCGATTCTTCCAGAAAGTAGAAAGACCGTCACATCCCAAAGGATGGTGTGTTGTATGCAATGGAGCTGGGGAGGGGAAATGGTCTTGTGTGCTTAATGTGGGATCATTTTAGTAGTACCTACAGGACTCGTTCCCTTGGGAGACTTCAAAAAGAGATAAAAACTAAACAAGAATGCTTAACAGTTTGCTCCACCCCTCTTCCTTACCAAAAGCTCTTAAAAAAATGTACTTGCCTGTTCGTGAAGTGAATGGCTTCTCCTCTACTGTCAGGGCAATGCGCAGAGCAGTCTTCTGTGCTTCTGAAGTGATATGGCCTGTGTAAAGCAGCAGAGCTGGGGTAATGTTCTCTCCCCGCCTTTCCGTTCTGACATCCGGAAGCACCCGCTAAATTACGGCACACAAAGCCTGTTGATTGCATAATTCTTCCTCTAAAAAGTTTCAGTCATTGGCCTGAGTCAACTTGTCACGATCTGTTACAGTGGCTGTGGATAACTTGTTCTACAGATGTATCATTCCTATAAGATTTGATTAATTTCTAGCGTGATTCTGGTTTTCATTTATACTTCTGATCTGTTAGGATGAGGAACAGTGTGTTCTGGTTTAGGAGAATTTCACTAAACCTGTGAGAGAGCTAACTAATTAGGTGTGGTGTAGATGAGGGGACAATATTATGTTTCTCGAGGCACTTTTAATAACTTCTATTGACCAGTGGTGCACACACATTTCCATGATTTATGGCTCGTTGTTAGTAGCAGAAGGCTTGTGTGACTCACCAGTGTGGTACCCTGCGAAGGATTCCATGCAGTGGGCTGCAAGCTCTTTGCTTTAGCACAGTCCATCCCTTGGTGGGCTTGGAATTGCTGTACAGTATTCATTTGCCATGCTTGTTTCAAAGCAAAACCTGTCCATGTAAAAATTCAAGGAATCAAACACAGGTTTTTACATTAATACTTAGTTTATTAGTTTCTCTTAGAATACTGTACAAAGGAGTAATAAAAATATTCACACTTTATTTTAGAAAGTTCTCTACATGAGACTTCTGTATACACAGCAAAAAGAAGGGCTACTGGAAAAAAACCCCTAAAACTATGTACAATGTCAGAATATTGCATTAAAAAAAAATCCAACTAATTTAGCTCACTTAAACTGATCCAAGGAGGATACATATACACAAACACTTGCATGCTTAAAAGATATTATAGGCAATGATAAAGCAAAGTAAGTCACAATAAGAAATATTAATGTTAGCAATGGTAACTAGCTGCTGTCCCCTTTTCAAGGGCCAGTACCATGCTTCTATTAAAAAATGCAGAAAATTAAACAATGATTTAAAAAAAAAAAAAAATTACTTGGGAATTAAATAGCCCTAGCTCTCAAGGTTTGTTTTTTTTTTTTTTAAAAGGCTTTTTCCTGCGAAGGGTTGGACTGTCTGACATCCTGTTAGTTATGTTGAATGAATCACAAGACAGGATCCCTAACTTGGAAGCATGGGGCTGGTAGTACTTGATTGTGTTCTGACTTGCCTGGTGCAGTGACTGCCATACTGTGTGAATACGTGCATGGTCTTGACAGTGGCTTAGAAGTGGCTTTACCCAGGACAAGACTGGGCAGAGGGATGGCTTCTGCCAGTGCCTGTGAATGGTTCAAGTGGTGGTTTTCTAAAGCTTTTCTCCTTCTGCATTCGTTGCAGAACAAAAAAGAAAAGCATTTTAAGTACCTACTTCTCCAGTAGTTGTTTCTTAGTCACAGGACAGACCCCACCTTGAATTCTCCAGCAGACCTTTGCCCTAGTCGCTATAGGAAGCCAGTACAAGTTTCCAGAGAGGAAAATCTGTTGAGTGTGATGTGATCAAAATCCCATTTAAAATCAATAACAATCAATCATCTCCTTCACACAGGTACTTGGAGAAAACTCTACAGTCTCAAAGGATGAATGGACAGTCTTTGCACTCACGTTCTGGTTCTCCACGCAAAAGGTAGGCTTCACCCTTGGATCACTGCTATGTTAGCTGCAAGTACATATCTGAAATCCCATGACAGTGTTAGTTATCCCATGACAGCGTTAGCGTTTTGACTATGCTCTTTAACTTGTGTGTATGCAAGATTAGCCTTCGAGTGCTGAACTCGCTTCTATATGAATTTAACACACGCAAACAAACCAGAAGTGGTTTCAGTACAGACTTCCAGGAGACCTAGAACTGTGTCCGTTGCATCTGCACCACTGCAGTGGAGATGGTCAGCTAGAAATTCGGTTAGGTACCGCTCGCTACTGTGACACCTACAGGAAGGAGCCACGCAACTACTGTATGAGGGAGGCTCGACCAGCAGTACCCAAAACTCTTTCACTTAAAACTACCTCAGGTACACCTAACAAGTAGCAACAGCAGTTTGATTAATTCTGATACCTACCCTTAAGACGGGATCTTAAGAAAGATACTATCAGATGTATAATTGTTCAAGTAATTATTAATCTTATGTAGATACTTAACACACCACATTATTAACACAAAATCTTTCTTCAGCTCTCTCACTTCTTTCCATATTTCTTCAGTTTTCATTTGTGCTTCCCTTGATTGGATTAACTGTATGAGTCCAAGTTAACTTCAGTTATTCTGTGGCAAAAATGCTATCCCTGTGTTGTAAAGAATGTCATTTGCCATGTAACGTGTAATGGCTATTTTAATCATTCGTGTGAACAAGGTAAATCAGAAAAGGTTACTACTATAATTCAGGCTCTGCCTAACAAGAAGTTTTAGACTTTAGGCTTTAACTTTTTGAGAAGTTTATAATCCCATTCTGTTCTACAGTTGATCTTTAAATTAACAAAACAGAATCAGGTGTCCATAGTGTCAGTTAACAGCACAAATAACATGTTCAAACCCTCAGCTGTTGTAATGCCAAGGCCTTCAAGGAAACTGTGGGAAGTGCTGTACTTCATCGAGAAAAGCTGCCCCAACCTTCAATTTATACTTATGCTAAAAATATCAAAACTGCTTTGACTTTGTGTAATGTGCATATACTTAGAAATAATCAGTATATGTCTGTCTATGTAGGACTAATGTTATTAAGCATATAGGGACAGTTTCTGTTGCAAAAAAGCTGATGTTTTTGCCCATGTATTCTACCAAAATAAATAAATAGTTTTCTTTCCTCTGGAGACTTACCATTGGCATGTAAGTTGGGTCTGCGGGCAGCCATTCAGATCTGTTAAGCAACATACAGTCTGCATTACAGATACAGCTGTAGCCATCCTGTTAAGGACAGATGCTACAGCTCTGAGGGCAGTGGTCTTTCCGTAAGCATACTGGGCACTGACACTGCTGATTTCTTAGCCATTTCAAAGGTACTTAGCTGATTGATGAAATATCTCTATTTTGAAAACAATATATTTTTTTCAAAAGTCATTGTCTAGTAGCTTAAAGAGTATATTAGCTTTAGGGTATATAGTACCTTAACTAAAGCAGCAGTCCTTATGTCATATTGGTTAAAAAGTTTAACCCCCCCATCAAGTAAATTGCACATCTGTCAAACTCTCTTGCTGGAGAACAGCACTTGGGTATCAAGCTAGACTCTTTTTTTTTTTTTTTTTTTCCCTCCTCCTTTCTACCTTCTTCAAAACTTCTTTTCACTTAAAATATTTCCACATTTCAAACATACTAGGTAATGATTCTCTGTGCATTCCAGCAGCCCTCTGAGGTACACTAAATGTTTTTCCCTTCTCTGCAGCAGTCTGATAGCAAGTCTGAGATAGAGAAGTAAAGCAGCTTGCCTACAATTATGCATGGAGTAGTACTAGATCTTATATGCAAACCTGAAGTTCCCCTATCCGTGTCCTATGCTCAGACCATCAAATGGAACGCAACCATATCTGCTATGACCTCTAAAGCTAGAATTGGCTAATGCAGGAACAAAAATAGCATATTTAAAATGTTTATAGCATTGTCAAAAGTGTGAGACAATATAAGCACTAAGACAACAAAAATACAGGCTTCCATGAGTTTACAGGGGAAGCATGAGGAAAAACACACTTCGTCTGGCACACAAACCAAAAGAAAAACCGATTGCTTTGAACACTAGAAAGATATCTCAGCCAGGAAACCTAAACCTGCAAACCTACTTTATCTAGGTGGTAACTTTACGGGGAAAAAGGCTCAATTTTGTTCCTATACTAAATAATCTATTATCATCAGTGACCCATTGTATCCTTCTGTTGATCGGTTCAGTCTGCTGCTGGTGCTGCTCATTAGTATTGCTCTCCTGCAGCTCCCTCACCCTTGCCAGTGGCCCCCTGAGGCCTCAGGGGATGCTGCTGCAGCACTTGTGCTGGAGCTGCGTGACAGACTTCAGGTAAGCCAGAAATCAAACACTCACTTGCCTGGAGTTGGATACTGAGTTAAGTCCATTGGCAAATCCCAGTAATGTGTACACAGACTTAAGAGACCAAGGGGCTGGGCTGAGGAGAAAAACTCCAATTATAGCAAGCAGCTATCCATCTCTCACTTCGCCTATACCAGTCAGTCTTCGGCTTCTGCCATGCTCATGCAGTCTCTGTGTGCCAAGTAGCTCAGCGGCATTTGTTGTCGATCATTAAAATGACCTGCACCCCAGCCCTTAATCCAAAGCTGTACTGCCTGAGCGCTCACCACGCTTAAAAACTAGCGGTTTAGGGTGGGGAGCAGAGTTACCCAGGCAGATTCTGGTACAAGCTAAAAATAACAAGTATGATTTAGGATCTATTGACCTTTTCCCTGAACCACACGAATGGTACCGTAGAAAACTGAAAGCTTTGTCGAATTGCAGGTCATTCCTTCCTGTACTATTTTTAGTAAAAGAACTTCCTTTCTCAGTGGTGTAAAAGATTGCAAAATAAAAATCCGTCATTCTCTTTCCCCTCCCACTCCCCGACCCAAAAATGGAACTCAAACCCCGAAACGATCAAGTATTGGGAAAGTCTGGCTGTATCCCTTTGAATTTCCCCCACATATTGCCTAAAGCACCTAGCTTCAGAAAGGGAAATATATTTTAAAGTGCATTTACCACAGCAATAGTACCAGCACTAAAAGCTTTTCCCCTCATCCCTACTCTCTTCATTCAGTGTCTGGGATAGATGACAATCTCCCCAGAATTCATCCTCGTTGTACCTTGAAGTCTCAGTGTATCTGCATCTATTTATGACACTGGAATAAAAGAAATCCAGCGTCATGCATCCTGCTCTGCACTAAACTCTACTCTGGAGCTTGTTTAGACTTATTGGGCATGAGGATCCAGCATGCGGTATATGTCTATTGGATACTGCATTTAAACAGCCGCTGTGAAGTTACATCCCAGTGTGCGTGGGGGTGAAGAAGCAGGACTAGAGAGAAGGAACTTCCCCCTCTCCCCTGCTCCTCTTCCATTCGCTCCAGCCACGCAGTTCAGTACTTATTGATCCCAAAGATCCGGACTCCATGCAACTGAGGCAGTTTGGGGATCAGGACGCTCATAAGAGAGATGGTGTTGATTATGAAGTGTATCCGGTCATACTTTGTGTAAAAGCTGGTTAGAAAATACCTGGAAAGGAGGGGAACAGAGAGAGAGGGGAAACTGAATTACAGCGCTTCGTGTTTTTGTTTCCCAGGACAGCATGTGCAGCAGAAGCGTTGATCGGTACAGGCGCACGAGACAGCTCAGCTGCCCTGAAGTACTCACAGGACAATGGGCATGATGGTCAGGAACTTGCGCGATGCCGTGAACTGCACGCCGTAGTCCATCTGCTCCCAGTGCGTGAGCAGCCGAGCCTTCCCCTGGTCTGGAGTCTCAAAAGGAGTTCCTTTCACGGTGTGTAGGAAGATGTACATACTCTGTAACAAATAGAAACGCAGTGTGAAGCACACAGAGTGTTCTCTATGCCCCTCGCTACGCCACCAGCAATGTTCAACTTCAGCATGAACAGCACAGTTGTGGGAGCTTGCACCGGCGCGCTGTTCCGCTAGAGGGATGCATCGTCACTGCTGGAAAACGCGTGGAACTCCCAGCAGCTAACTAAGCAGCGAGAGTTAGGGAGGAAGGCCACTAGCTGGGGCTAGTTCAGGCTTGGCCTCTCGTTCAGCTCCTGGGCATAAGCCAAGAAGGTGGTTGCAAGATTACAGCACTCGGATCTCTGGGATCAGGAGATTAGCATGGACTCGCTCTACCGTGCAACAGCAATGCTAAATGCTTTCTAAAAAAGTGCAGGTAGAGCTGTAGGCAGCGAGGGTCTGTTACTGCTCTGATTACGAGTTAACCTCTTGAAGTGGAACACAAGTCACAGATAAACAGTAAGTGTCTGGCTACATCACTTGTCTTTTAAGTATAGCCATTGCTGGCCTTTCTGTTCCCAGGAACATTGTTTAAGCTGCCAGAGAAGGGGAAGGAGCTGGATGAAAAGCAGGCAGCTTGTGAACTGAGCTCCAAGCAGCTCCAGTTGGTGGGTTTGTGTTGTGGGGGTTTTTTGGGTTTTATGTTTGTTTGTTTGTTTGTTTGTTTTTGTGGTTTTTTTTCCCCACCCCCAGCTAGAGATGTGAGTACCGTTAGCACAAGAGTCCCCAATAAGGGTGTAATTTCTGTCTTGGGAATATTCTTGGCATGAGATGTTATTTAAAATAAAGGATACAAAAGCAATTGCTGCATCTCTGAAATATTTTGTCCCCTCCTATGTCTGAGGGTGAATGGCTGCTGAGAGGTCTGCTCCTCAGCTGCGGGACCCAGGCGTGCCAGGACTTGCGCAGTGGGATGGGGGGAGCACAGAGGTGAGCAGTGAAACCCAGCAGCTTCTGCATCACAGGGAACCCAGGTGCCCTGCACCCCCTGAACGTGCATCTGTTGACGTGTGCTGTCCTTACCTGTGCACCCCTAGCACAGCACTCTGACACCCTTTCATTTGGGTACCTGATCTTTAGAAGGGGAGAATCTGTTCCTGGACTAATCTTTTACTTTAAGCAGAACAAAGTTTGTGTTTTAATCTTGTGTTTTGTTTTGTTTTTTAAACTCTGATGAGGCCAATTCAGATTGTATCCACTGAAGTAAAAGCTGTCCTGCCAGCTTCTGTGGCCTGTCACAGCTATTCCTCTGTTAAGGGGGACGTGACAAAGGGACTTACCCTGCAGGCAAATGAATTCAGTGTCCCCTCTGAGCAGCCTCACCAGATGTTTGCTGTCTCATCAGTACCTAGGCTGGATTTAAATATATAACCTAGAGGCAAAGGTGCAGTCTGAGGGGTGGAGGTTGCGTAACTTAGCCCGCATCTTTGGAAATACAGAGAAAGGAGTTGTTTCAACAAGAATCTTACTAGATTGCTCTCAAAAGAACAGCTGGTGCTGAGAGATTACGTCTCTGTGCCCCAGGAAGTCAAGCCAGCCACACTGTTCCCTTACCATGTTGTGAATGATGTTGGTAAGAGTCCAAACCACAGGGACACTGAAGAAGGGGATGCTCAGGAGTACGACGTGCAGGAGGCCGATTCCAAGGATGTAGGACAACCAGATGCCCCGGCTGTTCATGACGCGGGTGTTGGGATTCACCTCGCTGTGTGCTGTTCCCACGTTCATGTTGGCTCTTGTGTCAAACAGGCACCCCTGAAACTAAAGCAGAGTCAGGTCAGTCCTCGGATCACAGTAGCCCTCCATCGAAATTGCTCAGGTAAGAACAGCAGGGGTCAAGCGCCGTCTTCCTGTTCAAGCAAACCTGAAATCTGTTGTTTGCTATAAAAATCACAACCCAGTTCACTTCTCTGCCTCTCGTTATTTCCATTCGTATAGCTGACGTTTCTGAGGGGAAGCTAAATCCAGGAGCAGTTGAGATTTGGGAATTGGGAATAATGTGTGGGAAGCCCGTCTATGACAGAAGCTACTTGTGATCTGCTGAAATGTTTTCCTGGAACCAAGAAGTCAAGGTTCAATCCCGCGATTGCCTGACAAGACTCAAATGAATATTTTTAAGTCCTTTTTAAGTCATCATCACAGTGTTAATCATGGAAGCATTCGGCACATGAAGCTTCTTACGTGTTTACGGGTATGGCATACCTTAGACTCAAAAAAAGAACACAAGTATTTGCAGAGTAAGGGCATGGCAGCTCTGTATCAACAGATTTCTAATTAGTTCTACTAAATTAACAGAGTTCTGCACACCTCTAGAGGCTTGCTGGTCTCCTGGTCTGGCTTACATGTTTTGCCTTCCAATTTAAGACTTACAATAAAAGTAACAAAAAAATTCTCCTGCAGGGAAGGAGTGAGTTTCTTCTTGAGGAACGTAAAAAGTTAGAGATAACAAGGAAAAGTGCATGGGAGGATGTCTTGGTAGCAAGAGCTGCAGAGGAGATGGCTTTTCCCCTACCTGGAAGGAACAGCTGCCACGTAGGAGGAATAGAGAGAGATGTTTTTCTAAACAATACCAGGAAGGCGAGGAAGCAAGACAGTGTCATCCTCCTAGAGCAAGTCTTTGGAGCGGTGCCCTACGAGCAGTGCAGGTATCGGAGTGGCTTTTTGGACTGCCGCGCTGACAGCAGCAGCAGGTACCAGTCAGCTTTAAGGCTTTCTGGGAAGATGAGAGCTCTGGTTTACCTGTTTCCAGGGATTACAGGAAACAGCACACACTAGAAGGGCTGTAAAGCTGAATATCTTTACAGCGAGATCAGGGAAGTTCTTGCATAAAACCATCTCTGTCTGTGTCCCACGGAAATGCAGTTTCATTAGATAGTACGGTCTGTCCCTCCTTGTATGGAGGACCCCAAGACGAGGGCTGTTTCCTGATGTCTAGCCTTGTGTTTTTGCTGCTTTGGTTCCCACAGCTGCAAGACGGCGTTGCTGTTCTCTCTAGCTCTCACAGTCTTCGGTCTCAGGAGGCGAGTCCGAGCCAGATCTAACATTACGCTCTGTCTGTCGCTGCCAGCTGTTCCGAGTTCCCTTGCAGAGTGCTGGGCCTGGCTTGTTTCAGAAGCTGGCGTTCTCCCCTGTTCCTGCCCAGGGCTAGGACACAAAGCAAACGCTTGACTCCGCAGCTCCTGGGACGCTCGCTGTAACTTCCAAGCCTCTTCCAACTGCGCAGGCGGCTCCGGTGAGGCAGGGCTGCTGGGTGAGCTGAACGGATGCTCGCCTACCTCTGCTACCCAGGTGTCAGTCACAGGGCTTATATCTGAAGAAGGTTTTTGTTTGCAGAAAAGGGGCTTGCAGGTCTGAGGAGTGCTCGTTTTCTTGTCGCCCGTCTCCTGGGTCAAAGCATATCAGGTACTGGATATTCCAGAGAAAAGTCTGAAGCTTGGTCTGGAAGCAGGACTTGGAGCCAGAGTTCAGCACTTCAGTCCTAGCAGGGGGAGCAGCTCCATCCCGAATCTGGTGCAATTCCTAAGGGCTTTCAGAAGGAAATCTAGGGGTTGCAGTGAAGCATAACATGAGTCAAAAAAGTCATATTGTTGCAACAACAACAAAAAAAGCAAGCACCCCTGTGGAACGCATAAACAGGAGTGCTGTTTGCCAGACATAGGAAACAATTCTCCTAGATACTGGTAAGGCCTCTGCTAGAATGCTGTCCAGTTCTGGGAGGAGCTGGAGGGAGTCCAGGGCAGAGCAGTGAGAATGAGCAGAGGTGTAGGAAAAACATGACCTGCAAGGACAGATTGAAGGAAACGGGTTTGTTTAGTCTAGAGAATGCTGGAGAGAGGCGCGAGGAATAGTCCTCGCACACTTAAGAGGGCGCTGCACAGAGAAGGGAGACAGATTGCGCAGTGGAGTTAACTGCACGGCTGAGCCTCGGGGCAGCTCAGTAATGCAGAAGGGCTGATGTTGGGACGGACTGCCCATGGAAAGCCATCAGTGGTCTCGCTGGAGGCTTTAACATCAAGTTTCGTAAACAGTGGAAAAAATTAAGATTCCTCTTTGGAATGGGCGGTTGACCAGGTGGCTTCTTCAGGACCCTCTTTTCTTGAAATCATGCCATTATCCAAAGGCTGCAGAAGCTAGCAGACCTTCCTGCAAGCCCCACGGCTAGAAGTGCCTGTCTAGTAATAAAGTGGAATCTCCGTTTGAGGACAACCACGAGTGCAATTTTCAAAAACTAATGAGCAACTTCTACTTGGTCCCCTCTGCAAACGAGGGCAGTTGCACACCTGCAGCTGGGTGGCAAAGGGCCAAATGTAGAAACCGTACGTGAAGCAATTCTCCTCCCTGTGCCTCAGTTTCCTTGCTTGTAAAAAAGGATTAGACGGGTGAAATGCTAGAACGTAAAAGAGTTTAATTCACTCTTGCGAGAGAGATACGGAGGTGCCAAGCATTCGGTCCTACGATGAGGATAATTCTGTGTGCTTCTCCAATTCTGTCCGTCCCCACCTTAAAAATATTTCATCTGCGAGTCTTTTCTGCTTCTGCCCTGGTGTCTGCAGCCCTTGCCCAAGCTCTGTGCTCAGACTGCACACGCAGCTCTGCACAGTGTTGCAAAAGCTTGGCTGAGGGACTGCGAGCTCTCAAAGCTCCCATCCCTACCCCCATCCCGGATCTGATGTTGTTTGCTTTCTGATTTTACACCGGGGATTTTGTTCACCTGCAGGAAAAACAAGGCAAAACACAACTGCGGGAGGAACTCCAGCTCCCTGATGGAGCAGCTGGCTGCGAAGCTCTGCTTTCCCACTTGTGCAGTGGTTTTTTGGGACAGAAAAGCTTTTAATGTTTCACCATACTGAGTGTGAAGGTCGGGGCTGCGGTGACGTTGGACGGCATCCATCCAAGGAGGGGAAAAGTCCTAACTGTGGTCAGAGGCAAACAGCAGGCTGTGATGAAGCCGAGCCCTTCCTTTGCCCGATCCTTTGTGTCCTGTTCCCAATTCCGCCCCCCTCCTGCTGCTCCAGCTCCCTGTCCATGGCTCTGCTGGGAAAGACTCTTGTTCTGGGGCTCGGAGCGAGCATCGGGGCTGCCACCTCAGCACCCGGCGTCACAACATCCCCCCGCTTCTGAGGTAAGGGGAAACAAAATGCCATCAGCAGTTTTCCGCTCGCGTTGTCATCCATCAGCTGCCGGAGGACCCCCAGCCTCAGACTGCAGCACCCCAAGGTGCAGCTCCTTCCCCACCTTTGCTTTTGCCCCCCTCCCTGAGGAGTGTGACCGAGGTCTGTTCCCGTCCCCTCGGGATTCAACAGCGCTCCGTCTCTCTGTGCTCAGCAGCAATGTCGCTCTTCCCGCAGGCCTTTCCCGGGGCGCCGCAGGATTGCACCCCGGGCCCGGCACCCCATTCTGCAGCGGCCCTTGGCAGGAACTTCACCTGGGCCGGTGGAGGGAAGGAGGGCTGGGGTGCTTATCTCGGTCGATCTTCCCCAGCATTCCCAGCATACAAGTGATTATGATCCCACAGAGCCTCCGAGGAGCCGAGATCCCTATCTCTGGCAGCAACAGCAATCACCGTCTCCCAAGCAAATAAATATTTTAAACCCTTCTTTGCAAGATGGCATCAGCGTTTCAACCAGAGCATCGAGTACGTCAAAGATGTCAGCAAACACGGCTGTTTGGAGGGAGCCGAGCGAGAGGTTAGACCGAGACAACGCTGCTCTGTGTCCCGCTCCGGCCCGGAGTCGCTGACACTTCAACACTTTGTCTGAGCCCCAAAGCTGCCGGGTTCCTCCTCGGAAAGCCGGGAGGGCCCGGAGGAGGTAGAGCTGCCGGGAGAGCAGCGAGGGGTGACGGCCGAGTAGAAAGCGGGGGCTGCAGGGCTGGGGGGCAGCTCCAGGGATGGACACGGGGGGACGAGGAGAAGCGGGGGCGGCAGCGGCTGGGCTCTGCCAACCTGCGCCTTTTCTGTGAAATTTAGAGGGAAAGTTTTGACGCCCGGGGAAAGCTGCGCGTTGGGTTTCTCTGGGTGCTCGGGGTCCCGCACCCCGCTCACCCCCGCACAAGGACCGGCGCCCNGGCTGCGCTCCCGGCGGGCACCTCGGTACCGTCCGGCCCGCCCCGCCGCCGCGGCACGCCGGGAGCTGTAGTCCCGGCAGCGCCGAGCACCGGAGCCCGCCCCGACAGAGGCCGGCGGCGGGGCCGTGCTGAGCGCCCACCGCACGGAGCGGAGCCGCTTTAGCACCCAGGGGCGACCCTGGGGAGGCGAGGGAGGGTCCTCTGCCCCTCCGCCGGCATCGTGCACCCGCGGCCGGTGGCTCCTCCGGCCACGGCATCGCCCCTCCGTGAGCAGCCCCAGGAGAGGGTTGGGGGGCTGCAACCCCCCCTTTCCCCCCCGGCTCAGCACCCTGGGGGGCTCAGACCCATCTGGGTGCTTCCACCCTGCCCCGGGAGGGTCTGCTCCCTCCCTCGCCGCTTTTCCCAGTGGGAAAAACCTCAGCAGTTGTGCAAAGCAAGCTGGGCAGGCCAGCAGTGTGGTATGGGGACGGATGGCCAAGGTCAGGGGCTGGGAGCGCTGGATTCCTGCGCTGGGGGAGACCATCTGGCCCTGCTTTTGTTTGCACAGTGATCCAAGCTAATAGCGTGGTGCTGCCACGGCCCCTCGGAGCGCGCAGCCATCTGTGCAGGGCTTTGTGCGCACCGGCCGCCGCCGCCGCCAGCTCGTCCACCCAGGAGCGGTGGAGGGTGCAATGCCATCGCCCAACGGCAAAGCCACTTTGTGCCACAAACCCCCTGCCCGGAGCTGCGCTGGGGTCCCGGGCCAAGCTGTGCGGAGCCCGGCAGCCTGGTGCTCCCCAGCTGCCCACGGCGCACATGCAGCTCTGCCAGTGCCGCTCGCAGCCCTGCATGGCCGCTCCTGGCCCTCCCTGCCCACTCGGCAGAGCCTGTTTGTGGGGTCTCGGTTTTGGCCCCTGCACCAGCATCCCCGCGGCGCTCCCCGGCTGAGCTCTGCACCCTCACCCTGCGTGCATCCATCCGGCTTCGGCACCAACCGCACATCCAGCTCCGGGCCTGAGCCGGCTCTTGGTGGGTGGTTGTGTGCCAGCTGGGCACGGCGAGGGCATGGAGACCTCACCGGCTGCCAGGGCCGGGGTGGCCTGGGTGCCATGCGCTGGCACCGTGCTGCTGGCAGGGCACCGGGGTTGCTTCCCAGAGCCAGAGCTCCCCGGCAGCTGCTCCTGGAGAGCCTTGGGCATCGTAGGGACACACACACGTGGTTAAAGCAGCCGTAGGGCTGCCGATGGGTGCTGCGGCCGCTGGCTGGGAGAACCCAGTCCCTGCCCGGCCTCTCCGGCGTGCCCTCACCGGCAGGGCGAGGTGCGGGGATGCCGGTGTGCGGAGGCGGGGGATCCCGCGGGAGCCAGCCCTGCTTTGCAGGAGAGCCACGCACGCACGGCAGGCTCTATTTTTATCCCCGCTCCTGCCTGACTGAGCAGCTCCCTCTGCACGGTGACATCTAATTTAGCAGCTTCCCCGCACCCCGCTGACTCTGCACGTGAGGGGGAAGCACAATGCGACAGCTATTTTTAAACGTCCATAAATATTAATCCCTCTCAGTGATGCAGCAGGCAGCCTCTCGCTGCCGGTGAGAGTGTGTGTGTGGGGGCACCCACTCCCTGGGCTCCCCACCCTGGATTCACCCGCCCAGGGAACCCCGGCACCGAGGGCGGGAGGTTCCCTGGGGGGGGATCCGGCCCCATCCACAGCCCAGGCTGGCAGCTGCCTGGATCAGCGCTTCCCGGTGCTCAATGGGGCTGTTCCCATATGGATTCCCAGGCCTCCCTCGCTCCCGGCCTCCCCTCCATGCTGGGGGGCCGTGCTCCCCTCCCGCTCTCCCAGGCTGCTGGTCCTGCTGCCTGGTCGATACTGGCTATATTTAGACGACGGTGGCAGCAAGAAGACGGTGCTGGCTATTTTTAGCCATCCCCGTGGTGGCTGCAGCGGGGAAGGGTCTGCGCAGGGTCGTGCTGCACTGCGGGCGCTGGGTTTTCGGGCTGGCGGGTGCTGTGTCCTGGCACATGGGACCCCTGTAGGGCGCAGCCCTGTTGCTGCTCCCGCTCCTGGGGTCTCTGCCCACTGCCGCAGTGACCCACCACCTCTCCAGGTCCCAGCGTGAGCCAGGACTTGCCGAAAGCTCAAGCACCCCCAAGCCCCTGCCTGCCACCGTGGCCCCTTGATGCCCACAGGCTCTGTCCTGCGGCGGGCGGCTGTGCCATCCAGAGCTGGCCCCATGCTGCTGCGGCCCCAGCACCGCTCCCGCTCCATGCACAGCTCCCAGCGGCACTGGGACTGGTGACGGGCAGCACAGGGTTTCTCTGCTCCCCGGCCAAATGGGGAGATGCCAGCGAAGGTGCCCCAGAGCACTGACCGTGGCTCCTTGGCTGCTGCCTGCCAGCTCCTGGCTGTGTCCCAGGCCAGCCCTGCCTGCTGACCCCCTGCCCCAGCTTGGCATCGGGCTTGGCTCCGGTTGTAGAATCACAGACTGGTTTGGGTGGGAAGGGACCTTTAAAGGCCATCTAGTCCAACCCCCTGCCACGGGCAGGGACATCTCCAACCAGACCAGGTTGCTCAGAGCCCCGTCCAACCTGGCCTGGAATGTTTCCAGGGATGGGGCATCCACCACCTCTCTGGGCAACCTGGGCCAGGGTCTCACCACCCTCAGTGTAAAAATTGGGTCCCAGCCCCAGCGATGGACACACCGGCTGGACCATCCTGACTGTGGGCCCTGTCGGTAGCTCCGCAGCCCCTCCGGACCGACGGTTGCCCTGGCGTGTGCCGACCTTCCGTCCGGCAAACCCTCCCCAGCTGCAGCACCCGGAGGTGCGGAGCCTGGAGCAGACCAGACTCCCGCTGCGCTGCCGGCTCAGCCCTGGCCCCGTCCTCTCCTCCTGGCCCCCGCTGGAGGGCGGGGGTCCCCCTGGGGAGCACGGGGGTCCCAGGGGAGCGTCTGGCTGCAGCCCTGCCCGCCTGCGCCTCCCCCGTCAGGTTCTGTTCTCCTAATTGAGCCGAGATCCAGGCCAGGCGCCTGATAAACGCTTTATCCTCCCTGAGCAGCGGGAGAATGTCAATGCGCAGGGCCGGGCTCTCCCGCCAAGGAGAACCGGGGACGGGGCGCCGGTGGCCGCCGCCGCCATCCTTGCTGCAGCACGGCAAGGGCACGGCCCCCGGCCCCGCTGCCCGGTGTCCCGCCGGGAAGAGCCCCGGTGCTGGCGAGGAGCGGCCCCGGCCGTGCCCCGGACAGCGCGGGGGGGTCGGGGATCCCTCGCCCCGCTCGGCGGTCCCGGGCGCACCGGGGCCCGGCCCGGCCCGGTAACGGCGGCCGCTCTCCATGGTCCTGA
>VYXH01000774.1:53596-69849 GCA_013397275.1 Burhinus bistriatus | reverse complement strand
TCAGCCCGAGCCGTCTCCATTTGTTACAGCCCAGCTGCCGACACGCAGGAGATGTGCCTTCGCTCGGCCCCTTGGGGCCTGATCCTGCTGCGCAGGAACCCTGAGCGAGGCTGCTGATGGTAGAGGATGGGGGGATGCGTGGCCCGTGCTGGCTGGCCCTATCCCTATCCCTGTCCCTGTCTCTGTCTCCATCCTCATCCCCATCCCCATCCCCGCCCAGTCCCACGGCCAGGCTGCAGTGGCCAGGCGCGATGCTCACAGCTGGCACAGCGACGGTTCTGTCTCTTGGCACCCCTGGTCTGACGCTGTCCCCTTGCTGTCTCCATCTCAGATGCACCGGGTCCAGCGGAAACCACCGCAGGCAAGAGCCACCAGGCCAGCGGCTGCGTGAAAAAGCCAGCGTGGCACCATGCCTGCGGCAGAGCGGGTCCTCCTCCACTCGGTGACCATGTGGCTGCTCCTACAGAGCCTCCTCCTCCTGGCCTCCTGCCTCCGCTCAGCTGCCGCGTTCCCCAAGGGCTGCTACCCCTCGGAAGAGGAGGGACTGAAGACCTTCCGCTGCAGCAATGCTCAGCTGACTGAGGTCCCCAGAGACATACCCAACGACACCAACAAGCTCTACCTGGACTCTAACCGAATCCCCTTCCTACCCCGCGACGCCTTCCGGGACCTGCCGCTCCTGCTGGAGCTGGATCTGTCCCACAACGCCATCGCCAGCGTCGAGAGCGGGGCTTTCCGGGGCTTGGCAGAGCACCTGTACTTTCTGGACTTGTCTTCCAACAGGCTGGTGTCGGTCAGCAAAGACGCCTTTAGCAACCTGAAGGCCAAGGTCAACCTCTCCAACAACCCCTGGCTGTGTGACTGTCGGCTGCAGGAGCTGATCCGCACGGTGGACCTGGCGGCCGGCTCCTCGGGTGGCATCGTGTGCCACTCCTCCACGCAGGAGGAGCATGTCGGCAAAGCTTTCCTGCAGGTGATCGCCAACACAGACTTCTGCAACGTGTACAAAAAGACCACGGACATCGCCATGCTGGTCACCATGTTCGGCTGGTTCGCCATGGTGATCTCCTACCTGGTCTACTACGTGCGGCAGAACCAGGAGGATGCCCGGCGGCACCTGGAGTATCTCAAGTCCCTGCCCAGCAAGCAGCGGAGGTCAGAGGAGTCGTCCACCATCAGCACCGTGGTGTGAGGCACCAGCATCCCACAGGACACGGGGACCACGGAGCTGGGGATCGGCTGCTCTGCAGGCTTGCCATGGCTGCAGAAGCTGTCACGAGCCACCATCGTCACACAGAAATGGTCATGGATGTTCTGTTCTTCTCGGGGAAGCGGCGTCTGGCAGCAGGAGCCGCGGCTGGTGAGTGCCTGGCTCCGGCGCAGCGAGGGGCGAAGCGGCTGCGGTCGGGGGCAGTTATCAGCGATGAGCACAGAGCGGCCGCAGCATCCGCCCGCTGCCTCCGCATCACGAAGGACCGGAGAGACCCCGAGCATCCCCCGGCAGGCGGCCGTTGCTCCAACCGACCTGGATGTTCAGACTTCATTTAAAACTTTTATATTTCCTTTGCAGAGATCCCCTGGGGCATTAACGAAATCAGTGTTTTAATCCCTCCCCGGCTTACCCTCGGCTGCCCGAGGGATGTTCCCGGCAGCGCCTGGGGCTGGCTCCCTGCCTGGATGGGCAGCGGGCAGGGCTGGGCCGTGGGGAAGAGCGGTACAGCCATGAGGCCAGTGCCCTGCCGGATCACCGGCCCCGGCAGGGTCACGGGCTCTGACGGCAGCCCAGCGGGACCAAAGGACGGGGCAGGAGGTGGGGACGCATCGGTTGGGCGAGGGAAGAGGCAGGTCCGGGAGTGTCCCGCTCCAGCTCTCGTGCTGGTCGGTGCCACCCCATCTCCCGTCTCAGCCCCCGCTGCTCCCTGCTCCTTTGCCGGCACCCCCGGGCCAGGCAGAGCGAGGGGCGTGGGGGTCCCTGCTCGGACACGGGGCGGCTGCTGGGCAACCCCAGCACCTTCCCCCTCAGGGCGCCAAGTTTCTGTACGAAGCAAATGGGGAATAAGAAGCAAGTGGGAAATGAGCTTCCCCGGGGCTGACAAGGGATGCGGGTACAGATGGAGGGGCACCGAGGGGTCCAGACGGTGGGTCCGGCCCTGCCGGCATATCGGGGGGAGCGGGTTTCCCCTCAGTGCTCCCCGGGGACCACGCGGGTGGGTGTTTGCAGCAGGGAGCACCCCTCACCAGCCTGCTCCGACCTGCTGCCGGAGGAGCGCTCCCAGCCCTCACTCAAGGACTCACACGGCTGCCGACCGGTCACTGTGATGGGAAGTGGGGATGGAGGGAGCCGCTGCGGCTTCTCCGCTGTCTCCTCACTCCCGCGCCGCTGGCAGGAGCTTGAATCTCCCCTAAAATGCCCCTAAGTCCCTTCTTGACACTTCCAGTGTTGGGCTGCAGGTTGCTGGTGTTGGTAGGTAGAGGTGAGGCCAGGGGCCGGCGCGGGTGGGGGGTCAGTGCCCACCTGTGGGTGTGCAGGGTCCAAGCGGCGACTCAGAGCAAAGCCGGAGCAGACCCAGACTCTTCCAACCGAGTGTCTGGCCCCTGAGAGAGCTGGTTTTGATGGTTTTGCCCTTTTTAAAAACCAACCGAAGCTGAATTGCCTTAATTCACCAAGAGCACCAACCAAAGCTGCTTGAACATCCTCCGTGCCAGGCCAGACCTGGCTCCGGCTGCCCCGGCACAGCGGGGGCTTATTGCCGGCTCCGGCACGGGCAGGGTTCCGACCCCTGGCTGCTGCCCGTCCTCCCGTGCCCCGGTGCCGGTGGGAGCCGTGGGACGGAGCTGCCCGGGAGCGGCGCCCATGCCCTTCCACAAGTGCCTACTTTCCCAGTGCAGCCCAGGGGCTCTGCAACACACAAGCGCCTCAGCCCCAGCTCCGATCCAGGCATCCCCCGGGCCCGCAGCCCCACGGCAGCTCCCCCCTCCCCCAGTACCACCAGCTGCAGAGAAACGGGGCTGGGGGGGGACTGGACCGAGCCACCACGAGCGGCTGCATTGCAGCCCCCGGCGCTGCTCCCCTGTGGGCATCCCCGGGTGGCTGCTCTTGTGCCCGCGGCGTGTGGGGACACCCGGGACCGTCTGACCCAACATGTGTTTTGTTTAAGGGACCTTTGATGTTCTTACTTTATACGACAATAAAGTTGGCTTTTACTTTGGAGCCCGTGCCCGGCGGGTGCTGTGTGTGTGTCTGTGGGGGTGCACAGGGCGCTGCTCCCACCGCAGCTGCGGCTTTGGGCCGAGGCGGGTGGCATCCCCCTGTGCCGGGGCCACCCCTGTCCCCGGTGACATCCCGGCCACAAGGGAAGGGGGATGGGTGCCCACGACAGCCGATGTCTTCCCAGAGCCGTGTCCGGTTCTGCTGGGTGCTCCCGGGCTGGCGCTTTCAGAAACACGATACTCGGTCCCTCCGGTTACCCTGCCATCGCCTTCAATAAATGAACACCCCGCGGCTTGGCTCTTGCGAGCGCGGCTCAGGTCACTGGCACGGTGCCGGTCCCCGAGCTGCGTCGTGCCAGGACCCTGTGTGGCAGCTTGCAGGGGCCCCGCTCCGCTCCCTGTCCTCCCGTCCCCACCGGACCAGACCCGGGCATGGCATGGCACGTGGGGAGGGACCACGATGTCCCGGGGGGACAAGCCCTTCCTGATGCCTGCGGTGCCCCCAGTCCCCACGAGGGCCACGGCATCTGCAGCGAACCCCGTGCTGGTTCATCGGCACTTTTCCCTGCGTGGTGCATGCCAAAGCATGGTGCCGCGGAGGGTGAAACCTGGGACCTAACGTGGAGTGACAGTTCCCGCTCGCGGGACATTAACCTTGTTTGTCACTTGGCTGTCTCCAGACGCAGTGTGGCATGGCGCGGCTGCGACAGCCCGCAGACCCCGGGCTCCCGAGCAGATGGCTGCCGTCCCCCGCTCTGGTTTGCTCCCTGGGGACCCTCCTCCCATGGCCCCGGCAGCAGCTGGGGAGGGCTGGGGGACGCGGCAGGATGGGCAGCCCCGGCTGTCACCCCATCCACGGCGTCCTGCCGGTGTCCCCCCACGGGGCCGGACAACACCGAGCCCCAGGGACCAGCCCTGCTCTGGTGGCTGCCCCGGCTGTCCTGCCCCAGGAGTTATCAAGATGGAAAGCACCGGGCTCGTTACAGCCTGCGCTAACGAGCCCAGGGGAAAGGAGGTGGATTCCAGTGGCAGCCCCCGTCATGAGGGAGGTGGAACAGCCGCTGGCCCGCGTGGATGTACGGGGGAATAAAATATACAAGAAACCTTGTAAAAATCTGCAATAAGCTTCAGGAAGATAACTTGGTCTGGGACGGACTGAATTGCACTGGATTTGTGCTGTTGGTAATACTGGATATTTAACCAGGTGTCGCAGGGAATGGGGAAGAGCAGAAAACTGGGATTATGGGAATATTTCCAGGAGGTGCCTGTGGCCAAGCCAGGGTGTCGGAGGGATCTCGGGGGGATCTGGCCGGGCACAGGAGGGGGTCTGCGGCCGGCAGCCTGCCAGGCGCCTCGGGCAGCTCCCATCCCAAGGAGGGATTTTTCTCATCCCACTATCTACTCCCCAGCAGCAAGCTGCTGTGGGCAAGCTCCTGCCGGCGAGCTGGGAGCCGGCGCTCGGCGGTGGTGGGTACGGGGGCTCAGCGTTAAAGTCAACACTTCTCCTTAAGCGAGGAAATATAATAATCCATTTTAATACTGCATTTCTGGGTAATTCATTTCCTGATGTACTGTAGATTTATCTGCTGGGATCAGGAATGGGAGAATTAGCAGCATGACCTCCTTCTGTACCATTCCAGCACGCCAGTAAATCTCTGTTATTAACTTCCAGGGTGCTCTGCCCACCCGCGCCGGGCAGGTAATTAACCGGCCTGCCCGGGGAGAGCCGTTCTTCCTCTGCGGAATGGAGGAAAATGTGTTACTGGGGCAAGATTTAAGAACCGGGTCCTTCCTGGTGGTGATGCTTCTTCTGCCCGCCTGGCCCCGAATGCCCCGCCAGGAGCCCGGGCACCGGGTGATGCTCCCGGGAAGCCAGGCTCTGCATCGCACCCGGCTCCGCTGGGTTTTCGCTGCATATTGAGCTCGCTGGCGGGCAGCCTGGCCGTGGGTCCGTCCGTTCAGCAGCGGTGACGGAGGCTCTGCTCCGCGCCGGGGACGAGCGTTTGCTTTTGCAGGGGGGGTGTGTTTTAGAAGAAAGGTAAAGCAATGTTTTTCTCAGCCCGTGACTGAAGCGTGTTCAGCAGTCGCGGCCCCAGACTGCATCCTGAACTTTTAACTGATTAGATTTAGAAGAGGGAAGGAAGGATGTCTAATTGTTTAATTTCCACAATTATAAAAATATTTATAAATAATTAGAACTGATGGCAGCAATTACACCATGATTAAAGCTGGTCTACACTTCATCAACAGCCCTTCAGTTATGTAGCCTTATTTATTTATTTTCACCACAAAAAAATCCATTTACAGTGGCATTGCTGCCAGTAATGAATCATACTTATTCACTGCCTGCAAAGGACTCGCTAATCCGATGATGTTGCTTGTTATAGAAACGGTGCTGTGCAGAAAATGTGGTCACTGGACTTCAGCAGGAGGAAATCTAATTTCAGTGGGTAGGAAACCGAAGCAGAGCTAAAAATCCCATCTCTTCCTGTGCGTTTGGTGAAGAGCTCAGTGTTTAAGCTGGCCGCACACTCCCCTCCTGACTCGCCGTTAATTTTCCCTCCCGCCCCTCCTGCAAGCTGGGCATCGCTGGGCGGAGGGATCTTTTCCCCGATTGCCATTTTTTGAGATGAGGTTGTACCTGGTAATAAAGGAGGGGGACCTGCAAAACTTCCCCCGCCAGAGGGAAATGTCGTCTTTCCAGGCACTTTTCCTGCCTCGGTGGGAGACGCGGGGCTGTCGGCATCTGTGGGCTGGGGCTCGTGTCTGCGCCGTCCTCCGGTAGGAGCATCACCGGGCTGGGCACTGCTGCCCCGGCACCCACCGCCTGCCCACGGCCTCACTCCAGGCCAGGATTTAGGTGCCAGAAAGCAGCACAAGCTCCTTTTTCTTTTTCCCCCCCGGTTCCAGTTCAGCGGAGCACTAGAAAATATGTGTAATTTTATATAAGTGATCGGTCCCATCGAGGAATTCACCGTGGTTGCTGTACCTAAGTAGACTTTGCCTTTCACACGAGCCCCGCGGATCCCAAAGCTGTTGGCTTTGACTTGGCAAAAAAGCCGATTTCCTTTGGACACGACATCCCAGCCCTCCTCCCATCTCCACAAGAGTGCGGCCGCACGTGAGGTTTCCTCTCGACAAGGCCCAGAGCTGCATCCTGGGATGTCCCCGTGCCACCCAGCCCAGAGCACCCGCAGTGTCACCGAGGGGCTACCGGGGACAGAAATTACACTCTTGACTCTTGGTTAGGCTTCATTTTCAAGCCACCTTCCACCAAAGAGGCTCTTGGACCAGCTCCCTGGGGGAATTCCCAGGGGATGGATTAGAATCATAGAATCACAGACTGGTTTGGGTGGGAAGGGACCTTTAAAGGCCACCTAGTCCAACCCCCTGCCACGGGCAGGGACATCTTCAACCAGACCAGGTTGCTCAGAGCCCCGTCCAACCTGGCCTGGAATGTTTCCAGGGATGGGGCAGCCACCACCTCTCTGGGCAACCTGGGCCAGGGTCTCCCACCCTCAGCGTAAAGCATTTCTTCCTTATAAGATTCTGTGATATATCTAGCCTGAATCTCCGCTCTTTCAGTTTAAAGCCGTTACCCCTCATCCTATCGCAACAGGCCCTGCTAAAACGTTTGTCCTCACCTTTCCTGTAGCCCCTTTAAGGTCTTTCCCTGAGCCGGGGATGTCCCCACTGTTTCCGTGGCTCAGCCCCCCTGTCCCAGGTGTGATGAGTTCCCGGGATGTGCCAATCCCAGGGCACCTGCTCCTCCCTCCCCTCTCCTTATCATCTGCGGGGCAGGCTGATGTTCCTCGGCACGTTGAAGTGAGCCACAAGCTGCAGCGTGTCACGTTGGCGTCTCGGGCAGCCCTGTGACCTGTTCGACTCCTGTTGACTTAAATTCTGAGGAGCAGCTCGCTCGTGGGTTAACGGAGATGCTGCGGGGAGTTACCAGACAACTTTCCTGCCGAGCAGAGGTGTCACCATCACCCCGGCAGACGTGGTCCGTAACCGGCTAGCTGGCGCGGCGGCTCTGCAGTGAGTGTTTTAACATCTGTTTGTTAAGTGGTTCTCAAGTGGTTTGTTCCAGGCTGGGAAAAGGCAACTCTGATGTTAAAACAATGGGCTGCGGGCTTCCAGTTGGCAGATTATTTTTTGTCATTTGTGGAGGTTTAAAAGCGCTCGTGTGCTGTTGGTGCGCAGCCTGTGGGAAGGGCTGAGTTACCGGAGGCCTGTGCGGAGAAGGGGACAGGGAGTTTGAAGCTCTGAATTTATTATCTGTGAGAATCCATCGCTGCTCTTGAGGTGCTGTAATCCCCCTCCGCAGAAAGCGAGATTAGAGCTGCGTGGATGGGGCAGGTTAAAGCTGTGCTTTAAAGGGCTGAGCCTTGCAGGAGCGACAAGGGGTTTTCCCGCGGCGCTGAGAGCATCTGCTGTGGCCCATGTTTCCAAGAGAAAGGTGTGTAAAAACAGAGCAGAGGGCAGGGGCGGGGGGAAGAGGATTCAAAGCCAGGAGTAAGGCTCTTGCAATTCCTCGTGAGCTATTGCAGCTGTGGGAGGTAGAGAGCGATCGTAAAAAGTAAAGGTGAGGTGAAGTGAGAACTGATTACAGCGATCTGTAAAATCTGAAGTGTGACAACGATTCAGCAGCTCGGGAGAAGGGAAGGGAGCGAGGGGCAGTGTGCCATAAATAAAAGATTCAGCTGCGTTCGGGGCTGTGGCAGGCAGCGAAGGCGGGGGAGCTCTGGCTGGCTGGAGAGAACTTACACAGGAAAGGTCAGAGTGAAGCCATTTCACATCAGTCTTTCATGAAAGTCTCCACAGAATTAATGACACAAACGCCTCTGCAACACAATACTGAAATATTTGACCTATTTTTCTACTTTTAAAGCCTGCTGAAAAACTCGAGGCGCTGTAAGAGCTTCCTATACCTCCAGTTTTTAGAAGGAGGAGTGAGTCGCTTGCCCATTGCACTTAGTACCTACTTACTGCCTTTTTCCCCCCATAATTTATGCATGTGGCATTCCTCTGTTGTGAAATATGCCAAGAGACACAAGCAGCAATCGCCGAGCCCGTCTGCTTAATCTGTATAAGCCTGCGCCGTGCACACAGTGTCCAGTTGGCAGCTAAGATAATCAGCCTACAGGCAGTTTAAATGCTCGTTACAGTACATTTTATTCATCAGTATTTAATAAGTAATGATTCTGAAAAGCTTGGAGTGCGGTCTGTGCCCGTACCATCTCCTGCTGTGTTCCTGTCAAAATGGATAAGTTAAACTGGGTTGAATCTGGTTGATTTTTGGATGAATACCCACCAAGGAATTTCTAGATGCCACAAGAAGTTGCAGTTATTGAGTAGGAGGTGCTCTTTTGCTTGACTTGGTCCTACATAGTGCAAAAAAGAAAGGAATGGCTCTGCGGCGGGAAGCCCGGCACGGCTTTCCATGGCTGTGTGCGTGCAGGCAGCGCGGAGCAGAGTCCCCTCCGCTCAGATTGCGGGGGGTTACACGGCCGTTGCACAAACGGCTTCAAAAGGGGCCGCGTTGGCCGGCTGCGCTTCATGAGGGAAAGGAGGGCGAGAGTTCTCTGGTGTCCCCCGACAAAGTGAGTCTGGAAGGCAGCAGCTCCTGGCAAGGAACAGCTTACAAAGCTTAAAAACAAGTCTTAAAAGCCCGTGTTCTGGTAGCTCCACTGTGGCCTCGGAAGCCTGTGGCAGGCCGGCTGCTCCGGGTGGCTCGCACAGCCCGTGCTCTGCACTGTACGGGAGCTGGTGAGAACTCAGGGTTACTTGTGAAGCTCTTGAGAGTAGTACAATAATCTTTACTAATAGTGCTTTATGAGCAAAATGATCAATTGCTGCAGATCCAGCAGCTAACCTTCAAAAGCAGATCGGAGTGAGTCTTTTCTGGGAAGAAAACTTTCCCATTATCTCAGTGCTTTGGCAATTTGTATCTTGACTTGTTACTCATCCGGTGAACTTGACAGGAATTTACAGCTGGTGTAAGAGGATCATCTGCTCGTACAGCACAGCACCTGGGGCCAGCAGAGCTCTGCCACGAGGATTTGATGCAGCTGAAGGAAAAGATGCAGCAGCAAGCAGGCGGAGGAGGCTCTGCAGCCTCTCCTCTTCCCTCCCCGGGATATACCCGCTTCTTTCCGGCCAGTAGCAGACAAGAAGGGAGCCGTAAAAGTTGGGTCCTTAATTCTCCTGACTGCTGGGCTGTAGAATTTGTTATGAACCCCTTCTCTTGTCTCAGAGACCCGATTTCACTTTCCACTCCGCTGGTGTCTGCTCATCAGCAGAGCTCCCACTGGCGGCAGCGCTACGGAAAGCCCCGAGCGGGTTGGTGTCTGTTAACTACTGCATTGGACAATTTTGCACAGGGCAGGCTGGAAAACTTCATGTACAGAGAAAGAAACAGGGAAAAACAAAGGGAAGGACATTTAATGTTTTTAAATCACAAAGATTAAATACTTCTATTAATATCTGCTAGAAATTGCTCATAGAGATTCTGGCATATGTCATTATGGCACATAATTCCACTACAGCTATCTGCTGTCTTTCCCTGAATTGTTTATAGCTCCTTTATGTTCTCTGAGCAAACTGCAGCACAAAGCTGTGGTGTGTCTGGTGTCACCACCAAGAAACAGACTCTTTGCACTAACAGCCACGTGACAAATGGCTTTTTTTTTTTTTTTCCCCTTCATTGAATTACTTTACCTTGCATAAACGCTTTATTTTATGCATCACTTTTACAGTCTAAGTGGTCCCTGAATACAGAAAATCTAGGGGTGCATGAAGGATGATGTTTCGCGATTGCTCAAAAAGGAATGTAGGATTCCAGAATTGGCAGCTAAAAATGAAAAGAACATCACAAAAACAAGAATGCTTTCACAGCTGCTCTTTGGTTTTCCAGTTTCTGTCATCAGTTTATTAGCAAGATCTTGCTCCGTACTTCTTGACTCGAGGTCTTGTACAAGTCTGGCAGGTCACTTCGTTGTTAGGACTGTAAGTTCCAGGATCGCAAACCACTGCGAAGAGAACACAGTCAGTGTTTCGGCCAGCTCCCCTCTGCCTCAGCCAGGGCTGGGACCATCACACACAACCACGTGCCTTCCCACGGCTGTCGGTGAGATCTCAACCTTCCCAAGCTCCCTGAGCCTGCCCCTCGCTAAATATCCCAAACTCCAGAACCAGCAGTAGATTCTGCAGGCAAAAGATCTTTTAAAACAGCTGAGTGTTTTTTAGCAGCGCTACCATCAAGGTAATTGTTTCTTTTTTGCTCTAAAACCCGAGCATAATCACCCACCAGTGACCTCGAAGGAAAAAACCCACCTCACTGCTTCTACGTACTCTATTTGGAAATACAGTCACACCTACCAGCACGCTAACAAACACTGCCAGCTTGTTTTCTCTTCCTATCAGTTTTTTTAAATCTGCCATGTGAATGACTTTCCAAAAGATGAATGGAAATATCGTTGCTTTTGACAGTGACATTTGTAGATGTGGTGCTTAGAGACATGGTTTAGCGGCAGACCTGGTAGAGTAGGGTTAATGGTTGGACTAGATGATCTTAAAGGTCTTTTCCAACCTAAATGATTCTGATTCTATGATTTACCAAATACTTTTCAGAGAAGCCTGTAATCAGAGCTAATAAGCTATATTGAAATCGATGTGGTTTGTATTTACCACAGCAACTAGCGCAGTTCTTGTGGGTGATATCGTTTTTCCCAAAACCTGGTCGACAACTGTCAATGCGAATAACTGAGAAACTGTTGTCCACATAGTGTATTGTAGGAACAGTTTGAAACTCGTGCTTCAAAGCATACGTCTGCTTATTGAAAAACTCTCCAATTCGATCTCTTGCCTAAAATTCAGAAACATTGGAAGAATAAAAAATATTCAGTTAGTTTTTCTTGATTTAAAAATATCGGTAAATATAGTCCTGATTCCCACACACTCTGTCCTGTCACCTTAACTGGGAGTCTTTCTTTGGCTTCAGAGGGCCTGGGATCAGACCCAGTGTGCAATCTGATCATGTGTTTTAACATTAAGAAGCCAGAGAGAACAGATTTTTAGAAGTCACCTACAGTAGACTTACTTTAAACTGTATTCCATTTACCAAATCATAAATCAAAGATTTAGAGAGCTGAAAGTTCAGTATACTAATACAAACATTAATAATTTATAATTATTTATTCTTATATAAAGGAAATAATAAGCCTGTGTTGTTTTTTTTTTTTTTTAAACTGTTTGGATCAATTTGACTTTTCAAAACACTTTTCCATCCTGAACTGAATTATTTGAAATCCATGAATCGTCATTTACAACGATACTAATCCCATAAAATCTGGGTGAAGATGGATTACTACCAGTCAAATCTGTAGATGCTAAGGCAGAAATTTGTGTTAAATACGCAGAGGAGGCACAGGGGTGGCTGACACAGAACCTCTTGAACTCTCATGTTTGTCACATCTTCACAATCGTAAGGAACCTGGTGGCAAACTTCTTCCCATCCTGATGCAAAAGGATTTACTGTGGGTGGGTGGGAAAAAGGTACATGTACATGTGTTGAAGAGTATATTACAATGAACTCAAATACCTCAAGCAGGTACCTTTAGGTTCATTTCAAAAAACATCGACAAACAAAACACATAACTGCTTTTAGCATCCTATGGTGCTCACTTCATCCTATCATACACTCTTAATTTTGCCTCTAATTTGTGAAGAATGGTGACTTTGGTTTTTTCCTTTCACCTGTCGCTGTCTGCGGTCAAGGTCATATTTTGAAACTGTTCTTTTGATTGGGTGCATCTGAACATTGAAAAACGAGTGACTGATAAAAGGGGAAAAAACAGATTTGGTCCTGTTGGTTTCTGTCCAGTTACATAAATTGGTTTGTTCCAGTAAGAGTCGGAGGTCAAGCAGTAAAATAATGTGGGGAAAAATATGCTAAGCTGACAGGAGGAATGGAACAAAATTCTCACATAGTACCCTCAGGTCACAGAAAGCGCTGAAATTTTACGTAAGCTTAAAACCTTCGGGTCCTCAGTTTGTTCTGATTGTTTCTTGACTTTACTGAGGGGAAAATGGCCACAAAACCATTCCACAACCTGGTGGATGGTCCCTCCTGGGACATGACGAGAACAGATACAGGAGAGAATGTGGTCAAAGCATTAATGAATAACTTCCTTTCCTCAGTGATAAAACATTTCTAAATTAGGGCAGCCATCAGAGCTGATTTAACCTGTTTTGCAAGGCAATACAGCCGCATCAGTATTACCATAAGGGACCTGTGAGGCTCTTGCTTTTAACCTCTCTGCAGTTTCCTAGAATCAAGCAAAACCACAGAGGTCACAGACTTATTAAAAATCAAATAATGAAAAGCAAGTATAGCCATTTTCCTTTTCTACAACAACAAAAAAATCATGGCATCCTTTTCAGCTATCTCCTTTAAACAATCCTTCCAAACTGCACACCTTGAAAAGTAACGTTTCTCCCTAAGGTTGTAAGAAGTAGAATACTACAAATTCAACGTATAAACTGCATTTTAGCTCCATCTGTGGGCTAGTAAGAAAAAATACAGGGACTCTGAAAGAAAGCAGGGAAACAACTTCTGAAGGTATACTTGAGGTTAATGTATTTCAGATGTTGTTTATAGAACTCTCAGGTTGTTCGTAAAAGTAAACGTTCCCTCCCAAACAAACACTGAAATCTGTTACCTTGAAAACTAACAAATAGTTCATGCAGGAGGCCTTGTTTTGGTATCTTGACAGAATGGCATTTGCAGGATGACTCTACGATGTGACATGTCAGATCAGAGATGATGTTATTTACAATTTTCTTCAGTTCCTCAAAGAACAGGCCGTTAGCTGTGAGCTCACATTCTCTTGTAGTAAAGCGAACAAATACCTGATATGCATGGTCAGCTTCTCTGTATGCTTTAAGAAAATAGTTTGTGTGTGAGTCCTGCGGTGTAATCGCAAATTGAATCTCATACAGAACCTTATCGTCTTTATCAGTGTACTTTGTATCTGAAATACAGGCTCTTATTCAAAAGTAAACAAATAAATAAAGCTTACTCATTAACCATAACAGAACAAATTTGTCCTTGTCATAGCTGACTCAAATAGTAAAGAGATGTTTTCGTTTGAAACGTACAGGAATTTATATGCTTACGTTACCAGGCTCTGCTCCCAAATATTAAAATAAAAAAGGAGGCAAATAGTAAAATAACACAGAACTAGCATACCTACAAAGTTGTGTAACTGAAATGGACTGGGATTATTCAAAAGCATTCTATGCAATTACGGTGTAGGAGTGAATGTTTTTTAAAATTATCTTAAAAGTTAGTGTTTCTCAAGCATTTTTGGAAATGTTATTTTGTGGGAGGGGAGGTGATATTGGTGAACGGTGGTTACAAACGGTGGAAGAAGGCTCGAGTGTGCAGCGCGAGCAGTTGGGGCAGAGGGCTCATTCTGCATCAGCATACGTTCAGTTTGGTAATCTCTCGTGGGAGACTGCACTCAGACATGAGCTTCCTTTTCAGATCTTGGATATCACTGGAATTACTGTAGTTCACTTTGTTCTTATTAAGGGTAGAGATTATTTTATTCTTTGAGTGGCCATATATTCTTGGTAGCAGTTATTTAAAACTTTTTCCAAAACTGGGAGAGGGGGTATGTGTGTATAAATACAAAAAACTTAGTTAACATTTTGTCCCAGAATATAAAATAATTATTTCTTTTTATCAAGCCTTGCAATAAACACGCACTCCACAAACCCACAAAAGGCTGTGTGCATTGGCTTACTAGTAAGTTAGCAATCTTACCGTATACCATAAATTTATATGCCTCAAACATTTCTCTTTCTTCTTGTGTTGTAGTTTCTATGATTTTGCGAGAAAGAGTGCAAGTGTAGGCTCCAGACATAGACTCCTTAAACCCCATCACCATCAGCTGTCCTGTTTCTGTAAGATTCACATACCTTTCCTCTAGAATAGAAACAGGAAATACTTGATTACTGGAAGTGTTTGGTTGCGGATGCTCAGCTCATTTAGAACATTTGAAGATGAGATCTTGCTCTTGTACATAATGACACTGGTTCATAATAGCTTGCAACAGTCTAAAATTTACCACCTTTAGGACTTATTGCAAGTTTCCTTCTATCTCAAGTGTTTGAAAATTTTAGAGGGAGAAGAGAAACACAGTTTAATGTCAGAGCTCATGGAAAAATCTGACAAAGGACCAAGTGACTGTTTGGACCCACCACCCTATTGCAGGGTGGCATCAACAGAAACAAGGAAAATATATGATTTCACGTACAGTAATCTACTTAGCCATTTGTGGTTGACTTTTTCCCCTTGTAAATAGAAAACAGAAACCATTTCTCTACCTCGGCATATTTTCCTGATTGCCTCCCCACCCCCCGAGGCAGAGGCTGTTACTAAGTTTGTGAGAAAGTACTGTGCACAGCCTGTTCTACTAGCGACTGGGGAAAAAATGGCTAAGGCAGGCAGAGTGGAAATCCTTTGTAGTCTGAACAAAGTGACTAACCTTCTAAATGTTTTCCATCTGGACCAATCCACATATACTTGGGATCTATCACTTCTTCTCGAGAACGGGCCAAATCCATACATACTAGAAATGGGCTATTTGTAAACACCTTAACATAAACGGTAACTGGAATGCAAGAGAATAAGGTGAATGACGTGAAGTGCTTATATTGAATGAAATCACCGCAATACTCATGTCAAATATATACTTAATGTAAGGCAAAGTTTATTTTTCATGTTTGGAGGTGAGAAGTATAAGGTTAATCTCTTTATCTCCGCGTGCTGTTATTAATCTCGTGGAACTGTCCACAGCGCAGTTGGTGCTGACTGTGCGGAGGAGACACCTCCGTCCCGCACAGATCGCCTTGCGGGCTGACAAAAATCACCAGCTTTTGAGCCTGTTGCCGAGTGGGACGCTCGTGTAGATGTTAAACTTTCAGCAGTGCTTACAGCAGCACCGTGGGACGAATGCATCTCTAAACCCAACCCCTTCATTACGGTATGATATCGGGATCGTATTCTGGAGTCTCCAGAACAGCATTTAGTTAAGCTTGGTGGTGTCGCTTCCATAAGTAGCATTGTCGACATAGTGATCACTGTACTTAAAACTCTGTTTTAAAAGTCTAGTAAGACCTAAAACAAACAGATGAAAAAAACCCAAGTTTACCTTCGTGTTTGATATCGCCATAAACATAATTCTTTTCTATTAAATCAACAGAATGTTGCTCTTCCTTAGGTACGGCACTCACTGTAGGGAAAAGGACTTAGAATGTTACAGAGAGAAATGTGAATGTGTGATTGTTAACCTCTTATTTTGTCCTAGTGAGTTTCTGTCTCTTGCTTTACTCTTTCTCCCCACGCCCTTTACTGAAAAACAAGAGCTCTGACTTGCCTGTTTTTGTTGCTTTAGTGCCCAGGTTGCAAACCTGACTTCATAGAGCCGGTTCCAATCTAGCTGAGCCTTTCTCTTTACAAAAAAAAAAAAAAAAGCCAACAAAAAAGGTATAAAGTCTAACTAGAAAGCTCAGGCTCTTCACAGCGACCCCAAGAACCAGGACAGGCGCAACACGGTGATTGCGGGAGGGTATTGAGTCTTCAAGCACCTCTGAGCCTTCGCCTTTTGGGAAGCAGTGGGCAGATGTCCAGGTGGGCGGGTTTCTGTTAGGAGAGCCCCCAGGAGAGGCGAAAATCATGACAATTTGCGCCGACTCCTTTAGGCCCTGATGGCGGACCAGGACGGCCCTGCCTCACCGCTGCCCTGCAGGCCTCAAGAGGGAGAAGGGCACCGCTGGGACCCACACCTTCCCGCCTCGAAGGGGCTCTACGGCTGAGAGAAGGCCCTGCAGAGCACAACCGCTCTCCACACAGGGCTGTCCCCAGAGCGGAGGGGTGTCCCGTCCCCCCGCCGCCCCACAGCCGCCCTCTGAGGGGACGGTGCCCGGGGGAGGCCGCCCACCGCCGCTCCCTCCCTCCCTACCTCGGCTGGCAG
>VYXH01000774.1:34365-48356 GCA_013397275.1 Burhinus bistriatus | reverse complement strand
AAACCCATGCTGACTGGGCCGCAGATGCTCTTCGCAGCCCGATACCGTTTCTTCTGTGAGAATGGCTGGGGCCTCCCTCAGCCCCCCAAAACACACACCCTCAGCCGCCGCTGGCGCGGGTGTCCCCGGCGAGCAGCCATCGCTTAGCACCGGCGGCGAGCTCCACGGCGGGCAAGTCGCCGGGGCTGGGAGCGGGTCGGCTCCGCTGGTGGCCGCCCGGCGCCGCTCTCCGCCCGCCGAGCGCCGGGCCGGATGCGGCGGTGCCCGCGGGAGGCGAGGCCAGGCCGGTGAGCTCCGCTGACAGTCCCCGAGCCCGGGCGGGCAGGTGGAGCCGGGAGCCGGGAGCCGCGGCCGGAGCATGGAAGGTGAGGAACGACCCCGCTCTTTCCCCGTCCCCGGGGCGGGAGGGGGGAGAAGGCGCTGCCGGTCCCCCGTCCTCCCCGCCGACCCCGCTCGGGGCACCGGCACCGCGCTCCACCTCCCGTTTGCTGCCGAGCGGCTTCTTCAGCGCGTTCTGCAAACAGATTGCAGCCTCTGGAGTTGCACGCTCTAATCGCGTGTTGCAATTAAGCAGGAAACGAACAGGGCTTTTTTCCCCCCCTCTCTGTTTAATTTCAGAAGCATCACGACGTGTATGATAGAGTTGGGTTTTAGCGCTGGCTTTCTCTACTGTTCGTGTTCTAGGTTTTAACGAATTAAAGGGTGTGTTGGTTTCTTTTCACTTGTAAAACGTGCGTGTAACTTTCAGAGCCAAGAAAAAATGAGTTGCAAGTTAATCTGGGGCTACAGCATTACTCGCTTTTGAAGAAAAGCAAAGTTATCGGTGTTTTAACAAGCCTGGCAAAGAAGCTTTGCAAAGTATTACTTGATTTCAGAGGTGGATATTCTTATTTCAACTCATCATTTTAAGGGCTTGAGTTTAGATTCTGCTCTGTCTTAATGACTTGAGGTTTTTGGTTATTTTAAGTTAGATGCAGCTTTCTATTTAAAAATGTATTCTCCTTTGCTAAAGGTTTTTAGAATGTTTGTATTTAAATATTTACTCTCATAGAATCTGATTTAACTGAGACTGTCACTGCTTGAGACATGTAACTAATGTTTTGAAAGAATGGGTCTGGTGGTGGTTCGGCATTTAAAACTGCAGTCTCGTTTTCTTGATTGAGTCGGGACCCCTGTGTATGTCTTGTGGGAGAAGAAAGCTTTTTAGGTATGTCAGTAATTTTAGTTTCTGATTAGAAAACAAGCATGTTTCTGCCACTACAACTGAGATTATTTGACAAGTGTCTTTTTTGTGTTCCTGTTTTTTGTACACTTAAAATTAACATGCAAATAATCCTTCAAGTTTTAGTTCTGTATGTGGCGATTATGAGGATCAGTTAATGTGCCTGAGCTTGTTATGTTTGGGATGAAGTTAATGTAAAAGATGATGATACACTGTATTATCTCTGGATACAACAATTGCTATGTGTCTCTGTTTTCATGGGTTTTGGGAAAATCTCAGTTCCACTGGAGTGGATGGGAAATTTGCAATTGAGGACAAAGGGGTAACACTTCTCTCCTCGAGTTTCTGTGCCCAGTGTGAGGAGGCTCAGTACAGGCACTGACTGGGAGATGGGCACTGGCAAGAGTAGGTGTTTGAGACCTGAGTCTAGGAAGCCCAAATCTGCAATTTACTGGGTTGTATCTTTTTGTAACTGGTTTATTTTTGTAATGATCACAAGAACTGACCTCATGCTGTCACTTCCATTTGCTGTACTGGGATGAACATGTTGAATTACCAGAAGATATTCTGCTGTTTTCAGAAGGTCATATACTACAATATGAGTTATCCTTAGTTACACGTTGCTGATCAGGGTTTTTTCCCCAAATGACATGTGCACTTAAATGCCTGTGTCATTTCAAACATTACATGGCGCTTAAGAGCAGCAAAGTGTTAGAGACCCTATTGTTACAAGTGCAAAGAGTTTATTTGGTCCAGGTACCTTCTTTGGAAAGCCATCAAGACTGTAAATGCTAAAAAAGGTCATTCAGTGGGGAAATTAGATAGGCTTTCTCTCTTTAATAGTATAGTGCTGGCCGAAGGTGAAAAGCATGCTGATGTGACAGAGGCTGACTGCCGTACATAGCAAGGGCACTGGCTCTGCTGCGAGCATTTAGGGATAAGGCTGTGGGAGTCTACCTTCAGGGCGGTGGCCAAGGCTGGTGTGTGTTTTACTTTGGCTTGTTTGCGACTCCTAACTTGGCACAAAGACAAGGAAACAAGCTGTGTTTGCTCCATGTGCTGTGATAGAAGGACGAAGAGTATATGGGATTTAAAAAGATGTCCCCTTCGCAGTGCTGTTGGGTTGCAAACTGCAGCTGGCAGTAAAAAGGCAATGTTCTGGTTTTCACTTTGGATGCAAACAGGTAAGATTATACTAATTCAAGACGTACCTCCTGTTGTGTTGCCTACAGCTGTATTGAGGATAGAAGGGTATTAGTGTTATCATTTATTTGAAAAACATCCAGTTTAGGGGGGTTAAAATACAGGTAGGCTGTTTTGTTCCTTCTATTAACTGGTCAAATACCAGGATAAATTATTAATACAGTTATGCGTTAAAATGTCACAGCACTTTTTTAGCAAGCTATTTGAATATTTTTGTTCACTTCGGCTATTGGCGTAGAACACAGGATGGCTAAGGATTGGTTTCAAAAGCACATGAATTTTACTTCTGCTTTGTAAATTAACATTGTGCGTCAGCTGCAACACACGCAAGACAAGTGTCTCCTTTCCATGCACCCTAGTCAGTGGATCTCTTTGAAGCTTGGGAAGACTAACGTGTTCTGTAAGTGATTTCTCACGTTGTGCTTTTCTGAACGTTAGTTAGAAATATAGTCTTATTTGTACGGAACTGGGGATGGAAGCTTCCTAGACCACCTCCTTCTAGCACACTTATGGGGCACAGTGAAGGATCCGGCTTAAAATACTTTACTCGGGAAAGAGACCTGAGATTAAATATTAAGAGACCGTGAAGGCTGTAAGAAGCTGCTTGAGACTAATATAAAGAAACCAGGTACTGATGATTGGATGTTGGAGGCCTGAAAGTGATACAAAGACTGCCCTATTTCTCAACAGAAAAGAGAAACGTTATATGGTGTGGTGGTGTTCTTATCTCTTCAGAAGGATTGTACTGCCCAGCAGCCCATCATGGACAGGAACCTGTTATGCTCAAGAAAATGTAAATAAATATGCAGAGATAATCTCAAAATTAAATAGATGAGTGTCGGAGGACTGGCTGAACAGGTCCTGCAGGGCTGTGGCATGGTTCAGGCAGTACCATTCTCCAGCAGCTTATCCTGTAGCTGCAGTTCAGAGCTGCTCAGAACAGTTGACCGACTGTTCGGGCTGTTGCACTTAGCCCTGCACACAGAAGCTTGCGCTGATGCGATTTACCCAATAAGCTATAGCAATGTATGCATCCTTAGTGGAGTGACTGTGTGCTTGAGAAATGTCCTGCGGAATACAGTGGTTTCTAAAACAAGGAATATATGCAGAATTATCTGATTTGAAGTAGCTGTGTAGGGACTCTAACTCTTCGTTTCAAGACCTGCTGGCAACCCCCGGGAAAGCAGAATTGCTGCAGTTTCCAAGCCACACCTCTCCCCCTACCCAGCAGGCACCCTTTTTGCTTAATCCTGGGGTATTGGCCAGTTCAGTGCTTTATCACCCAAATGGGGCAACTGCACAGGATTTCTGAATGCAATTAAAGTTGAGTTCAAGTATTACAGAATAATGGGGATTTCATTGTCTTGCCTAAAGCGTAATTATTTGCACAATTACACAGGTTTGTGTAATTTAAGTATATTATTGCAATGTAAAATTAAAATCAATACTAGAGAGATTTTTGTTCATGTACCCTGTATTTACTGCTGTTTCCCCATCATTATTCACAGTATAAATTGGTCGATTTACTTCTTTGTACCTCACTGTTCCTGATATGATAAAATGAAACAAAGATAACTATGGATTTCCTTGATCTAATTTATTTATTTGAAAAATACAGATTTAGTAAATACTTGAACTTTTTGTTATTTACTTCAGCGACTGTTTATGACATGAGGCAACATTTTTAGCTCTGTTAAAAGACACTTAATGAAAAGCTTGCATTCATGCTAAATTTGCATGAAAGGATGGGAGCTCTGATTTAATTTTAGGGTATGTTTCGTAAGTGCTAATAGCTTAACAACTTTTCTCCAGTCAGGAGTTAACACCCCGAAGAGCTCAGGCCACTGCTGGATGGTTTGAATCATTAATAAGTCTATCCTTAAATGCGTTGCTTTTTTCTTGCTGCTCTTTGGTAATAGCTAGTTAAGAGTAATGGGAACTACACGCATAATGTAACTCTTAGACCAATTATTGAGAAATGGGAGCTGCATGCTTTCATTTAGGAGACAACAGAACCAAACATTTAAAAAAGATTTGCTGGGTAGTTCTATTGTTGCTTTTTTTCCCTTCCCTGAGTTTGCCTTTATTTTGTTGGAAGCATCAGGATATCTATTCATGCATTTTTTTTTTTTGATAGCTTCATCTGATACTCAGCTTCTTTGCTGTAGAGTTAACAGAGCTTTATATTTTGACGTTGCAGAGACCACAAAAATGTTCCATATGCAGTGGTGGTAAAGATAGATAATTATGGGGTAAATGTCACTCGTGGTTAACACCTCATGGCCACTGCATGTGTATTTCTGTTATGTAACTGCCAGGAATGAATTTTACGAGTCCTGGAGCTATTCTTTATGTTCAAAGATGATAAAAGGTTTTTCTGGTATGTAAAAAAAGAGGAAAAAAGGCAGGAGGAAAGAAAGGAGGAAAGAAGCAGGCAGCTGTGACACTGTTAAGAAAATCAACACTCGTATCAATGACATCTCAAGACAGCAAGGCATTGAGTAAAGACTTAACTGGACAGGTCAGATCTGCGCCTCCAGTTAAACTTGCCAGCCTAAATTTGGGCAATGGAGTGGGAGATGTAAATCCCTGCAGCTTATATTGTCTTCAGAGCAGTCTGCTGAGTGTTCAGCACTTTTGGAAACCAGGCCACATGTGTAGTCCTCTAAAACTTTTTTAAAAATTCCTGACATTTGACCCCTATCAGAATTTCTAAATGGGAATTAGGCTTGCATTCCCGTGAAAACCAAGTAGATCTTGTGAAGATAAAAGGGTTTTCCCTTTCTATTGGAAAGGAATGTAAAAATATCTTGTACTTTGTGCTTTATAGAAATTCACTTTGTATGGATTTACTACCGCTATGCTGTGCTCACAGGGTGCAAAATGACATGTTAAATCGAAAGTGTAAGTTTATTCTGTTCTACAATTTTTTGAAGCTAGAAAATAATACTTAATCCCTTTTCTGGGCACATGCCAGTGCTCAAGATATAAAGAAGCTGTACAATGAAACATAACAATTACTTTGTATTTATTTCTTTGAAAATTTTGCTTTTTCAGTTTTGCTTTCAGCCAAGAAAATGGGAATTTATAACTGTGTCATGAATGGGTCTAAATATTAAGCAACTCAGACTGCTTTTCTGCCTTTTGCAGATTCACAGGCAGGTATGGACCTAAGTAATTCTCAGGAACAGCCCATGGCTGCAGGTACTGTGCTGTTCAAGTTATGTTCTTTCACCCTCTTTTGAAAATTTTAGATTTAAATGGAGAAAAATATATGTATTGCAGCTGGTTTAGATTCCCAGGACACTGAATAGCATGGTCACAAATACAAAGATGGGTGTTAAAGGCAAAAAGTAAGTTCTAGAATTGAAATAAAACTGTGGAAGTTCAGTATAACATTGGAAAATGATACTAAAGGGAAAAAAAGACTGTGTAGTAGGAAAGGAAATGTTTTCAGAAAAAAGCTGGAAGTTTTGATTAGGGAAGCAAGAATAATGTGATTCTTTTGGTTGACTGCTTTTCTGAAAATAGGAAAACAAACCTCTTGTGTGAGTTGGACAAGTGTTTTACTTTCTTGTTACTCAAAAATAAAACTATTTTTCAGATGCAATGTAATATTTAGCTTGAGAAGGATTGGGTTTTTTACTGTCCAACTGTTAATAAGTTAAACTATTTTAACAGCAATTTCACAGTGTTGCTGTGAACTTTAAAAATTCACAGGATTGTTGAAAGAAAACTGTTGGTTTTTTAAACAAAATACTGATCTGAAATTTACAGAAATATGCCTAATATTGAGCTAGTCTGTATTATAGTTTTTATGAAAGAGGCTTTATTTGAAAAACTTCACCCAAATAAATTTCACTGTAGTTAAAAATTTGGCCTTATTTCAGAGAAGAGACCCTTAGATTTCTGGGATGTACTGCTGCCACAGCCATCAACAGAAAACTTTCTGATAATGTTGATGTTTAAAAAGACATACATGAAATAAGTGGAGAAGCGCAACTGGCTTCAAAGAGGTTTCTGATTAAACGTGCCTGAGCAGTTTCCTGGCTTGGGGCCAGAATGATTAATATTTTGCCCAAATGAACAAAGTAGAGCTGTGATTCCTCTTCCATGCTCTGAAGAGCTTGCTTGCTTACCTGCTAGCAGGAGTTGTCAGAATACATATGATATATAGACTTACATATACTGGATTTTATTCCTGTTTTGTTGTCATTTAGAGCAAGCTAAAGAATAGTTAAATCTGAGCAAAAACTTAAGACTTAGTTAAAGGTGTGTACTCTGTGTGAGAGTTTGTATATGACTTTGGGAAGCGGATCCATTCAACCAAACTGCAACTAATGCATCTATAGGGAGTTGTGAGCAATATTGGGAGTTTGCAGATACTTTGAGGTAATCACCTGGAAATATTCTTGGAGCATAAATAGTTAATTATTGGGTTTGGTTTGTTGTTTTTTTTTCAGAAGGACAGGATATTTTGACAGACTGTAATCTGAACAAATCCCAGGAAATGGAAAGTATGGATAATGCGGAAGATATCAAGGAACACAGTCAGTCTAATGAAGAAGCAGGAGGTAAAGTGGAGATTGAATTCTGAAAAATAATAGTTATATTTTGTCTTTTTATTCATCTGATTATGCTATGAGAGTGATTAGAAAGTTTATTCTGGATCACGGCTCTGGTTTTCCTGCATGTCTGTAAAAGGAATGGCCATACAACTAGTTTAGAGCATTTCAACGTGCTCTAAAGGAGGAGCAAGTGTTTTCCATCAGGGAACCTCATGTGCATTTTATAAAGGTCACTTTTACAGGATCTGTGAAATATGGATAGCAAGTTAAAAAAGCATGGTGCATATGGTGAGCTCTCTTAATGTGTGTTGTAGTATACAAATTCTTGAAAGTAGTTTGCATATGACAAATGTGTGTGTTAGGACTGCACTTTTTATTAATGTTGTTCACCTACTCTGATATCTGAAAAATAATTTGGCAAAATTTTTTTTTTTGAAAGAAAAGACAATTTATCTCAAATTCATAGGACAACTCAACCCTGTAAAATTTAAAACTGTAGCAGTAATCCTGTACTTTAAACTGTGGGTAAAGAGAAGGTTGGTCAGTTTACCATGTTTATTGTTAGATTTGAACAGTAAACCTGTCCTATACAACTCTGAAAGAAGACACAGGTATGAATAAAATATTAAAACAATAGATACTATTTTTTTATTTAAGAGGTCCTACATAAATGCATATGTCTGTATATCTTTAAAAAAATAGTAGGCCCTCTTCACTTAATGGATAAAAGAAGCAGCTCCTGGACTAAACAATCTTACAGGCCCTCAGAGTTCGGTATTTGTATATGTGTATAAGACATAGATGCAAAGCAAGAGCCTTTGCATTTCTTCCTTGATGTAGAAGCTCATAAACTGAAATCACAGCATTAATAAACATTCCTGCCAGTGAGCTGAGCGTGTTCGTTTATGCCAGTTCTCAACCACAAACAGTGAAAAATGCTGCCTGGTTAAGGATGTGGTATACATATACTGGGGAAAAGACATAATATTGTTTTACCAGTTTCACGTTGCCTTTCAAGTACTGCATGTCCATGGCAGTACAGCAGTGTCAAGACAAATTATGTCTGTGGCTTTGGTTAGTAGTTTTGAGGTAGCGTTTATGTATCACATGAATCAAGTAAATCACTAAAGAATTGTCTCTGTTTTGGTTACCCAAGTAGCCTTGGTTGTTCCCTGTAACATAAATGTGATTACTTTATTTTGGACTAAAATGAAATGTTCAGAGGTTAAACTTTTGCATTATTAAAGATTAAAGTTTTCTATTTATTAACAAAGTACAAACCAACATAAAACACTCAAGGGGGTGCTGCCCTAGCAAAAGAATCCATGAGGAGTATGAAATTAATCTTGCTTAGGTATCTACAGCACTTGTGTCTAGAACTGTGGTGGTATCTAGCCTTTCTTGACAGTCGATGGAGAGAGAGCACGCAGATTTTCTGACCAAATGTGGGCGTCTGATTTAGGATGAAATACCTCATGTCTCCAAAGTAGCTGCTTCTCAACAGAACTCTGTTTACAGTCAATGGAGAGTAGCTTAGTATAGATGTCTGCAGTGTAGAATCTAGTTTGGGCAGGTGAATTCTAAAAAGAAGTTTAATGTTTTTTTCCACAGAACATGGAAGGCTTGAGCCTTTTCTACATCCAAGGCATCTGATGTCTCTTTCAGATCCCACAGCGCGTAAAATTTTCACAGCCATATTCCAGCTGTTTGTCCATCCCTTATGCCATTTCCACTCATGCTAGCTTACTTCTGCCTCTGCTTTCCCAATGTCCTGTACCCTTCGCTCATCCTAGTCACTAAGCTGTGGATACAGGAAGCCAGGACAGGGTTTCTTTCACAAACCCCTCAATATTGACTGTACAAGAGGAGTTGCTCTAGCTTCTCCCCACCTTCCCATTCCAGGACCCCTCTCTGTTGCGCTGGCATGCACAGCGTCATGGCATCAAGCAAGTCTTTTTTCCATTCTTTGACTGTCTTATGCCCTTCAGCTTCAGTACTGTTTCTCAGGCTCTTTTCCATACATTTAAGTCAGCTACAACTTAAACACTCGTGAGAGAATGTTTCTATTGATACTGCTCTTATATACATTTTTTTTACATTGCTACTGATCTCTTAAAGGCTCTTTACAATTTGTTCTGGAATGCAAATACCGAAAATTTACATCTCAAAGACAATGCTGTAACTCTCAATAAAACAGCAGGTCACTCTTTGATAGACTCCCTTACCATTAGAGTGTTCATTCATTATAAAGTGAGCATGGACCTACTCAGTACCACAGTGCTCGATTCTTTGATTCTTACTATAGGAATAAAGAGATGATTGCTAGGAGAAAACCGTTTTAACTGTACAAAAAAGGCAGCTACAGTATCTCAGTGTAAAATGGCACAAAATAAAATATATATATTGTGTTTACTTCATTGCTTCACGTACAGTTCTCTACAGTCATTCTGATACCGGAAGCGCAATAAATCTTAAATATTTAAGCACGCTGCGCTAGGACTTTAAGCTGTGTGAATATCAGTAGGTGCATTTAAATTTCTTACGAACAATGCCAGTTCAGTTGCTGTTGGATACTAAAATTCAGAAGTAATCTTAGCTTTCATGTCATGCCTACTATATAAATTGCAGATCAACAGTAGCAGCTACGTTAGTCACTGAAGCAGTCCTTGTGGGTCAATAACTATCTGTCTTACTTCTAGATAAGTGAAACCACATTCTGACAGTGCTGCCTTGGTGGGAGTATTATCATTCAGGGATCACTAACCCTGGTAAAAATGAATATATAGCATTCTCCAGAATCACAGAACAGAAATATCGTCAGTATCGGTGATGGCTGTTGGGAAATGGATTGTGTCCTGCCTACACCTGAAAAGTCTCTCTGTTTAAAGGGGCGAAGAAAAAAAAAAGCTCTATTTGGCACTTTTCCAGGGGTGATCGCTAATACCCTCATTGCATATCAAATTTAAAGAGAAATAATGAAAAACGTTTGTGTGGTTCTCATAAATGTTAATCGTGGTATTCATGATGCACCCCTTTTGTGAGTGAGCAATTCCACTCAGTATCTTCACAATTCATCGTTGATGGTAGTCTGCATCGCAGAAATCTCTCCTTTTTTTTATCCTGAAGCCCTGCATGATCCATGCCCACAGAGTTTGTTCCATCTGCTGAAGGCCATCATAAGAACGTGAGGCCACTGACTCATAGAGTGAGATCAGGCATTTGATAGCCTGCTTTCCACTGCCTTAATATGTCTATAACCTGTTTTTCTTCAGTACAATTACGTCTGGTTTTTCCATGTTTCGTCAAGCATTCATACTAAGTAGTAATCTCCCTGTTTCTTGGACTATATGTCTTTTGTGAGTCTTGCATTATTAATGGATGACCTTCTAAATACATCATGGGAACTTATTTTGAGACTTTGAGCAGAAGTTGAAACCTGGTCAAATCTAGATGTTGTCTACCTCTAGTTTGGTGGAGCCCTTTATGCTAGGTCTGCAGAAGGTGGTTCTGTGATCCTTTCAAAAGGCTACAGAAACTTTATAAAGGCACTAAATAAACTAATGTATAGGGCTGAAACGTCATCACAACTGGTCCTCTTTTCACATAAGAAAATTCACTTTTTCAGAAAACAATTCCATATGTACACTTCTCCGAGCACATACAAGTGCACTGGCTGACATGTTGTTCATTCTGTCTGTGTCGTAGCTGGTGAAGGTGAGATGGCACTCAATGAAAACAACTCATGTCCTGTTATACACCCCTTTTAAAAGGGCTTCAACTATGGTGATTGCTAAGTACAGGGCAAACAATCAGGCAGAAGGCTATAGTAATATGTTAATTAAAAGCTTGATGGAGAACAAGAGAGAGGAAAAAAAAAAAACAAGAAAGAAAAAACCTTTTTTTGCCTCAAGGGAATGGAAGCTGCATGCTGTGGTGCACATGGTGTATGCTTGCCTGCAACCATAAAAATACGCTGTTCCCATGGTGCTTCCTGTATCTAGTCTGAAAAGAGACAAGCAATGAGGCAGATAGGGGAGGAGGCACTTAATTTCCCTTGTTTCTTTATGCGCCCCCAACACTGTTACTTTTGGTGGCCAAAGTTGAAATGTCCTTAATTTAAAAATTAAATAAAAAAAGCCATGTTCTTTCCTTTGGGAGTCACAGTCAAGCACAAGTGTTTAATTATGTCTTAATTCCCTCATCTGTTGAGGCAGACAACTTTTTGGGTGTTATGAATGTTAGCTAGCTTTCATGGTTGTGAAATAAAAAGAAATAGAAGCCACATTTGTGGTTTATGGATGCTAATTGCTGCTGCATTTAGGTGTGTGAAAGGGGGCGGTTAAAAGGCTGGAGTGAGACAGGAGAGGATGACAAACCCTCGCTTAGGCGCGTACTGAGGTTCCAGTGGTGCTGCTAGCACACGCACTTATCTGCTTGAAAAGGAAGTGCCGTTTTTTATCAGAATATTACATCTCCCAAGCCCAGATCGAGCCCTACCGCTCATGGGACTCAGGGGTTATCTCACAACATCAGCAGCACTGTGCTGCAGAAGTTCACTTAACAGGGGATTTCTGTAAGTGTTAAAACCAGGCAAGGAGTCTGCACTGCTTAACTGTGTCAGGTCTCTCTGCTTTGGTGGCTACGCATGAACTGAAAGTCGCATCTGAGTGTTATCAACAAAAGATCCTCTTGACTTTGTTTTAGCTCTACAGTACTGTACTGTCAGCAGCAGGAATGCTGCCAAGCACGTTCAGTGACATCAACACAGCCAGTTGTGTCACCACAGCCTGTAAATGATTGACATCAGCTTGGACTATCCTGCACGATGGGTAGCCCGGAGCACCCAGGGCTGATACAGAAACTCGGATATTCCGATTGCTTTGAAATAATCAGAAGTGGTGCAGCTATTTCTTACTCTAATTAACCCATTATAGTTAGCAGAAAGCAGAAGTTGCTTTTAAGATAGCCTGACTGTTGGTGTAAACTATCAGACAAGACAAGGTCTAGAAGGAGAATGGATGCACAGCCTCAAGGGATTGGAAGCTGCATGCTGTGGTGCACATGGTGTATGAATTTAATAGACAATGGACTCCTTTCTGTAACTTTTAAAACTGCATTTTTCTTCGGTTGTTCTACAATGTGCATCTCGGGTTTCATACAAAAGAACTCCTTGAAATTTAAGGTGGGAGAAATATTTATTCCTTTGGTATCGAAATAAAATCTAGTCCAGGGCAGATGAGCGGTGGTGTGTTACCTCCCCAGCCCCCCAGCAGGAAATAAGTGAAAATGAAGAAAACGGCCCTAGGAACTCAAATCACATGTCATTGTAGAAAATAATCCATTTTTAGAAATAAGAGTTGGTGGAAAGGAAATCAGTTAATTAAGATGACTCACGTTTTGCCCCCAAACTAAGCTGTTCATTTGGCACAATATGTGTGAGTTTAGGGGGCAGATTTACTACTGTTTGTGCTGCTGGAAAGGTATCGGAAAGCACAAATAAATCCACAAGAGTCAAAACTTTGCTAAAATGCAGCGAATAGTTCCATGAGCGTTGGAATTGATGAAGCTCAGTTTCCAGTGGGGTTGTGTCTTGTCGCTGGCTGACTTTTAATTGAATTATGCAAAGTTTGCATCGTGTGCTAGATGCCATGTTTTGCTTCTGGTGCCTGAGGCTAGCTTTGCCGTATTCTCAACACTGTCTCCCATCACACTGCATTCAAGTGCTCCAGTTCGTGTTCCTGTTTTTGTTCCTTCTGCTGCTCTGCAGGAGCTGTTACGAACTTTGTTTAATTCAGAGCTCAATTCCATATATCCTTGTTGAACAGTCTGTTGCTGCACTTCACCTGCCAAGTGTACCAGACACAGCGGCTGTTTCTCCTGATGCAGGAGCACCACCTCCAGGAGTGGTTCGGGGAGATGCAGGTACTCCTGGGCTGTCTGTTGAGCAACCGGGTTGTCAGAATAATTTGGAGGAGCGTTCCCCTCTGCCAGATGGGATTGGATTTGGTGTACAGGTCTGAATGTTACTAAGGGAACACAGAGTGGATGCATATGCTTCTATAGAAGACCAGGCTAAAAGTAAACCACAAGTATTTAATTATAAAAAAACCCTCAATTTGGAGAGAATGTACTTGTAATCTAAAATTCAAGTTTTAGAATTTAGATTATTTACTACCGGAAAATTATTTATGGTTGAATCAAATCAATAGACTTAGTTTTGTGAAGATTATTGTGTTCAAGGATTTTGAGCAACATCTTAACCAAGCTCCTGTCTTCAGTTTATAGGTGTTAAAATTCCATTGATATTTATCACATATTTCCCTGTTCTTCATAGTATATTATATTTTCTCTTCATATTATATTTTTCTAGTCTAAAACACAAAAGGATATTGCATTGTAAAAAAGACTTTTGGGAGAGGAATTAAAAAAGGCTAAATGAAACTATACTTTCAACTTCTCAGATTTGAAGTTCATTTGAAAAAGCAGTTGACCAGAGACGATCATGCCTGAGTGGTCCTATTAGTAATAGGTCCCTTGATATAACTAATGAAGACGATTATCTGAATTTAACATGTGGCCTTTTTCAGTCTGACTGTTAGGTCCAGATGTTCTCTGATTAACTGTCTAATTGAAGTCTGATTTAACGGTTGTGATTGTATCTGGCTTTCTGGACTTTAGGAATTGTAATTTTAGAAATGTTCTCTATGAGTGATGTTAACTGTAACAGAAGGGAAGAACTTGTATAGTTTCATCTTTTTCTGTGGTTTTTTTTTTTTTTTTTTAAGAGGGAGACTTTAAAGATACTAAGATTTGAAAGGATAGTGTTAACAGGTGTCATAAATGAAACAAAATTCATCTGGGACAGGCTTTGGAAAATCTGGGTACTGTAGGCCTGGGGATGTGGGATGGCATTCCCTCTGATCCTCTGTGCTGCTGTGCAAAACTGGGGGGTATAGGCAGTTGAGGAAAAATGGCAAGCTATTGACACCTTTTAAATT
>VYXH01000774.1:18916-34324 GCA_013397275.1 Burhinus bistriatus | reverse complement strand
AAAAAAAAAAAAAAAATCCTGTGATAGTTTTAGCATAGTACTGATAGTTTCCTAGCCCCCAGTCATATTGTCTCAGGTAATAACATTCTGCTTCCCCAAATTCTGTTTGTAGTTTCAGTCAAATGCATTATTTTTCATTTCCTTCCCTAAACCATGGCCTAGTGCTGCCTGGTGTTGCTGCACAGTTGTCCTGTTTAACTCCAGCTTTGGTAGCACTCTGTTTTGGCTAACATCTTTCCTTTATCACTATTTCTGTTATTATAACTACCATATTTTGGAAACCTTTTGAATGAAAGTCCTAAAAAACCCACTAGATCATTATTAGGCAGAAATTGGTAATAGATGGGAAATACCAGGTATGAAATTATAGATTTACACGGGAATATACATCTTTATAAGAAAAGTCCCTGAATTTGAGTAAGATGCTTTAAGAACCAGTTACGTAATTCAAGTTTCCTGGCTCACATGAGCTTGGAGATGATGTGTGGTGTTTGATTTTTTGTTGTTGTTGTTGTTGTAATTAATTGTACAACTAGATAAATTATGCTGTGTTTTAATGATAGAAAGACACTGGTATTAATGAAGTAGAAAATACACATCTGAGTGCTTGGAAAATGATGCCTGGTTTGTTTTTTGTTTTTTGGTTGGTTTTTTTTCCAATTCTCAGTGCTGCATTTCAATTTGGTTTGTTTCTATTTTTGTTTCAAGTCACAATAAAAACAAGGAAACTCATTACCATAGAGCATGCACTCCACAAAGGGGAATTATGAAAGTTTCTCTCCTATTTTTAGAAGTGAAATTTCCACCAGGTGCATACTGTGCTGGTTCATTTAGGAATTACCACTGGAGTATGCTTTATAGTGTCTGAACAAAATAGATGCTTGGGTTTTGTACAAAAATGAGTACTGAACAACAGTACTAAGAAAATACTGGAAGGCACAATGATAAAATCAAAGCCAATATGTCCAAGTAGTAATTTTTACTAAGTCAAGGAAGTGAATCTGTGGATTTCCAGTGTGTTGTAGAATGAAAGTGCTAATGCAGTACTTGAGATTTTTAGTGCAGAAGGTTCTGCTTTGGCCTGTAGTGACACAAAAAGGGCACCTCAACTGTGAAGATGCCTGAGTGGGACAAGTCCAGTGGCGTACATGCTGTACGAGGGAGTACTCGTTTATTGCCACTACGTCTTCATTACCGTTGTTGCCAATGCTGTCTAGCTGAAAGCTGGATCTGCTTCTAGGTGATTGCTTCTTCCTTTGTTGGCAAACAATGATCTCATAAAAGCATCGCTGCTGTTGTAAAAAAGAGAGCTTATCACTGGAGTCAGTGGAATAAACAAAGCCAAACGGGGCCAAAAACGCTTGAACTCCTTTCCCTTCCCTAGAATTGATAATCTGCAGTAGTGTAGAATACAGACATGGAGAAAAGTTGATTTATGTCTGACTGTGTCGGCTCTACTAAAAAAACCTATAAAATCTCATGTGTCACTTCACATTTTATAATTTTCCATTACTTATAGTCTCCAAACTTTCAATATATACATGTATGTCATGTGTAATTGTTTTCTTCTTGTTATTTAAGGGAAAAAAGCTTAGATATAGCATTGATTTTTTTTTTTTTTTTTTTTTTTTGTTTACTTTTACTGCAAACCNTTTTTTTTTTTTTCAGTTTACATGTACTGCAAACCTCTCTTTATTCATTAAGGAATAGGGGTGTTTTTGCTTCATGACATATCTTCCCCCACAGTGCGTTAATTCCATTGTAGAGGTGTTTTTCATAAACATGCAGGATACTGACTTTAATTTGGAAACTCCGCTGACTTTTTCAGTTTCACCATGTATGTCTGTTCTGTTTCAAGCTGGTTTAGGTAAAGGAATCTCGCGTTCTGGGAGGGGAGCAACTCTAGTATGTGTATGCTAGGTTTTGTTTTTATACTGCTATTTCTGGGGACAATTTGTGGAGATAACGGTGATGAATCATCAGTTAATACCTGTCAAATCCAGGTAGTCACAAGAATCCTTCAATATGCACACGTATAGACTCCCTTCTTGTTCTTTGGCATCTGAATCCTATTAACAGCTGTCAAAACCTGGTAAACTATTTATATGCTTTCACAATTTGTTTAATTGGATAGTTAGGAAATGGCATACAAGAAAAGCTTTTCTTTTTTCTTTTTTTTTTTTTCCCTTTAGTCTGGCTGAACATCTGTAGCATTAGGGGCTCATTATCTCTGAATTGGCATAGCAAATCAGCAGCATCATTAAAATGCCACATTAAGATGATTAAGTTTCTTTGTTATCCAGTTGACTTTTTGCATGTGCTGAGGATTTCATGATTATGACCCCGCTCCTTGTAAAACACTTGAGCAACATCACCCTTTTGTGCCGTTGTCTTTAATAGCTTCTGGTTTTTATTCTTTGTGCTTTTCATAACACTACTGGCAAACTTTGCTTAACAACAGTACAAAACTTACGTTCTTTGCTCTATATTTGATGCCAAGATCTTGGATTAAATATAGTAATTGGGGGGGTTTCCTTTGGAGACTTCCTCCTAGAGACAATAGCTAAGATAATGCTCTAGCTTGTCGTATTGTTTGCTGCTATTGACTTCTTTTTTTATTCATGCATTTTATAGAACATATACAAGCGCTGTTCGTGTGGTGACTCAGTCTGAAGTTGCCACCACAGCTTTATTTTGGATTTTTTCCAGAACCCATTGTTTTTACAGTGTTTCAGGTGAAACAAAAATATTACTCTGGAGTATGTCTTTCATCTTGTAATCATCTCCCCAGGAAATGAAACCATGTGCATCAGCCTTAACGCATCACACTGGTACTTTGTTGTGTAAAATCTACATTTTTTTTTCTGCAGTGTATATTACCTTCCTGAACTGCCTCAAGAAAAATAGTTACCTGGGTTGGACACCATGAATGTTTTTTTTCCTCTTACAACCTCTTTGCTTTCCTAAGCTCTTCTTTTTTCAACTGGGAGAACTTTGTTAGTGTTGTTAGGGATAACTGTGTTTTTCCTCAGCTAAGTTTCCCTTTTCTACTTGAAGTTACAGCCACCTTCCTCTTGGTTAAATTGGACCGGCCTGGAAACTCCCTAATCTCATTAAAATATGTTGATATGATTTTTAAGTGACAGATACAAACCTTTCCACACAGCTGCCAATCTCCTGATCTCATGGTATTCCCTATGCATGCCAGTACACAGAGCAAAAGTCAGGGCTGAAAAAGGAATTTGCTTGCTTCAGACCTCTGCAACCACTTGGTTAATTTTAGGTTGGCCTGTACTGAGCTGTCTTTTCCTCAGACTGTTTTGTACCAAAGCTTACTTCTGTATTGCTGTCGGGAAGGCAGAGTAGACGCATAAACAATAGGTGTGTTAGGACAGAAAAATTCCAACCCTTCTAACATTTATTTGGTTAAAAAAAGCCTCTTCCCTTCTGCTGTCTGTTATTCTCAGTCATCAGAAGGCAGAATTTTCTGTTGAGGTTCTTCAAATGCCCCCATGCAAACTGAAGAGCGCTCGGGCTTTGGGATATCGCTGACAGCTGGAGCGGTGGTGGTGTTTGTTGGGGGGAGGCAGTGGTGGAAAAGCCTTGCTCAGAACTCAGGTGTGTCTTTCTCTGCTACCATGAGAAAACACAAGTATTGCAAGCAGTCAGTGTGCAATATGGAAAATGCAGAGGTAATTATTTTCCTCAGTGGAACCATAGGATGGCTAGCCCAGCTTGCACCAGTCAGCAAGTGCTTGCCATGGGGAACTCAAACCAGTGTTCATGCTGTGCTATATGAACGCTGGCGTAACTCTGTAAAAGAGTGAAAAGCTGTGAGCCATGAACTTGTGGTGAGTAACAGTAGAAAACGGTACAGAAGTCTTCTCAGTTGGAGGTTACAACTAGTCCTCCACTGCTAAGCAATTGCATTTGATGCAGACGAAAGGTGAGACGTTAAGTAGAAAGTGGGAATTGAAATTGTTTCTGAAAGTACCAACAAGGTGCAGCTGCAATGTGTACTTCCTTTTACCATGCTGTGCAGGATGTAGCAAATTATTTTGGAGCTGCCTTGTTCTGAGAGGGGAAAAAAACCCAACCAACCAACAAACTTTTTTTTGGGAAAAGAGATTCCGTCAAAAGCTGCTTCCAGCTACTGGCAATATTTTTTCCTTAGAGTGATGGAAATGGATGCATAAACTAATTTTGAAGGAATCTTGATAGCAGGATCACCCTCTCATCCTCAGACGTCGAGCTGGCAGCAGAAGGTGTCTGCAGAGGAAACCCTGTTTCAGTGGAAGTAGGAATCCCCAGGGTGTGAAGCAGAGCTAGTACTGAAGAAGGTGCAGAAAAAAATGGCCCATTTGTAGGTGAATCTAGACCTCTCTGTGACCCTCTGAGCAAACACCCAAACCTGCGTCAGCTCTTCTGGGACCAGGGCGGTCAATCCCAATACCAAACTCTAAAAAACATCTAGTGTAAGGGGATAAAAACACAGGATATGGGGGAAAAAAGCCATCCTTCTGTGGATATCATCATCTAGGGAGGGCACCAAGAGGAATCTTGGAGTTTTCCAACACGATTGTGGATTCTTGCATAGGACAAAGAAATTATTACCCACCTGTTTCTTCCACCTCACTTCAACCCAAAGTAAGATAGATTGGCTGGGCTTAGTGCAAGCATTTAGGATAGAGGAGCGATTTTATCACTAAAATATAGTTGAAAATTTTGATTTCATGAAAGTATTGGCTGCCAGATCTTTATTTTTTTAGTGCTGCTTTTATGTTGCCACCTCATTTTCACTGTCACCCATTGTTTGTTCTTGGCATTTGATGTGGTTTATTACTCAGAACCAGAGTTAATACATATTCAGCAGTCCATGTTCTGTACTTTGGAGAAAGGACGAGTGATTAAGTGCCATATTTAACTGTCTAACCCTCAGTTTGAGAGAGGAGCAGGTGGCCAGGAGAACAATACTTTCAAACAGGAAACTATGTATTTTATCTCTTAGTGCTTTTCTTCACTTGGTAGCTTGACGCATAACTCAAGTTTCAGCCATAGCCTAGCTCTTGTCTAGATGGAAAAGTCATCTTTAAGCAGAAAAAAGCTGTTCTGTCAATTAGTAAGGATTTTAGTGCAAGTGCTGGTGATGCTGGAGTTAATAGTGGAAAGGAAATTCCGCAACATAAGTTGGGAATCATCAGCTGTTTATATAGTGTGACCAATTTGCTTATATTTTTACATGGGAGCATTACTATTAGTAAATTATTAGCTACTTGTTACATTCTCCTCTTGTCATGAAATTGCATTCATTTAAGGTAATGTCTTTGGTCTTCTCTGGACATGGCTCCGGGTCCAGGAACCTATTCAAAGCCCATAAATGCTGATCTTCATGAGTCTTTGGGTTCTTTGCCACACACTCGCATTATGACTTTGGACAAATCTTTTAATGTTTCTGGGATACATTTATTTATCAGGAAGTCTTTACCCTGCCTCTGCTAGTTTTACTGACATAGTAACCTTATGATACAGGTATCAAGATTATCAGATGCTCCTCACACATTTGAGATTTTTCAATAAAAATTGCAATTTGCAAGTGAAAATTAGGATTACTGATTAGGATTAACTGATGAGAATCTATACCATGGGAGCACTGGAAGTCTTATACTGGATCAGACATCTTTCTTGGGCATGTTTCAAGCACCAGAGGTTCCACAGGAAGATATAAGTATCCTTTTAAATTTGCATCTTTCCGTATTTCCAGTTCACAGGAACAGCCTGAGACGCTAATTTCTATACACTAATTGTGAGTTGTGGGAATAAGTATTTTCTTTTGAATCCTGAACAGTACCCTGTAATTGCAGGAGATGTTTGTACTGTATTGTACTTTTATAATCTGTAGAAGGATATTATCCATCAAAGGTAATTAAAAGGCAGGTCAATATTTTTAAAGGTTATCTCACTGTGAGTATCATTAAGCGTACATGACCCATGAAGATTCATGTCTCAACTGCATTTCTTCATCTTTGGATGTTCAAGCAAAACTTTTAGGAAGATTGGTAATGTAATTTTATGTACTTCTTGGTTAGTTTTTTTTCTAAGATACTTCATTGTGCCTAAGATGAGCGTTTTTTCACTTTTGTGCTTTGTTTTACCTGCAGATGATGTGGTTAAAGTGAAAGGTGAATACAGTGAAAGAGAGGAGAGTGCTTTAAATTCAGAGCCTATGGAAAACGCAGAAGAATCTGAAATGCCTTACACCTATCCCAGAGAATATAATGAATATGAAAGCATTAAACTGGAAAGACATTCTGGTTCATATGACAACATCAGGCCAGCTAGTGGAAAAATGAATTGTGATATCTGTGGATTAGCCTGCATTAGCCTCAATGTCTTGATGGTTCATAAGCGTAGCCACACTGGTAAATATCCCTACATTATTCTTGTAAGAGCTGAATACTGAAAGAATAATAATTTGTAATCTAGACTACTTATTTTTAAAAAGGATAACAAAATCCAGATTTCCTTGTTCAGTCCTTGATGCCACATGTGATCCCTAGCAAGTTACTCACTTTTCTGTGCCTCACTTTACTCACCTTTCTTCTTATCAGGATTGAATGTTAGTAAAAGCATGTTTGTGAGGCATTTTAGGAATTTTGGATGAAAGGCACTATGTCATTTAAGTGTTTCAGGCACAAACCGCAAGTTAGATTGGTTTTGTGCTGCCATTTCCAGTCTCTATATGTATTTTTCTTTGTGCTATACTTTGGCAACAAACAAATGAGCATCTTAGGTTTTGGCCTGCAGTAAGATAAGACTACTTCCCCCCCCCCCCCCCCCCCCAACCCAAANAAAAAAAAAAAATTGCTAGCTTGTTGGAATCAGCCTCCTCCAGAACACTTATGTCCATGGAAAAACTGTACGGTGTTTTCCATAGTTGTACATATGTTACAAGAAGCTCTGACACCAGAGCTGCATGTAACTCCCACTGAAGTCAACGGAAAGGCTGTGTGTGTTTCTATAGAGAGAATTGATCCAGTATCTCATTCTTTCCTCTTCCAAAAAGGAAAGGGCATGAGGATAGCATGATACCCACGTAACCATTAAATGTCCTTTTTTGTATGTCATTTTAAGGTGAACGGCCATTCCAGTGTAATCAGTGCGGAGCTTCCTTTACTCAGAAGGGTAACCTCCTCCGCCACATTAAACTACATACAGGGGAAAAACCTTTTAAATGTCATCTTTGCAGTTATGCCTGCCAAAGGAGGGATGCGCTAACAGGTCACTTAAGGACACATTCTGGTAAGTGACTTCAAAGACACTTCATGTGTTTTACATGTGTGTCACTAGGACACTAGGCGTGGAAAATAAAGTCAGACAGCGAAGTTTGCTCAGCCGGTCTAGTTTTGAAGAGTCAACAAATAGCAGTGAGCACTCACTCTGCCTGCTGTGCTGATGGGACTCGGCTCCGCTCTTAATGCAGAAAGAGGGCACAGGGAAACCCGCTGTCACAGCTGTGTGCTGTGAGAAACGGCCAGCCTTGATACCCGCTTGCACAAAATAACTCCTTGGTATTTTCCAATGACTGGAGCTAAGCTATGCCAGCAAGCTCTGAATTTGAGGAGCTGCACGAAGACATGCTTTGCTGGGACTTCCTTCCGTTTCCATCCTGAGCTGCTGGGATGGCTCTGGGAGCATAATCCAGGACGGCATGACTCTATTGCGAGTTAACACCTCGATGTTGTGTAGTGCCTTTCATCTGAAGGTCTTAACATGCTCAACAAATGCCAGTGGTTTTTCTCATGACTGGTAGGGTGTTGCATCCATTTTACAGATGGGAGAAATGGAGGCACAGAGCTGAGGTGGCTTCAATACAAGCCAGGTGTAAATTGATTAATCTTAGTTCCCCCAGTTCTGCCAGAGCCAGGTTGTGCTTACTCTTTGATTTGTGTATATCCTGTGTTACACAGGGGCCTAGAAAGAAAACGTTTATTCTAAATGATAGATGTTATCTCTGCACTGCACTTTACAGAAAAAAAAGTTTAACCTCACAAAGAATCAAAGTTAAAAATGAGATTATCTGACGTGGATAAATGAGATTCTGATTTCATCAAGACCCAGCACAGTGGTGGTGACTGTCCCCCACCAGCACAATGCTAAAAGCATCATGCTTCAAAAACATTGTGTGGTTGTTGTGACGGAAGTTTTTAAGAGCTGGCTTATTAAACAGTATAAAGAAAATCTCTTCAAGTGAATCACATAACTAAGTGAACAATTGCCTTAGCAGCAGGGAGTATGGTCCTTTTGCACAGTATACAATGCAAGGCTAGTTATATTTGCGCTGTACAGGGATGGTATTTTGCCGGGGTGTGTTAGAGGATGTCTGCTCACAAGACAGTAATGCCATAGTTTAGGGACTGCTTCCAGTCCTTATGTATGAGGCACTGGGAAGGGCTGTGTGGATATCCTGAGTTTCAAACAGGTTTGCTTTAGCTTAAATGAATTAGGAACATAATTCGCTTTACAATAAATGCCTTTGGAAATGAAATGAACCTCACATATGGTTTTGGTTTGGTTTAACTGCATCAGTTTCATGAAATCCTTGAAAAATCCTGCATAGGCAGGGCCTAGGTCAGGCAGTTAGGACAGTTGCAGGTCCCGGTTTAGCAGTGGTACAGTTGGTCTTCCCTAGGGAAGTTATGCCAAGAAAAGTTGGCAGCTAGAGCAGGGCTCTAGGAACCTGAGCTCCTGGGAACAGTGTCTAATTGTAAGTCCTCTTCTTTCCTGGTGCTGAGCTTAGGGGCTGAAGAGGGCCTTGCAGGAGCTCTACGTGTGCAGTGGGTTTCACCCCTATGTAACCCTAATTTTGTGATGATGGCAGTGCTCATAAACTTAACAGAAATGTAAAGCATTCTCCATGAGCTGAATATATGCTATTACTAACTATATACTTGAATGTCAGGGAGACAGTGTTTTAGTAGTCTCTTGTGGTTATTTTATACTGCTCTCTTATTTTTCTAGTGGAGAAGCCATACAAATGTGAGTTTTGCGGAAGGAGCTACAAGCAAAGGAGCTCGTTAGAGGAGCACAAGGAGCGGTGCCGTACTTATTTGCAGAATGCTGGCATGTGCGAGGCTGGTGAGTTTGTAACATTACAGTGGTTTTGGGTTTTTTTTGGTACATTACAGTGCTTAAAAAAGGGCATCTGGTAAGCTGTTAATTCACAGCCTGAGAACAGTTTTTACTACAATCATTTCCAATAACGTAAGGGGCTGTAACATTTTACAAAAGGGTCTGGTTTAATGCATCCCTCAGGCAACTAGTTAAAGAATGCTTTTATTTTAATCACTTTTTTATTTCACAGTTACTTTGAATAAAACCTCTAAAATACCCTGTATGCAGCATTTCTGTAGGGGACACTCACAGTAAGTTAAATTATTCCTACATTAATGCTATTATGTGGCTTATTTTATTGGATGAGCTGATGCCGATGGTTGTTGACAGCAGTTGTTCACACGTCTCAGTCCTTTTGATGCTTCCTTTTCTTTAGAATAAGATCTGTTGGTCAGAATCAGTTAGAATTTGCAGAAGTTTTAGTGGCGTGGGTCTAGGACATGGAGATGGGGTGGTATCCTGAAGGTCACTGGCAGATCAGTTTAGGAAGTAGTGTGAGGTAAGGGACTTCTTGAAGTATAGAGCTGCCTTTGAAAAAAGCTGAAGGTAAAATGTATCAAAAGACAGTTTTTCTTATTTTCCTTTTCACAGTCTCAGTGCTGCAGTTCTGAAAATACTTTGTTGAAAAATAGCTGCCATAATCTTTTCACCTGAATATTTTAAATCCTGAAATGAACTTGTGTGATTTAAGTCCCACAAGACACCAGTAAGTCAGGAAAGAATTTCTTTTCCCATTTAGAGTCAGGGAGTGGTTGTGACCTTCCAAAAGATTATACGACTAATCTGTAGCAGAGCTGAGGCTACAATTTCAGAATTCACGTTCCCATTCTTTTGCTATGCAGCCTTAAAAAACCCAACCAAACAATAACTTTAAGGAGTCCAGCTTCCTAGTTTTGATTGTGAATTTCAAATAGAATTTTCCTTACAAGGAAAATGTTAGCCTGAGTTTTCAGAGAAGAAAACTAAAATGTAAAAATAGAGAGATGACAATGTTTACCAAGGTCCTTTAATAATTTAAAAAAATATTGTATTTAGTATATGATTATCACACAAAGATTCTGCAGGCATCGTCACAAGCCAGGCCTGAAAACCTGTTTTGAGACCTGTTGATACAGGATGATAGCTCTGTGGGTACAAGAGTTCTACCCTGTGCAGAGTGAGGAGGTTGGTGTATCAGGCTTTGACACATGCACACACAAAAACCACCACAAAGACACGATGATTTAATGAAGTTAGTTTTATAGTTTTTCATGGGCTATCTTATTTTCAGCAAATGACATGTTTTTTAGAGCATTAGTAAAAGTAAATGGTTATCAGAACGTCAGCAAGTTTTGGTTTTCATGAGAACCCATACATATTGTAACTGTGGTTTTATGTTACAGTACATACTCCCATGATGGCAATCACTCCGAGATGTCCACCACGTGAAAATGGAAAACATGATACCTACTATAGATTTCTCTTTTTAAATGATTCTCATGGTTTATATTCATTTCAGAATAGCAACACTTCACTTATCCAGAATCTGCTATGTAGTACTTACTGCAGTAGTACAGTATGCCTTAAATTGGTCACAGAGGAAATGTAAATTTCCAGTACGACATGATGTGGCTGTACCCTATGCCTTTAAGACCTTCACACTTTTAAAAATATTGCATTTTTTTTTAGTGGAGTAGTAAGTTTTATGAAAAACAGGAACTCCTGTCTTGCTGAGGCATTTCCATTCGATTCTCTGGTATCAGCACTATGTTAGATGACAGAATCGGAGAGAGGGAAGGCGGCAAAGGACCTCAGGAGCTCATTTAGTGCATTTGTTTTGGTTTTTTCCCCTAAGTGTAGCATTTTGCACTTGTGTTTAGTGAACATCGTTTTTTGATTTCTGACCATTTTCCTACTTATCTGCATCACTTTGAATTTTGGTACTTTTCTGAAGTCCTTGCAACCTTCTCATATGGAGCCATCTTTAAGCGCAAGTATGCTCTACATGCCATCTTCCAATAATTAATTAAAATATTGAAAAGCATCAGGACCGCAGTAATCATTCTAGTTGCTTTTTAGTAGGAGGCTTGCATGTTCCAAATGTAGCGGTGTGGAAATATTTCTGAAAGAAAGTTTTTATGTAACAATATTGCTACAGCGTTGCTCGGTCCCTGATAACAATCTTTGGTCACGTTGTTCTCATTGCACAGTAACCCACCTCTCTGTTCCATTCTCCATTATTTAGTGACCACATAGAGATGCTACAGGAAGCAATGCCTCTAATTTGAGCTCTGCTTTGTACTTTAGGGTTTTGTTAACGATGCCCGCATGTTCTAAAAATTATACTCACATTTACGGTGTGACAGAAACCACACTACGGAAACAATTCAGTACAGGCTAAATGATCGTGTGTTCGTGTTCTGGGCTGGAAGAAGAGTATCCGCTCTCTGTACACTTACAGAATGACATGATGGCTAGGTGACAGCGCTGTTTTAGAGAGGTGGCTCATCACCCAGCGATTACAAGAAGACATAGGTAGTTGTTCATAATGGATAAATCACATTTGCACAAAAATTTTCTGGAGGTGTTTTATAAACGTAAGATCCCAACTGAAATGTACACACCACTGAGGCAGGCAACAGTGCTCAGAGGCACCACAGAGACATCTCAGGTGGTGATCAGGGAAGGCCGTAACCAGTGGCTACTGTTAGCTAAGTAGGAGACAGCGGCCCAAGTTTCACAGTGGTCAGGACATTGGAGCTAAACCCCATCCTACTTCTGTGTAAAACTCCATGCTTAGGAGCTTGACTTTCCATGTAATTCCAGAGGCACATGCGAGAGCCCTGATCAGATCTGAAGAGGAGGGAAGAGGGCAGTTCAGTTGGTCTGCAGAGTTTCTTTCAGCATACTTAGTTTCAGTTGTTTTCTGGCCATGCTTGCAGGACATGTCAAGATCACCAGCTGAAATAGGTTAAGTGCTTTGGAAGTCTACGTTTTCTTTATTCATTTTTTTCTCAGTGTAACTTTGAGCAAAGCACTTGACCATTTCTGTCAGTCCAGCCTGAAATTTGTTTTTAGATACATGTTAGTCAGATAATTAATTCTTTAAACTAATGTCACGATGTGCGGTGGCATCATCCAGTGGGTAAGGTAACTGAAGAGGGAGACAGGGCATGATTATTTCTCTCTGTCAAGAAGACTTTAGAGAATTTTGAGTGATTAAAAAAAAGTTTCCTAAATAGTAAATATTATTCTTCAGTTGTGTAACAAGTGATCCAGAAGAAAGAGGTGGGTGAGATAATTTTAAGTTAGCTTTTGGGTAGAGCAGTGTTGTGGGAGAGAACCAGTGTAACCACCTGTGTCCCAATGGGAGCAGATACTGTTTCTCTAAGGCTGTATTACGAAGACATTGTCAAAGACCTTTTGTGGCCCATAAATAGAGATTTTTTTTTTTTTTTTTCCTTTAGGAAAAAATGGCCATTAGCAAAGAGTAGAAAATCTTAATGTGAAAGAAAAGGCCCTCAGCGTTAAAATAAAATGGCAGACAGACATCAAGCTGGAAGATTGATACTTACAGATGTCCCAGAACATATTATGTAGGTCAATAGTTACTGTCTCTTCAGCAATCTTGTCTGAGTAAAGACTATTGTTACCTCTGCAGGAAGCCGCTTGTCTGCCCTCTTGACACTAATTTAATAAAGTTCCCTTGGTGGCACATAAATAACACTGACAAGACAAGCAGGCACTGATATGCTACATGTAGCTTCCAGTGTGTCTCTAGGCTGGCTAAGAAGACTTACAGAAACTTTACTCTTTGAGTTCTGTCAGAAGGTAGAGAAAAAGATTCTGAAAATGTGAAATTAAAGCTTTAATAGAACATGAGTACAACTCATGAAGTTAAAGACTGAGAAAAAGAGGAACTAGAAGAATAAGAAAAACGAAGAAATGGTAGAGACCAGGGAGCTGCTTTTACGACATGGATGAATTGTGCTTTCTTTCCTTTTTTTTTCTTTACAATGTAAATTTTTTAATATACAGCACTGTTTGTTTTATTATCTTGTTCAGGGTAGTTGTGAGTTGTTGGGGTTTTTAAAATTTAAATTACTGTTATTAATGACTTATGCAATGATCCTGTCAAGATTACAAGCTTTCTGGGTTAGGGATAGTTCCAACCTTGAACTACAGTTATCTAAAGGTAATATAAAGAGCTCAGAAAGCACATTCCAGTTTTTGGAGCATGAGAGTTAAACAGAAGTTCTGAAATTAAAAATCCCATTACATTATTCTCAAGAATTAACTAGAGCTTCTGGCCAAAATCCAAACGGATGATTATGTTCTGCCTACCTAACTTTCTCTTACAGTTTCAACTTAATCTGATGTTTTGTCTCACTTTGTGTAAACTCTTACGTAGCGTCTTGGTATTTCATGCTGGAAGCAGATGCATTTTAGCAGTTGATGAACATATTCGTGTAAGTCTCTAAACATACTAGAGTAATTTGGAATCAAAATCAGACTAGAAAAGTAGTATGTTATTACCTTTAAGGCGTTGTGCGTGCATGCCCTCTGTGGTTCTGGTTATCATATATATCATGGGGTTACAGCCTGATGAAACAGGACTAAGGCAGTGCTGAGTTGAGCCCTGTTATCCCATCCATCCTGAGTCATATTTGTAGCTAGCATTTGTGGCATCGAGTACTTATGAAGCACTGTACATTTTCAAAATGCTGAACAAACATTAACAAATAGTTCTGGCTGAGGTTTGGTGAGTCATGGTTTGTGCTGACTGAAACTCATACGATATCAATAACAGCAATAATAAACAAGCAAGGAGGTGACTGACTTTGAAATGTATAGGGAAAGGCTGCACATTAAGCTATGGAAGGATGATACTGTACTTAGCTGTACTTAGCAAACTGCAATTTAAGTCCAATACTTAATAAAACTGCATTTAGCAGGACTGAAGTGATACCAAAGTGCTCGTATCATTTTCCTCTGGCAGGTATGCTAGTGCAATAAGCGTACCGTCCTGTGCAACCTGCTCTAGGTGACCCTGCTCTGGCAGGGGGGTTGGACTAGATGATCTCCAGAGGTCCCTTTCAACCCCGGTGATTCTGTAATAATACAATAACACAGCAGCCAGGATTCTTTGACAGTGAGATCTGACCTTTTGTATTACCTTGGGAAAGTAAATCACCCTTCCTTGTCTTCATTTTCCTCTACTTAGATACCAACTCTTCAAGGCATGGGCAGTCTCTTCAAATGTGTCTGGTTTTCACCACAGTGGTCCCTGATGCTGAAACTCTTAGTGCTACTTTTTGATATAAAAGTACCACTACCGGTACTTTGTTCTTCAGGCAAGAGCAAGCTTTTTGGGGGGAAGCCGCAGCGGTTATATTCAATATTAGTCTGGCAGTAGCGATATGAGGTGGCAGTCCTTCAGCTTGGCTGATCCAGCTCAAAAGCCTGTGCAGCCTCCATGAGGTGAGGGCGAGCAGTAATTTCCGTGAAATGATGGGCACTGGTGAGCATGGCTAAAGGAGCACTCTGGAAAATGGGAAGATCCTTAAAACAGTCAGTGGCCCAGTCTCAAGGGAGTGGTCATAGGGCACATGTACATTTCCTGAAATTAGAAATTCTGGAGGTTGTAATGAGCTCTAAAACACCTAATGCTTACAAGTGCGCCAGAGAGAAAACATTCCAATTAGTTTTAGCTAATTTAGTTTAGCATTTAGTGATAATGACACCTGAAAAAAGACATGAATATTGAAAGATTATATTATTTTTATTTTAATGGAACATTGATATATTTTATACAAGTTTCTCAATGATTAGCTAAGAAGACATCTGCATGTGACTGATATCTAAAAAGTGTAGCAAGAGCACTGAATGTCTTATATTGAAGTTTTGAAGCACTGTGCCAGTCTGCAGGTGTCACACAGTCTTACTCAGAATAGAAGAGAAAGGCTGACAGAGGTTGTATCTCCATCTACATTTTGTAACTAACCCTTCCAGCCAGTGTATTTTGCACTTCCTCTCGCTAATGAAGATACTGGGTTTGTATGGTTTATGCTCTCCTTGCATGAGCTGAGGACTGCAAGATCAGTGTGTGTTTCTGTGCTGCGTTCCACTGACCGCAACTGGTGCCCAAGATGCAAAGGGCAAGAACGACAGAAAAAAACAAAACAAGTTTACATCAGATCTCCAAACTGTTTCCTCCCAGTTGGTGTGGCAAACTCCGGAGATTAAACCATTCATCTC
>VYXH01000773.1:345835-373785 GCA_013397275.1 Burhinus bistriatus | reverse complement strand
GTGGCCCAAACCATGACACATTTCAACAATTCCATACTCAGCTGATGCTGAGTAGAGTTTGTCTGTACTCAATTTGTCCTGATGTACCCCAGTGACTTCATACACATTGCTCATACATATTTACATCATTTCTGCATTAACATCATCATTAAGGTGTTTTACGTTCATCTTACCATCTTAAGACCATCTGTCTTACAAATACCTTATCAAAATGCTATTTGCCAAACCAGCTTGACTTGCAACTCATTAATCAAAAGCCATTTTAATAATTAGTCCTCAAATAGTAATTCAATAAAATCTTGGTATCTTTATTTAGAGCCACAAAGATGATCAGAGGGTTAGAGCACCTCTGTTATGAAGACAGGCTGAGAGAGTTGGGGCTGTTCAGCCTGGAGAAGAGAAGGCTCCAAGGAGACCTTATAGCCCCTTCCAGTATCTGAAAGGGGCCTACAAGAAAGCTGGAGAAGTACTTTTTACAAGGGCATGTAGTGATAGGATGAGGGATAATGGCTTCAAACTGGAAGAGGGGAGATTTAGAATAGGTATTAGGAAGAAATTCTTGACTGTGAGGGTACTGAGGCACTGGAACAGGTTGCCCAGAGAAGCTGTGGATGCCCCATCCCCAGAAGTGTTCAAGGCCAGGTTGGATGAGGCTTTGAGCGACCTGGTCTAGTGGGAGGTGTCCCTGCCCATGGCAGGGGGGTTGGAACTAGATGATCTTTAAGATCCCTTCCAGGTTGGGATCTATGATGATTTTCCTTTCTAACCAGTGAAATGGGCAAAAGGGTTTGTAATCATTTGGCACCACTACTCTCAGACTCAAAGAACCTAGATTAGAGCTGCTGGTAATAGAGTGTCCCACTCCACTGCTGTAACTTTAGAAACTACCACAATTTTAGAAAAAATTGTATACATCTTGGGCCTCTCAGTTCCAGATTCTTCTAGAAGACACCAAATCACTGCTGCTGCCATTAGCATCCAGTCCTATCCCTGGGACAAAAGCAGGACCAGCACTACCTACGTCCATTCTGAAATCGGAAGAGATGTACTTAAAATCTTCCCCAGATTTCCTATTTCAGTGATTATACATTCTATATTAACAATGTATTCCTAATGTTTCCATTAGCATAGTTCAGCCTGTTACCTCCAGCCATCTCCCCAGTGGGCATGGAAAACAGTTTGAGATGCAGTGGCCAGGCAGGGCAGCTGACTGACATGACCGCTTCTTAGTCATAATTACTTATTCAGGGTGCCAAGGGAAAGCAGTGCTGCCTTATCAAATAATTATAATCAATTACCAATATTGATCAGAACCAGCTATAGCTCAGCTCCCCACAGGATCCATCAAATTAAATGGTTGTGCTGTAATACTGCTGGAAGGAGAACAAAGACCCTTATGGAGTTGTGGAGGTTCTGAGATTCATGAAAACACAGCTCAACTTCACTGGCATACAATCAGTTAAACCAACATCATTTAAAACCAGAAATAACACAAGCCACAGACCTTGTTAGCTCTGTATACCCTTACACCATTGTTAAACTGAGTTGATATGTCACAGAGTGGAAACCCAAAAGATACCAGATTTATCGTCTTAATTCTTTATGTTTCTTCTGAAGAATTCACACTGCTGTCATTTTCTCTTCCATTCTGATTACCTTCTTTGTAACATATTGGCTTTCTTACTTTTACTGAATAATTCCTGGTCTATTGTATCTATAATTATACTAATAATTAAGCATGCCTTTTCATCAGCTAGCAGCTAATTACTTCTGTTCCTACCCAGCTTGCTCAGAAAACAGTCAATTCATCTGTATCCATATCACTCTCACTGTTGCTAAGCAGTCAATGCCAGTTAGCAGTTGCACTGTAACTGACGTTGTTTGGTTCACCCTGGCTTTAAGTGTATTTTGCAGTAGCTGAGTGGTGGTGCCTTTCAACCTCAGGGTAAACGTTTTTCACTGGTAAGCAAGCTTTAGTCACGTGTTGAAGTGCAGCACCTGCTTGGCAAAGACTGCTAATCTCCACCAGTTTCAGAGCACCTTTGGAGCTGTTAGTACGCAGCTATTACTTACTGCAAGGAGCAGTCTGGAATGGGAGAGACCTGAATAGAATTAGCTAGCAATCCAGCCTCTACTGTCTGCAGTCTTAGTCTTTTGTGGTTAGATCTTATCCACAATTTTGTTATATGCAAACTGCAGTCATGAAGCAGCCTAAGCTCTCATTCTCTAGTACTATCACAGTAAATAACTGCTTGCATTCACACACTGTCCTTCCAAACTTGTTGGTATACCAGATCATTCCTGTGTCTGCTAATGTGAGAACTGGACATGGTCAGCATGACTCTGCTGTCTCACTCTGGTTCCCACCAGCATGGTGTAGATGGCTTCTGCCCAAAAACACTCAAGCTAGTTAGTATCAAACTTCAGCAATGTGGTTACAAATCATCCCAGAATGCTTTTTTTCCCCAATTATCTGTCATTTTATCTGTTGTAGGTTGGAAAGAGAAGCTGATGTTCCAGGGCAGGAATTCCCATCATCTCCAGCCCTGGCAAGCCACTTCCTTCCCTATTTCTCAGTTAATGAAATTAGGGAAATTAACATCAGTGAAATGTTAATGGTTGGTATTTCTAGCCTTCCTAGAGACTGGGCTAGGCCAAGACCCTTAATCCTTTTATCTAATTCATGACTGCATACTCTGAAATGAAGAAATGTTGGCAAATGCAGTGGTTGTGCTTGATTCCAGAGAAAGGGAATTCAAAAATAAGGAAATTTGTTTAAAAAAATGCTTAGAGTGGCAGCCAGAAAGGTAAAATGTTTTCAGATGGCAGGTAGACTATTTTAGGATTCTATATTGGAGGCTCAAAGCAAATACATATAACCTGTCAAAAAAGACTTGAGAGAAAAACAAAAAGCTAGCATCATAAAACAGCAGGATCAGGGAGGCTGTTGGAAGTTAAAAGGTATCCAGCAAAAAGCTGAAGTTGTGTCTGAAAAAGGAAAACTAAAAAGAACATAAATTCTGGCAGACTAAATGTAAAAGCACAATAACATAGACTGAAGAAAGAGTTTAGAAGCAGTTTGCTAAAGAAATAAAAAAAAAATGTAATAAATCCTTCTTGAACACATCAAGAGCAAGAAGCTTGCAAGAGCCAGTGAGCTATACAGGTATGAAAGAAGCACTCAGGAAAGATAATGCCATCGCAAAAAATCCCAAACTCTTTTTTTCAAAATCTCTGTTCACCTGGAGAATCTCGGAGAAGCTCTGAAACCAGCATCTTGTTTAGAAGGCACTCACAGAAGTCTTGTCTTAATTTAAGGTTGTTAAGAGTAGATTACAAACCAGAGAAAATGAATAACAACATATCACTGGGCGCAGACAATATTCATACAAGATTTTTACAGAATGTTAAAAATGAATCATCTGAGCTTAGCATGTAACCTTTTGCTGAAAATTGCTGCAATTATCAAAGGACTGGAAGGTAACTAATAAGAAATCAGTTTTTAAAATTAAAGCTAGCAGCAATTCAAGAAACCACAGATCTAATGTCCATATTGGTCATATTGGCTGAAGCTCTAGTAAAGAACACAATTAGTGAATACATGAATAAAAGTAACACATTAAGGAAAAGTAAACATGACTTTTGTAAAAGGAATCTGAGCCTCCTAAATCTGCTGGAATTCTTTGAAGTAGTCAAAAGCATGTAAATAACAGAGATCCAGCTGAGAAATTTTCCCTGTATTTCCAACTCACCCCAATCTTCCAGAAACCTCAGACATCGACGGTCTCATCAAAGGCTCTTAAACAAACTAAACAGTCAGGGACTACAGGTAAGGACCTCCCAGAGTTAAATAATAGTTTAATATTGGAAAAAGAAGATAAGACTAAAGGATGAGTTTCCACAGTGGAAAATGATCATCAGTGGAGTCCCATGGGGATTAAGGTCCATGGTGTTCAATGTGTTCAGAAGTGATCTGGAAAGTAGGTGCAACAGTGAAGATTTCTGATAAAAACTGAATTCATTAGGATAATATTTACTACAAAAACTTGAAGATCCCATGACACTGAGCAGCCTCATGATAAAGCAGAAGATAAATTTCAGCCCTGACAACTATAATCTGACTATCCACAAAAAGCAACACTAACTTTACACACAGAGTGATGGGCTCTGAACTAGTTTGCACAATTTAGGAAATGCATCTTGACATTATAATAGCTAGTTCCATGAATATATCACCTCATTGCTCAATAGCAGTCAAAAAAAGAAAATCAAAAGTTCAAAATTCTTAGGAGAGAAAAGTATGACTTTGTCACTGTATGAATTCATGGTGCACATGCTTCTCGAATACCAAGTGCAGTTCTGGTAGCCTCACCTCAAAAAAAAAAAAACAAACCAAACTGTAACAGGTAAGAGAAAGGATACATGGCAGAATGACAAACATGGTAAGAAGTACAAAACTGCTTCCATCTGAAAACAAAGTTAGCACACAGAAGTTGAATAGGAAGTGATCACTTGCCATTTGTCTTTCCCAATTGTACTAAGCAGGCCAGCTGCCAGAAAGGGGAGACGGACATCGTACAAGAGCTCTGTCACGTGCCTTTTTGTTCAGCTGCCAAAGCCTTCATATTCTGTCAGACAAGAATTTCAAGGGATGTGTGAGAATTGTGACAGCTAGGTTTCATACACAATCCCAGCATGTTTTCAGGAAAAAATATACAGGGAAAAAGGAGGAACAAAAGACTGCTGTACTTGCAATACTTTTTGTGTCCATTACTGCTAAATCATAATTCACTACAGTCTCCACTTCCTTTCCCATCTGCCCTCCCCACACTACAATTTCAGAATTAAAATAAATAAAAAAGCACTTAGGCAACATTTACTAACGTCTGACTATGGCAACCCAGCCATGTTGCTTGCCAGCCTCTACAGTGATGCATTTTAACACAGCTCCTCTCACCTTTTTACATTTCTCTCATTTTTCAAACTCCTTTGAGCATTGTGGGTTTGGATTGTTAACTCAGCTCCTTCAAGGACAGCACTACTTTTCATTCAGTTGTACAGGGGCTCGTACCAATTGGTCCCATACATGATAACAGCCTTAAACCACTGGCAAGTTATTAATAATAAGCAAGCAATCATTTTAATTGCAACCGGGTGCCTAGAATTTAGGAGCTGTAAGAAGAGTTCCTTCTATCTAAAATATTATTGTCCCATTGTGCATTTTAGAGTTTAGCTCTCATTAAAAGTAATAGAGGGAAATAGTCTGTAGCAAACTGAACGTGTTTGTTTTCACAGTTCACCTCCTGCTCCTCTACACTAAAACACACTCTCACTCAGTGACAAGACCACAGCTGTTGTCATCTTTTACTTACCTGCTGAGTGCAATATTTAGCTTGAGGGACACCGAAGTTTTCTGTTTGTTAGTTATCAGGTCATTATCATTCTGTTGATAAAACCTGTCAGCCTTCCTTGAGTGGTTCCTGGCCCTCAGAAGAAATCACATTAAATTGGCACAACGAAATAAATCTGTAAGGGATGTGCTCCTGACTTACCAAAGGGAAGGCGGGGAGGACTTGAATATCTATCCCTTTTCCTCCTTGCATGGCTCCAATGTCCAAGCGCTTAGAGCTGTGTTGAAATCCTCCCTACGGATTCAGTAGTTCAAGTCAGCTCAGGTCTTTGAATATGGCCCAGAGGAGATGTCTGCGGAGCCGAAATTGATATGTTTAAGTGCAAGAGACAATAATCAGTTCTTCAAGTATAAGCTAAAAATACCCAGAAGAAAGTGGAATTCATAATGGAGATTTTAAAGATCTGTGACATACCAGAGTCTGCACAAGGCTTTTAATGAGACAGAAGCCAATTTAATTGGTCAGTGCAAGCAGATGCTTTGCTGGGTGAGTGGGCTACAACGTCTCGCATTCCCATTTAATGCCAGGAGCATCACCGCTATGCTTAGCATGGCTGCGGCAAATCCATGTCAGAGCACATCGTCAGAGTCAGGAAGAACCTTGATAATCAATGTCTCCACATTGTCAGATCATAGAGCCAAGCCACGATGAGAAGGCACTAAAGAAAGGAGGCAAAAGCTGTCAAAGGAACATTTCTAAAGGTAATTGCATGACTGACCATCTCCTGTTGTCATTTGTTTAACTGTTATACTAGGCATGAAGCTGAAACAGCCCGTTAAGTTTTAAAGTCTGTTAATGCTGCATTAACAGGGAGTTGCTGAGTACCAGGGTTAAAATCTGCAGGCCTCCCCTATGAAAACACTTCTGGAGTGTATGTCACCGTTCATAGGAAACCCAAAAATAACTTCCGTGGACCATTCAATTACAGGCAATCACCACACAGCGCTCCCTCTACTTGTGGCATGGCTCATCAATCACGTTTTCTGTCATCATGTCTCTTCTCATAGCAGTCACCAGAAGGCTCTGAGCTCCCTCTGAATTCATGTGACATTTACTGTCAGGGGCTGTCAACACCACGAGATTTTCCCAGGGCCTTCGAGTTCATCACAAAGCAACAAGATATATCCCCAAAATGCACTCCCAGTTCCAGCTCTGGATTACAATGACTGACTGAGGGGCTTTGCAGCAGTCAGGGAAGAGTGAAACGGCAGCACAAGCTACAGCTTATGCCCAAATCCTTCCCTTTCTTATTTTCTTGTTAGAAAAATACAACCGCATTAAGAGAGGTTTTAGGCCTATGATTAATTAAGACTTCTTCAAAAATGCCCCTTATAAACGTATTAAGAGAAAGATGAGATTGTTTACTTCGAAATTTAGCCTTCCCATCTCTAGCACTGATCCTGCATTCAATGTCTGTTTAACAATACAGAGACCTAGTGGAAAAAATTTATAAAACTTAATAAATTGCAGTTGGCAGTATTGACAGAGTGTGTATATGCACATTTGGTTTTGTACGAACATATTATAAGAAATCTAATAAAGTAAACCAAACACATTTTCTTTGTCTCTGAGCTGTGAAACAAGATCATCTGTAATTACAATGTTTCAAGTATACTTGGTCAAAGTCACACAGTGGGTTTTTTTAGCCATAAATTCCTGGCTTTAGAAAAAAAAACTTGTGTATCAAAGCTTACTTTGCTCAACATGTAGAAAAAGAAAAATGCAGATGGGAACCTAACTTACCAGAAGACCACTATGAGACAAGAGGAAACAGCTCCAGCACCCAGGGAATAAAGTTCCAGTGGCAAACATGCCTCAAAGAAATAATCAACAACTTGGAGATATGCTGATTTTGTCTGGACTTTAAGGGGTCACTGGCATTAATGAGTGTTTAAACCAGCGAATAAAAGACTGCTTTCAATTACAATGTTTTTAAAGGCCTCCAGAATGTATATAACCTCCTAAAATTTTGATGTTTGTTTTTAACTTGCCTTCTACAACCAGTCTGGTTTCCTCTTTCCACCAAAATCAATATATTTCTTAAGGAGCACAGTATTTATTTCCCTAAGGAGCAAAGTATTTCTTTTCCTGAAATTATTGTGTGATAACAAACAAGAGTTTTCTCAGCCTCTTCTTGTACACTCTGTGTGCTAGCCCACTGACCACCATCACCTGAGCCCAACAATCACGGCACTCTTCCATCCAATTTATAGTTCATTTACCCAATCCAGACCTCACCAGTTTGGGAGGATGATACTNGGTGTCTGAGGGCTGATTTCTGGCTTGACAGTGTTGGGTGTTTTCTGGTTGTTTTAGAGCGCCCGGTTGTCAGGATGGACAAGGAGGAGGAAGGCAGCAGCCCCTGCCCGGCCTGGTGCCCCGNATCACGGCACTCTTCCATCCAATTTATAGTTCATTTACCCAATCCAGACCTCACCAGTTTGGGAGGATGATACTATGGGAGACCATGTCAAAGGCCTTGCTAAAGTCAAGGTAAACAACACCCACTGCTCTCCCCTTGTTCTCTGAGCCAGTCCCATCACAGAAGGCAACCAGGATGGTCAGGCATGATTGCCCAGGTCAGATCCATGCTGGNCTGGGGGGGGTGAAAGGGGATGGGAGGTGTGGGCTCTGCGGGAGCCCCCGGGGAGGGGAGCCGTGGTGGGAGGGCTCCCCAAAATGGAGCTGTGGACACGCTGCCGCATGGAGACAGGACATAAAGAGGGAATTGGGGCTGTGTTCCTTGACTTGTGCCCGTTTTTCTTCAGGGAGCACTCGGTGCGCTTCTTCTGCAGCTGTTCAGACACATCTCATGGCTGAGATCACTGCCAGATGCCAGGAGAGAGCACAGGTCTCTCTGGCTTTCTTCGTTGCCTTCTCAGCAGACAGGTTAGCAGCCCTGGCTTGTGAGGAGGGGTTGTGGGAGGGCCTGGCTGTCGGACAGGGTTTCTGCCTCGTGATATGTTAGCCAAGAGTGGAAGAGTGCTGTTGTGAGAAGCTGACAACCAGCTTTCAAGCTGTGTGGGGAGAGCGAGGGCTGGTATCTGTCAGGGGAATCTCGCTGTTTCTTAACAATTTGGCACAATCCCACTTTGCATCCCACATGCTCTTACCTTTGTTTTCGGTTCTAGACTCTACTCCCTGAGCTTTCCTCCTGTTTGGCTTTGTGGTCAGAGCAGAGAAGGACTCTGGGTAGATAAACAGTATGGTGTTGTCTCCTAAAGCAGACGCTGCACGGCTAACGGGAACTGTTTTATGCTGTATATTTCAGTGGTGACTGAAACCTCAACTGGTGGTCCCAGTGCGCAGCTGGGGTCCCGCTTCCTGCAGAAAGCAAGTCCGGAGGTTGTATCAAAGAACTCGTCCTCAGGCATCCCCTCAAGGCAAGAAGAGAGCCAGCCCTGGGCAGAAGTGGGTATGTGCAATGTGCTGCAGGGCAGGATACTTGTGGCAGAAGGACTTCTGAGGCTGAGTTTCCCCAAGGCAAAGCTAGGAGCCAAGAAGTGTATTTATTGACACTTGAGGAGATAGGTTAGAGTGGAAAGACAGAACTTCAGAGAGACAAATCAGGAGTCCGGAGACAGGAGGAAAAAAGCTCCTGAAGGCAGGGAGGAGCCTGCACTGTAACTGTGCAGGTGACATCGGCTTTACCAATACTGGTCTGCCTTAGCAATGTGATTACAGCATCCAGTTTCTGTTTTTTATTGTGGACAGATGTTCACAGTCAGCAGAATTCAGGCGAATAGCGTACCAGTGATCTGGGAGACTTGTGTACCTGGTGTGAAACTAAAAGAATTATTTTATTCCTGGAAGGTGAGGATGTATTTCCAAGCGCTTATGTTGTAGATAAGACAGTGGAAGGAGATATCAAAGACATCCTTATTAAAATGAGTTTTGTAAAAATAGGAAGGTACACTTCAAAAACATTGAAGGCTCTTCCAGGAAAGCTTGTCTTAACATGTTAAATTTAAAGTTATATCAAGGAAGATCAGATGAGGCCTCCAATAGGGCTACTCAGCAGATGTATAAACACTAATAGTAACTTTAGGAAAACTCTTAGAAGCAGGAAGCCTGCTGGAGCAGGTAGAAAGGGGAACAATGTATGATTATGGTATAGAAGAGCCACATAAAAAAGCCAGCCCACAGATGTTGATGAGATGATGTAAGGAGTTGCAGGAAAGGTCAGAGGGATTCCCCATTCTTTGCTTTCTTCCAGATTTTTTACTTTCTTCTGTGCTTATTTAAGCTACAGCCCATCACTGCTTATCAAAGCCGTCTCCTGCCAGAGGTTACCGTTCCCATCAGTTGGCAAATGGAGCATTTTGCTTCTATGTCTCCTAATTAGCTCCAGGAAAACAGCCAGGTTAATTTACCTAAACTGCCAATTAGACTGTTTAACCCATCTGCTTTTGCCTGGAGCATATTAAGAAGCACTCAAACACACTGCCTTGCTGGTGGATTACTGGACATGGGCCTCTGGGACAAGTGGGGAATAAGTGGAGACAGTGATGCCTTCAGTTGGCACAGCAGAACGTCCAGGAGTGAACATGTGTCTGTGTCTGACAAACAGTTTCCTACTGAGAGTCAACAGGAAGAGCTTTTAGGCAAACTGATAAATTGAACGGTGGCAAGTCACTAAGACCGCATGCTCTTTGTTCAGATGTTCTTCAGAAGCTATGAAATTGCTGAGCCTCTAATGATGATATGGAATCCAGTGCTTAAATCTGCTGTATGACCAGAATGAATGCTGACAATTTGGACACTGGCTTTTAAAAAGGGGGGTGGGTGGGTTTGAGCCGCAGAACTGCAAAAAAGGTAATTCTAAGTTGATAGAAACTGTGTTGTGGAATAGAGATGTTAGATACCTGGATGAATGTGCTATATCAAAGAATCAAAGGTCTTGGAAGGATTTAGGAAGCCATTTCTCAGGCCAGCTTTCTCCATTGCAGAGATTTAAGAGAGTTGTAAATCTATTAAGAGTTCTTTGGAGAAGTCAACAGGCTTGTGGAGCAAGATTATCCAGCTTTTAGCTTTCAGAAAATCTTCCAGCCAGAACCTAAAACAAAGCTCTCTGGAGAAATAAAACTGATGTAAGAGAAGACAGAGGGGCTACTCTTGGGCTAGCAACTCCTTAAAGTACAAGAAATAGTCTTTGCAATGGAGAGCATTTACTGGTGGATTCCCCTAAGTCCTTTGTTGAAACCTGTTCTGTTCAGCACAGTCAGCCATGATTTGGAAGAAAGAGGTGACAAGTCAGGTGACAGAAATGGTACAAAATTATTCAGGACAGTCAAATCTGAAAGTCACAGCAAAAGATTACACAAGAACTAAAACGAGGGTAATCCCAAGGTAGGTTAAATTAGTATACACAGGGGAATGTAACTGTAAATACACATACAGAATGAGGAGTGTCAAATTAATAATTATATTGCAGAGGGAACATTTAAAGCCACCGTGGGTAGGTTTTTGATAAGGTTAAGTCAGTGCTCAGCAGCAGTGAGGCCAATTAAATGTTAATTATTGTAAAGGAATGAACTGAGGACAAGACAGTATCGTAGGTTTGTGTAAGTCTATGATGCAGCCACATCTTGAACACTTAAGGAAAAGACATTCTGTCTTAAAAACAATAACAAGAATGGCATAGGAAAGGATGACAAGGAGACAATTACATACAAATAGATACTAACTCTTCAGCTTAAAGTGGCAGAGGGTGTGCTAGTGCTCTGTGAAACTAAAAGTGTTGAGGGAAAGTGGATAGGGACAATATTTTTCATAATACACATATTAATAGGCAGCACAGGTCAGGTAGCAAGTTTGAAAAAAGGCAAAACACAGTACATGTTTGGCCAATGCACAGGTAAATTTTGGAACTCATTGCTACAAGCGAGAAGTATAAATGGGTTCCAAGAAGTGATTAGGCAAAATTGCACATTCAAATTAAACTTAATTGATCCAGCCAAAACCTCTTGCTCAGAAGATCACAGAACAGCTGATTGCTGGAAAGTTCTGCCAGGAAAAGCGTGATGTTATAATCCTTATTCCTTACGCTTTCTGCCCAAGCATCTACAACTGTCAATTGTCAGAGATAATATATGTCAGAAATAATTTGATTTTGCTCAATACATAAGTCCTCAGGTTACATTCTCACATTATGCTGTATATCCATTTTGTGGGAATTTATTGAGAAAAGTCAGGGTGAAGAGATTCAGTAATTTTCACTGAAGAGTCTGAAAAAATGCATAGTTTTGTAATGTGAGAAGCCCTGTGAATCTTGCCATGGAAGGTTTTGAAGTGAAGCTTGGTGGTACCTTTTTCTCAGAGTATGTTTTACTTTCTACAGAAGAAGCTGCCTAAGACTTAGAATTTTTTTTTTTTTTTTTCTGGTGTTTAGCTACCAAAAGAGAATGAGGCTGGCTAAATCGGAACACAGCAGGAAGCTGGGGAGAGCAGAAGGAAGGGAAGGACAGACACCTGGCAGATGATGCAGGGGAATCTGGTAGTGAAGTCTTGCCATTAGAGAACAGACCTCCAGAACTCAGAGTGGAGCAGAATGTACCTTCACTTCTCCAGTTTGCCATTGCCAGCGATAGCAAAGGACCTTATAGAGAGAGTTGCACATCCTCACCCTTTCTTTCAGTGTTTCACTTAATTTCCAGACTTGCTTGTGCTGGTCTACGTGTACAATCTGCTGTTGCTGTCAGCTACTTCGTTACCGCCAGTTGCAAAGATCTTTGTGATGGATCCAAACATCCCAGCTTTGCGGATGAGCCATTCCAGTTTTAACATAACACACTGTGATAGAAACTATTACTTTTAGTACGTTTAAAAAGAAAACTTTAGGAAATTCATTTAAAAGTTGCTGTAAATAGCATTCTGGATATTACTGTCAGCAAGTCCTCAGCTGCATGATCACATCCTATTTTTTTATGCAGTTCATGCCTCACTCAGAGGTTATTTTGCCGAAAGTTAAAGGCACATATTGAACAAGCAGGTGATTACAGCCAGTCTCAGTGTTATAGCAGTTGAATGTTGCCCTGGGGAGTTGTATTTTACCCCTAGCAGAACTGTAAAATTCGTTATTTCAATTCTGAGATTACAGACATTTCAAAAGCGTGTTTTCATTTCAAAGCACAATGAAACCAATTGGAAACACTAAAATTTTCCATGAGGCAGAAATCCTGGATTTTGTCCAGCTCTTGTTGTGAATTCATTCTTGTGAAGCGTTTGGATGTTTTGGGATGAGCAATCATCTAGACTGTCTATGAGAAGATTATTAATTCCTCGTTTGGAGCTAGCTTTGAGCAACGTTTGATTAGTACAGGATGAGGAGTGGGAAAATATAAAATATTTATTAGCTGCGGAATATGTGAGCGTTGGGCATCCAGTACACTGAAAGCTGCAAGATTGCGTGAAAAAAAGGATGCATAGTCACCTTACATCATAACACGTTTGAAGAAGTAGAAATAAAGTTGCACAGAAAATTCCAGCTGCATTATTCCCAGCTTTTGTGTGCTTCGAACATACAACCTTAAGAGTAATTTAACGTGGTTCTGTGTGTGCAATATAGCAATGAATTTGTTCAAAGCCTAGTTCCTTTGAAGTTTTGCTGAAGCTTGACCGTTCTTTGGGAAGTAAGAAATGAACAGTTGGGGTGAACTTGTATTAACTAACATCAGGTTGAAGGTTAATCTGAGCTGGTCATCTCATTCTGCTGAATTAGGATGAGATTCTTTGCTGCCAAGGGTTGATTTTATTTCTCTGTTTACTGCTGAAGGAGCCTAAGCAACGTGTTTAGATTGTGTGCCTGGTATTGAGGCAGCTGCTCTGAGACAGGTGAGTCTTAAAAGCCATGATATCCATGAAGAGATTTGATTTGAGGCTTGCCCAGCCTCAATGGTGAGTTCCGAGAGAATCTAGCCCTTCGGGAGATGGAGCTGGATGTCTGGATCGGTTGGTCCCTGTGTTTTCTTCCAATGACCTTACGCTCTTCAGGAGCGGTAACTCTAATCTAGGGAGATTACTGGGATTTGGGTGGGGAGGGGTTTCCAGTGGGAGAGTGGCAGGCAACAGTTTTGCAGGCTGATAAAGTTCAGAATTAGTTTCTGTTTATTTTTCATGGGGTAATGGTTTGTCCAAATTACAGCATGTTTTCTCAGTAACCAATGAGTCTCTGATTTAGGAGTAGATGTCTGTGCTAAATATAAAGTTTCCTGAAAGCATGAGTGTACTAATGTTGTTCAAACAAATAGTTGGGAGAATTTTTAATACAGACATTTTCTTCAATGAGATTTGCTGTTGTAAGTATGGCAAAAAAATAAATTACATCATAAGGGAGATACCTGAACAAGAGATAGATTCTCAGGGTGAGAAAGATCAGATAATTTTATGCCTGATCTGAACATATATGTAAAGCACAATTAAAAAATTCACAGATTGTATTACTTTTGATGGAATGACAAACAGAAATTGTGTTTGCCATGGCGATCTTGCTTGGTGGGTGGGTGGGGCTTGTTCAGATAAAATACGTTTTAATACAGCTAGAGGGGAATTGTTTATCTGGGAATAATGAGGCTGCATCTGGAACATAGGCCAGGGGTTCATGTGCAGTGTAAGACGGTGCAGGCACTGAGGGAAGCAATCCTGCCTGTTGCACACTCCTTTCTGCCACTGTGCCGGCACAAGTGCTTGTGTAGCTGTATAGTGCCAGGAATCAAGGAATTGGGCCCCCAAAACGACTGGGTTTTTTACTAGTATTAGCTCCCTGCTCTGCAGCCACCCAGCTTGGGAGGTGGTATGGGGAGACACGGGGAGGGTGCATCTAATTCTTGTGTTGGCAGCACTGGCTTGAAAGGATCCAGGCTTCAGCACGCGGTGTTAGGTGGATCCTGGTGGGATCCAGCTGCTTATGGTGATTTAGGTTAAAAATAATTGGCCTCCGTCAGCCCTCACATGTTCGTCCTTTTTGCTGGAGGTCACCGTCCTCTTAGAGCAGCTGGTGTACATGCCTGTGTAATCACTTCCAGCACAATTCTGTTAAGAGCAAGGTGGCTTAGCTTTTGCTGTAGGTGTTTTCGTGAGATAATTCTGATTGAAACTGGTCAGATACTTGCTGAACACATGATTGTGCCAGCATATCTAAGAGGGCAGCGATGAGCGATTGGGGCACATTGGGGTAATAATCTAAGCCTGCATCCAGTGCAGCCAGAATAGCATGTCTGATCATCCCCTTGCGGAAGCAGAACTGTAGCCTGGAAAGAAATTACCTGGAAAAGGAGATAGGGAGGCAAGCACCTAAGCGTGAGATCTTGCTGTGATGCCCTGGGCAATGGGAATAGGAGCACAGTTCTGATACATGCAAAGTAGGCAGTTAGGAATTCAAATAAGGAGGCAATTTTATCCTTCCTGTGACACTGGTGAGAGGGTCCGCACTTCAATAACAATGTTGAAAATTCAGGAATAGTGGCAAAAAAGTCATAAAATTAATCAACTTGGGCAGAAAAGTACTTCAGTTGGAAGACATGAACAGCGCAGTCTGTTTAGAATCACAGACAAGAATGAAGACGAGTTGATTAGTCATATCAGGACTTTCAAAAGGAGAACGGGCTTTTTAGTAAAGAGGAAAAAAAGCCTAGAAGAGCCAGCACCTGCGAGCAGAAACCAGATTTATTTTCATTTGAAATGAAGCACAGAGGTTTAAAGCAGCGATTACAAGTCAGTGAGACAAACTTTCAGAAGAAGCAGGATGTTCTCTACCATTTGGTGTCTTTAAATCAAGACTGGGGTCCTTTCTGGAGGAGGTGCATTAGCCAGCTGCAGGTTACAGGACTGTATTCGCGTGGCACTTTGTTCCTTATGTAAAGGTCACATTGGTCAGCGTCCTTTCTGCTCTTAATGTCCCTGGCTGGGCAGGTGATCAGTCCTCTAAGAGCGAGCTGTGGAGTAGAGAGGATGGGAACCGGAGGAAGAGGTGAAGATACAGCATTGCTTAAACTTGCTTTTTTTGTTCTTTTTTTAATGTAGGGGAATTTCGTATCTCTAAGAACTCCAGCCAGGGGACAGCTCTCTGCTCTCCAAAGGTAAGCTTTCCTTTTTCACACCCTCTGTCTGCACCTGAGGACCCTTCCCTACAGGAGGACATCTCAATGCGATCCCAAGCCCAGCCTGAGCAATCCACTCACACACAAGAGTGTTTTCTGCCCTGCGTAGCTGGAGGCCAGGAGAAAGAGTGATGTGCTGCCCTATGCTTTAGCCAGAGCAAAGGTCCAGGAACTACAAATTGGCATCCCCGTCCTTTAAGGTGTCTGTGTAACAGTGGTGCTAGTAGAGAAGCACTGAAAGAAAATGGCAAAAAAAAACCAAAACCCAAAACCCGAACAACAACAAAAAAACCTATCCATTAGCACCAGTCTGTTCTTGTGTATTTGCATTTTGATGTAATCTTTCACTAGGTGATTACATGCTGTTGCTATTTTGGTTTTTACCAGACAACCCATGACTGGAGAAGGGGGTGTCACTCCTAAAGCTGCAAATCAGGACTCGCTTTTGTCTGTTATAGAGAGGAAGACACTTTGGGCTTGAAAAGGGTGCACCAGCTTAAGAGTTACAAGGTCATGAATTATATTATTGTTCTTGTTGTGATTAAACCTGCTAATTCCTTGCAATTCACAGTCTTAGGTACAGACAATCCTCCATTTTAAAAATCAGTCAGCTGAGCAATTGCTCAAGGACAGTTTGAACAGAGTGGAGGTAAATTCAGTATTTAAGAGGGTGGGATCCTCTCTTTGACATGGAAGTGACCTTTATTTCCCCACCAGAAAGGCACTCGCTTGGTCTGCTGAGGGGCTGAGCGTCAAGCTCCCCATCCTGGAAGGTGCCACTTTCTGCAGGGCCCGTAGGAAGAGTCTCTAGCTCCTTCGTAGGTAGTGGAGCAGGTCTCAGGAGGTTCTCAGGAGAAGAGGGGAGTTGGTCCATGTGTCGTCCTCTTGTGAGCAGCTCTGAGTGCTGGCTGAGCAGTAAAGCTGTTGGGTGGCAAGGGGCATTTTTGCTGCATGACTTCCCGGAGTGCAGAGCCATCTCAGCTGATGTGCAGTGTGTACTGCTGCCACTCGATGGCAGTACATTTGTATGCAAGCTGGGAAGCTAAAGCTGCAGGCCAGGCCAATCTGCCTCCCAGAGCTGTGGTAAAGTAAAAAATACTGTTCATTACCGAGAAGGAAAAGACATTGTCTCTGCTGTGCAGGATTTTATTAGGAGTGTGTCAGTGCGTGCTTGGCAGAGGTTGTTTGTGCTGTTGACGTGATGTAGGAGGGTGAACAACAGCTAATGTTACTTTTGAAGGGGGGAGTTGTGAGTAGTATCAGGTATTTGCTAAATTCTGAAAGGTCTGATGATGTCTGAGAGGCTACACGAAGCTCTTTGGCCAGAGGGGAGGCAAGCAGTATCCATACAGCTTCCCTAACTAGATGGCTGTGTAGGAGACGGAGATTTTTTTGCGGACACATGACACCAGATTACGTCACCCTCTTGGTAACTATAGTACAGTACAAATGTGTCTCACTGCTCAGTTTCCAAGAAAGAATCTCCTATAGGTTTTGTATGTTTTTGCTGTCTTAATAGCTTTCTTCATTAACTCCTCAGGGTGACCCAGCTCAGCAAGGACATTTAGAGGAAGCTGCTTTCCAATTGCAGCAGATTTTCCGGATTGACATTTCCATTGCTTTGAATATCCTCGGTAATGTGGACTTGTATTTGTTTTGTCCGTAAACCACACATTTCTCTTTTTGGAGGACCTCCAAATTGTTCCAGGTCTTGTGTGAAGGCAGAGATGGCATATACCCAAGCTGAAGCCTCCTTTCACCAATTTCAACTGTGCTTTGAGAGATTTATTGCCCTTTGTCCCATCCTGCCACCTGATTTATATCAGCATGTTTAAATCCAGGCTTGGATGAAGCCTGAACTGTGTAGTTAGAAATGAAGCCATGTCTCTCTTTTCTGCAACACGAGCTGTCATATCCTTGCATCCTTTTTCATTGTCTGAGATCTCAGTCTTTCTAGCAAGCTGAAAATGCAATTGCAGAATTGCAGCTTTAAGAAGAGCTGAAGGAAGATGCAATGATCTAAGAAAAAAATCCCTGCCCTATGTACACCACAAGTTGCAGCACTAAAAAAGCGAGCTGCTTCTGTGCGAACCATACGTTGTGTTAGCCCATGATCCTTCTTTGCAATAAGACTAGAAAAATTCCTAAAATGCAGCGTTACCATTTTTCCTTAAGGAAGCTTTGCTCCTGTGGAGTGAGGGTTGGTGAGCCAGCCAGAAGTGGACCAGAGCACTTGGCATGGGCCAAGGAAGGCCCAGAAGCCGGTGGGGGAGGTTGCAGCATTTGAGGCTGCATTCTGTCCATTTTCTTTTCCCCTGTTTTTACACTGTGTTCTTCTCAGGAATTGAAAGTATGAGAGCGGGCCATTACAGGATAGCCTATACCTGCTTCAAACTGGCAGCAGATCGAGGCTACAGCAAAGCCCAGTTCAATGTGGGTCTGTGTTACGAGCATGGCAGAGGCACGGAAAAAGACTTGGAAAAGGTATCCACGGCTTGTAGGGTTGTGTATGTGCGACACAGACCAGGAGAGTGGTCTTTGTTGGGTGCACAGGCGCTTTTCTCCTTTTGCATGGGTGTGACAGTCTGAAGTCTCGTTAGAAAACCCTGGAAATAATACAAACTGCGGGTCTGCAGTGCTGGCTTCAGTGTCATAGATCCCCTCAGAGATGTGCTCCTCAAGTCCCCTTTCTCATAGCTTCTGAGGTCTTCTCTTAGGTACACAGGCTGTGCCACTGGCACCCAGGAGAGTACCAAGGAAAAACCTGTCATGTTACTGTATTTAAAACACCACTGCACATCGGAGGGTTTCTTTACATCACGAGCCGTCCAATTTGGGTACCTTAACTACAGCCTGCCACCTAGTGTGTGCTGGCCGTAGCCAGCATCTTCTGTAGCTGGAAAGATCTGCAAAGGCGGCTTTTTTCAAGTAATTGTGCAGATCCCAGTTGGCACAGAGTAAGCATTGGTATCGTTGGCCCAGTGCCACCCCTTGCAACACGGGGAGTTTTGACTAGAGAAGGGAGGGTGGTTAGAGGGCTTTTGTATAGCCACAGTCCACTGTCTCACTTAATCTCATGTTCTCCAGCTGGGAGGTGTGGGAGGGCTGCTGGGGCAAGTGTGCACAGCTTATGATAGATCTAGACAGAGAGGTTAAGCTTGTCCTGGCCAGAGGGGAGTCATGTCAGGTTTGAGGGCATGTATTACCTGAATCACACAAGTGTGTTTCTGTTTTTCCAGGCAGCTTTTTATTACTACCATGCAGCCAGCAGCTGTCACCCCATGGCACAGTACCGCTACGCTAGATACCTCTTATGCCATGGACCTGAAAATGAATGGGACAGGCATCAGAAGGCAGTGACTTTCCTGGAGCAAGCAGCTATGTCCGGGATTACAGAGGTTAGTGTCCACAGCATGGGAGTTCATAGGAGAGAGCCAGCAGAGAACCCTGTCTAAAGAATTTGAACCAGAGGACATCCTAGAAAGCAGCATCTGTGGGACTGGAAGCAAAATTCTTCCTACTTATTTATACTCCTGACAGCGTATGGCAGACAGCCCTGCCTGCACATGGGATGCAACTAGGTACCCACTGCGTCAGCAGCGTTGGTTGTCTGTTTTGCTGTTGGACTTTTTGATGTGGCACTTAGGTTAGACACCTACGTTAGACCATTGGCTTAGGAAAACTGACGTACAGTTGAAAATGTAGCTCTGTGTTTCATCTCCTCTCAATTCCAAGGGTACAGGTTGCTTTGATGGAGGAAGTTCCATGAGTTGCTTGAAGTAAGAACAGATCCTCATTTTGTGTCTGTGACTTTTCAAGATGATTCATCTGCATGGATCTGTGTACCCTGCCCTCCTTTCCCACTTTTCAGGAGATGAGTTTAGGCATGTGCCATCTTGTGTTGCGAATGGCAGTTGTCCTGGCAGTGACTGTCTCTCATGTAGCACACTGTTCCAGGAAGTGCATCTGCTATATCTTACAGACAGCTCACGGGTAGGAGCCGTTCTCTGGCTCTGACTTCCACAGTGCAGTTTGAAACGATATTCAGGGTCTTACGGTGTTAGTATGGTGATGTTGCTGCATGTATAGTGGAGTTCTATAGATGAAATGTGATTTTTTGTGTTTACCATGTCAGACTGATTTTTCCCTAGGACTGACCCTCCTTCTCTCAGCACACTCTGCAGCAAGCAGGGTACTTAGCACACCCGTCTTGCCGCAGTAACCCCAGCATTTGAGCAACTTGCAAAATCAGTAAAAAGACTGCAGTAATAAGGTGGAGAATCGCGGCTGATTTGTATCTTGTGGTTTTGTTGCAGGCACAGGCTTATCTTGGAGTATTCTACATGAGGGGGCTGCAACCTAAGGAGAAGAGAGGTCTGAAGTACCTGCTGCTGGCAGCAAAGAACGGCGTAAGTAATGTCTTTGTAAGTTATGATTGTTCTCAGTTTGGGATCATTGCACGTTACAGGTAGCAGATTTCAGGGCTTCTTGGAAATGGGAGTGAGTGTCAGGACTTTACCGCACTGTCTGAAAGAACAGAGTGGATGCTTGGCGCATCGTGGAGAGGAAACAGGCCCTGAGGCACAGACCCTCCGAAACATGAATGTAGAAACAGCTCTATTGGGTTGGAGTAGTTTTACAGCACCAGTGCTTATATTCATCTAGCATAATTTTACAGGTTTACATTATGGAGCATCTACACCCTCTTCAGTCAAACTCTTTCACTACTGTATCATTTTGAGAACTTTGTTGTGTCTATCTTGAATCTGTTCTTCAAAGTTGGCCCACTATTTCTTCCCTTCTGTAGAGAGGATGAAAAGTCTATTCCTGTTTCTTTGCAGGAACCTTTAGCGTACTTAAATACTTGAATCTCCATTCAGCCTTCCCCCGTTGTTTGAGTTTATTCTCACTCATCATGTTGTCTAGATCACCAACAGTTTTCTTGCTTGCTGTTGAACTTTCTCCAAGTGACCCAGGCTTATTTTTTTGAAGGGCAGTGCCACAGTCTCAGCATAGTACTGCTCCTGCACCCTTACCAGCACTTAGAGTAGTAGAAGTATGACATCCCAGGTTTCTGCATCCCACAGTTCTGTTTCTTTACAGCGCTATGACATTGTTCACTCATTTTCAGCTTGCACTGCATTGTAATAGCTAGTTTTTCTGAAGAACTTGTTCATTTTAACTTCAGTCCCCACAGCTTTTGTGTAATGGAAAATCATGAATAGCTATTCCCCCTTCTTTTGGCTAATCCTTCTGATTCTGTTGCCCTTTACTATGTCCCCTCTGAGTCATTTCTTTTGCAGGCTGCAGAGCACTAATTTAGTTTGTCTCTCCACGTAGTTAAGCTGTTCCATTTTGCTTGTCAGTCTTCTCTCTATTTTTCTAATTCTCCTTTGACCATTTCAAGATGCTAGGACTAAAACTGGATCCAGGATGGAGGTATGCCAGGGATCTGACATAATGAGATCCTCTGCTTTGTTCTGCGTTCCCTTCCAATAATTCCTAATATTGTTTGTCCTTTTGCCTGCCACTGAGCAGTGACTTGATGGTTTCAGGGAGCTATCACAGTGACTCACAGATTTCTTTCTATAGACACTACTTTGCATTTGTCAACACTAAGTTTCCTCTGTGATTGTGTTGCCCACTCTTAGTCTTGTGAGATCTTGTCTAATTAATTCTTTACAGTAAGTTGGATCACTCCAAATGACATTACATCACTTGCAAACTTTGCCACTTCAGTTTTCATGCACTTTTAAGAATGCAGACACTGTCAGATCACCGGTGGGACTAGACCTGACTAGCCACAGCAGCTCAGACATGATACAGTATTTAATTCCAAATCTGCTAAAGATCTCTCATAAGCTGCATCATTGACTCCTTTCTTCCAGCCTCATGTCAGATGCGTATGCTGCACAATATAACAATGAATTATCTCATTAAGTAGATGATTGTCATTTAGTGAATGCCTAGTAAGCCCTTAACAACAGAAAATCTAGCAGGTAACTGCAAGTCCCATGGGTGCCCCCCCAGTAGATCAGTGTTTTGCATGTTTTGGTCACAGCCTTGACCGTTCTCAGAACCCAGTCATCTTTCCCCGTCTCTGCTTCCCAATGGATGCTGGCTGCGGATGTGCCACAGTCTCATCCTGGGCGGCAGGCTTATGCTTAGGCTCCCGGGGATGTAACCCCACATGTTCTGCTGGGAAAAGGGCTCCATGAGTATGTTCTTTTCCCATTTGCCTGAAGTATGAATTTATGTTTAGTTGATTAAAAGAATACTGGATATGGGTGAAGCAAGGACAGCACCATTTAGCTACAACTCCAAAAAAGGGAAAACAGGCACAAAAAGTCATGGGTTCAGTGTTTCTCTCTCAGGTTGTTGCTCTGTGCTAGAGCTGAGGAAAGAACTCTGACAAGTGTTCTTCCAAATACAATGACGCTTCAGAGAACTGTGTTTTACTTCGGTTACCAGTTTTTATCCTCCCTTATTTTATGCGTGAAACCATGGAATATAAAAAACATATTAAAGAGTGTTGTTGGAGAACTGAATCTGACCTTCAGATTTCAAAGTATATCGCAGTCACTTATGCCATGCTAATTTGGCGATCTCTTGTCCTTGTGGTCTTGTCTTTGAGGTGTTCGTCATATAGGAGATGGCTAGTGGAATACTTAATACTTATTTAACCCTGTCTCACATCTGAAGTGCCAATCCTTCAACATGTTTATCTCATCCCTAAAGAAGTTTATTGCTGTCATAAACTGAGACTTGCAACATTTTGCAAAGCACCCACTCATTGAGTTCTTTGCTTTTCTTTACCAGCTACATCCCAGACAGCAACACTTGCAATATGTTGTTTTTTCATGGCTTTATTAAAACTTGTAACTTACTTCCTTTTTTCTTTTTTTCTCATATTTTCTTTTTTTGCAAAGCCTTGTTTAGGTTATGTTTCTGGCAGTCATACTCTTCAAGTTATGTTGCTGGCTTTTTTTGCTGGAAAAGGTCTATGTGACCACTAGCCCATGCTGTCTTTTCAATGTCTTCAGGACCGTCGTCTTGCTTTCTTGCTACTTGTGACACCCTTTGCCTCCTATTATATCTCAAAGATTGAGTGCACAGCCAACACGTAAATGTATCAGGGATTTGGCTTTGGCTTCACAGACCCATCTGCAGTGACACCCTCTACTTTCGTTAGTCCATTCTCAGTAGTTACTTACGTCTGTGTAGTTTAGGTGCTTTTTCTCTAGCGCTTATTTGCTTGACTTCATTTCTGCTGCTTGAGATTTCTTCTGGAATATAATTATGTGGGGCTGACCAAGATAGGGGTGCACTGTTGTATTGAAGGCCTGATGGCCTGATGCTGCCAAGGGGAATCTTCCAACCCTTGGCAACAAGAACGTCTCTGGAATTTGTTGTGTTTTTGCAAGACTTCTGCATGAGCTGTAGTAGGGCAGTCCACAGGGCATGCTCAGAGCTTGGGTGTGATCAGGATGTGGGTGCAGTCAAGGCTGCCCAAGTCCTCTTAGCTCTGACCCCTGAGACGATCGGGATACTCTGCAGAGACAGCTGTTCCTTTGTTCCCATGACACAGACCTGGATGTTGAAGGGAAATCAGTGAATTTAATTGGAAAATGATAGGAAAGAGCAGAGTCAGAGGTAGCTGGTAAGAAATTCTGTTTCACTATGCACTCAGAGAAGGGACTAAATTACTGAAGATATAGTCTGGGGGATAGAGGAGTAAACTTTAAAGAAGGTGACCAAAACCAGAGCAGTAAACTTTAAAGAAGGTGTTAAAGACTTTCTGTTCTCCGTTCTTGTGCTGTCATCATGTCTCCACTTTATGTGGCTGATTGCTGTGCTTTCTCCTGTGGCTAGGATGCCCAAAGCAGGTATCACGTGGGCGTTTGCTATGAGAAGGGCCTTGGAGTGCAGCAGAATCTGGCAGAAGCGATGAAACACTTCCGACAGTCAGCTGCTGCGGGGAACAGGAATGCCCAGGAGAGACTGCGAGCGTTAGAAGAGGAGGTGGAAGGTACCACAGGCAGCGGGGGAAGAGGGTGCATGGGACTGCATTGTGTAGTGACCCCATAAAAGCGGGGCCCATATTGCCAGAGGAAGGGTAGCACAGGGCCATGGCAAAAAGGAGTCCTTTTTACTGAAGGGAAGGGAGCACTTTTACTTTTCAGTTTTTTCCACTTCTTACCAGCTATTTCCAGCCGAGCTGAAGTGGAGAAGCTGTTCCCATAGTATGAGGTGTCATTAGTATAATGTTTTAATGTACTTTCAGATGTGCAAACAAAGCATCCCTTCCCTTCTGGAATAAGAGCCTCTTCCTCTAGTCCCTGTTTCTGGGCTATTGAGCGTGTGCCTGCAGGCCTCCGCGCCACCCAGCCAAGACAATCTGCCCTCACCCTGCCCCACTCTTGGAGCGCAGATGGACTGCACATGAGGATGCTCAGTGGTGCAGGATGGAGCCGTGCCCTCGGAAACAGGGCAACACCACTGGAGCTGCAGTGCTTGGAGCCCCACCACTGCGGTTATTAGAGCAGTCGGTAAGTGAAACAAGCAGGCAGAGGGAAGGCAGCCCTTCTTAGTCTGTGTGGAGCTGGAAGTGGGCTAGCGGTAAGTGGAAAGAGAAAGCTTTCTGTTAATGAAACTGGAGCCGTTTTTAAATACCAGGGTTTTAAGAATAAACCTTGTGATATCTCCTGTGCTACCACATCATCTGGCCTTCTACCTTCCAATACAAAGATGTTTCTTGTGCTTCTATGTTTCTGTATCGAGCTACATTTAGACTCCCACCATGCCACAGTGCTATGATTTGGGGCTATAATTCCAGTAGCCCTGCACATCTTGCACATGGTCCCCCAGTGAGGTTTACAAGCCACCATATGGTGATGTTGGCAGCTAACTCTGTAATGGGTGTGGCCTGCACTTTCTGAGGCAATTTGATCTCACTTCAAGGCTAGTGGTTCCCACAGTGGCTCTGCTACCAGCACAATCTGGGCTTGTCTCTACGTTGCCATTGTGGCAGCTTAATCTGCTTTCAAACCCGTGCAAGCAAGAAAGTGAATTCTGATTATTAGGACACATGTTTCTGTGGGATATGGCTTATGGATCCACCTGTACTGGTGAGACTAACAGCTGTCCTCAGCCATCCTGCACCGTTGTCAGTGTCCTTTGTCCCCAGTTATTATTCCTACAACTCTGGCAGTGAGCTGCTCCCGTGGGTACACCCCTTTGAGTCACGATGAGCAAGGTTTGCTTCAAAATTTATATTGTACATGTTTGCTAAGCATGCGAGCTCGTTTTCACTGAAGTGGATAAGGGATGCTCCCAGCGGGCAGTAACCACTGTCAGGCAGCCAGCCACAAGCAGCTGGTACAATAATTTCTTCCACTGGGGCAGCTGAATCCGGAAAAAGACATTTGTCCACACCAGTTTAAACTGGTTCAGGGGCATCTGTACAGAATGTTCAGCTTCCTGTAGCCATGGGGCTCTGGTGCTTTGCATAGATCAGGCTCTGAAAAACAAAGGCAATGGCCCCATCCTGAACTTGCTGTGGTCTCCATTCAGCAAGGGAGGGGCATCACCAGAGCTCAACACATCTGATTGTTCTTCTAGTCTGGTCTCTCTTTCTGCTCAGACCAAACTTTCTTAGACCATTTCCTTTATCAAGGAGGATACAATTAGCAGGAAATTCCTTGGGTGGATTTCCTATTCTGTGATAATCCACAGCATGCTTACGCATTGGTCAGGACAGGATGGGGGTGAGGGTTGGGGAGGCTGAAAGCAGTTTGCAGAATCAGGAAATTGAAGCAAGAGACGAATTTGTCTCCTTTTTAATCTTATTATAATGTATTTTTGTGTAAAGTTTGTCCTTTGACAGGCACATCAAAGTAACTTTCCAGAGACAGATGTGAGGTTGTGTTGTGTGTTTGTCCTCTGTGTGTGTTCTCAAGATGCAGAGGAATCCTATAGGGCTGCATCTCCTCACAGTCACAGATATGCCTCCCTTGTGGTTTGCACAGCTGCATCTCAGTGAGAATTTGGCTCCCTGTCATTGTTTTGGTGCAAGAGCCTGTTTTGTTTGTGAAACAAAACAGCAAGACATTTCTGTTAGCAGCATGGCAGTATAAGCAGGCTGGGGCAAGCCCATCAGTGTAGTTTAGTGCCAGAGATGGGGTCATCTGTAAAGCACTTCAGAAACTCCAAATACAACAGTGCATATTTCGAATATTAAAGAGTCTACCTGGGGAAATCTTACTCTGTTGCTTTTGCCATTTGGTCCCAAGAGCAACAGAAAAGGATAACTTTATCGTTTACTCTGCTTCAAATTATCTGTGTGCTTGTGTGCTGCTGTGACTTGTGTGTATACACGCTAAAAGCAGGGTGCTGTCACCTCTAGGTGCATGGAAAAGGAACGTAGGTAAGACACTCTTGAGATGCTCCAGGATCATGTCTGCTGGGTCATGCCGCCTGTCCTTTTTCAACTTAACAGTAAAGATGAAAGCCAAAAATATCACCCAAAGACACCTGATGCGACAGCCACACCATGAGCAAATTAGCTTTGGAGAAACCTGTGTTGTGAACTGCGGTATCTGTGAAGTCAGTGCAGTTTTTTTAACGTAAAGATGGTGAAGGAAAGAAAGCAGTGTGTATAAAGCGTTGCTGGCCTTGCACTGTGTCAGAGGGGAGGCTGGTCGTCGCTTCTCAGCCTCTCTTTTGCAGTCACTCAGCAAGCGACGATGTTGTACATTGCTAGCAGCAGAGGTGATGGCTAACTCTCATTCCAATAGCTATGACTCTCCTTTCTCCTGTACAGCCCCTTTGCCAGCATACCCCGCATTTGTTCTGGTATTTGTGTCATAGTTGGAAGGCACAAACCATGGTACAGAAGAAAGCCCTATGTGTACATGATCCAGAAGCACTTACATGCCATCCATGCACTGCTGCATAAGCCTACAACTGTGCTCCAGATGGTTATGCCACTGCTGTCTTTCCATTCTCTGCGAGTGCAAATCCCCATGGTTAACAACACCTGTGTGCTGCTTCTTTTGTTACTAATATCTGTATCTTAGTTTTCCTACACATGCTATTATCCTAAAACTGTCTTGTAGCTCACATACATACAGATCAAAGTGAAAACCTGTAATATGGTTGAAGCTTGCAACTGAATATTTCAAAGCAGTGTTTTCACACTTCCTTTTTCCCAGTTTACCTTTGGCAGACTCCAGCCATCTGTTGTCTGCTGCTAGGCAAGGACTACACCCCAAAATCCAATGGCCTCAAAAGGAGAAGGAAGTTATGGGCACCTAGTGCAGCCATAGCAGAGCTGCCAGAGCAGAAGTGCTGATTTCGGGGCATTTTACAAAATGCCAAGTTCACAGTGGTAGAACCACAAAAGCTGAAAGGATTGATGGGGGAGACAACAGGTAGATCTCCCTTTCTGAGCTGCCATTTCAGGCTCTCTGCAGATACATCGTTATGTCACCTATAGTGCAACTTGTTCCAGAGCTGATAGTGTTAGAAAAAAACAATTTTATTTAAATAAGAACTGAGATCCTGGAGCCCAACTCTGCAGCATGTTGCAAAGTCCATGACTGTGATATTTGATCATCCATGGTGCACAGTCTGTAATCACATGGATGTGTCTGACTGTGTTGTGCTTGTAGTTAATCTAACGAACCGCCCACCCCTCAATTGGCCTGACCCGGGAGGAAAGGATCCTCCTGCTGTTGCGCGAATTGGGTGTGACGGTAAGGTGAAAGATGAGGGTGGAAGAGGAGGAAAGCTAGGAAGGCAAGAACAGGCAGGTAGAGAGGAACTAAACATGGTGAAGTCGGTCATGGAGAAATTTGATGGCATGAGGCAAAGGAAGAAAAATGCCTGTTGTGATCAGTCTAGATGTGGATGATACAATGACCCTGTTCAAGCACACGTGTGCACCCCAAATGCAGTAAGAAGCTCTGTCTGACTCTTATCTCTTTATCACAGCCACCAAGTTGCCTACAGAACAGGAGCACGGTCTTCCAGTCCAAGGCTCTTCCCATGTGCTGACAGCTGCTGCAGAAGCCCTGAGCCTGTTTCATTGTGGACTTGGACCTTGTGGGACAAAATCATTTCAAAGAGGGTGCTCATTTCTGAAAGGAAAGTACTGGCCAGTCTTGTCCCAGCAGCATTTGAGTCAGACCCAGCACCTTTGCCAAAGGTTTCAAAGGTCCTTGGTTTCTCCTGCCTTGCAGCTTCATCATCCTGAGGTGAATGTGGAGAGTCAGGGGAGAAGATGTTGTCCTTGTAACTGCTGGTGAGCGGCAAGGAGAGCCGAGCCACCCATGTTGGGTCAGCAGCCGTCAGCCTCTTGAGGGCCAGCTCTGGAGGGAGTGGAAACAAGAACTGATGGTGAGATGTGGAGTAGATGAGACCACAGGAGAGGGGAAAAAAA
>VYXH01000773.1:298819-345810 GCA_013397275.1 Burhinus bistriatus | reverse complement strand
AGAAAAAAAAAAAAAAAAAAAAAACAAGAAAGAAAAAAATATATTGAGAAATGAGACTTCCTGAAATCAGCTGTGAGAGGACTGATTGTAAACAGGTCTAGAGATAAGCTACCAGCAGCATCATTCAAACCAGCAGCTTAAAAAAACCAAACAGACTAGAACTGGTTGAAAAGTACTGGGGTTTTGGGGTTTGGGAGGGTTTTTTGGGTTTTTTGGTTGTTTTTGTTTTTTAAATATAATAACCATTAGGATCACTTTGCTTTCTCATTTGTGGCAGCCTCAAGTGGCACTAAATGGTTAGCAAAGCCAGAGAAAGTGAGGGTGTAGGACTGACTGAAGGGGAGACGACAATGGAAAGCTTTCAAGGGGGAAGTATCGAACAGAAAGAAGGTCACTAGTGGACTTCCCTTAAGGGTCACTCTAGGGTGGGAATTTGCTGCTAAGCAGGCACATTGAGTCCAAAAAGAAACGGGTTATTATGAAAACAGTAACAGAAGTAGAATTAAATTCTGGATTATAAAATGCACAGCTGGATGGTTGAAGACTAGTAACAAAAAATTGAGCTATAGTTGTTCATCAATTGGAAACAGATGAGGAGCAGTGGGAGCCTGGTGTAGGTGTTGGCTGCAGGCTCATTAATGTACCAGTAATGGGATTCTGCCCCGCAATGGGCAAATGAAATCAGACAATGTGTTGGTCAAGGTATTCCCTGTTGGCACGAAGACATATCCGTGGTATTGTTACTAGATCTGGCAAGACCTGATTAGGAGTATTACATACAAATCTGATTATCCATCTGTAGGAAAGAGGATCTGAAATGACAGCAGTGCAGAGGAAACTATTGAGATGAAAACAGGAGCGAGTCCAAGCTTACATGACGGAGACCCCAAGAGGCAGGGGTTGCTTAGCCTAAGGAAGCAAATGTTCACTGGGGATCTGACTGCAACCTGTCATTATTTTGATGAAATAAGCACCAACAAAGGCAATCTTTATGCTTAAAATAGCGTTGGCAAAAGAAGAAGTGATTATAACTGTCCATGAATAGACTGGAAATTAAAGGAAGGACCCCATAGCAGGGTGAGCCTGGAATAGCTTCCTCATCAGACGTCAGGAAAGGAAACGGGGGCTCTTGTTTTTAAGGTAGAGCTTTACAGTTGATAAACAAGACTCCATGATGTGGTGGACAGACGCTGCCTTCCAGCCCCGCATTGCTTCATTTCCACAGCGTAACTTAGAACCACTGGGAGGTTTGAGGCGCCCGCCAGGTTTGTGAAACACTGAGTCAGAGAGCAGCAAAACAAATAACTGGTGTCTGGTAACAAAGCACCAAATGCCACAACAGTCCCAATCAGATGGCAAGAGCTCGTGTCATTGTAATAATTATGTGGCCCTGACTTATAAAGTGACCTCTGAAAGGAGGGTCCCCATACTCATGTACTTACGCTGCTTCCAGAAGATAATCAATGCCCTGCCACAGCCTGGGACACAGGGTCCTCACTCAGTGGCTAGTCAATCACTGAGAGAAGTCTCCTTCCTCAGCCAGCTAAGTAACTAGTCCTTTTTCACTGAAAAACAACTGTGTCCTGGGGTGGGATGGGGGTGAGGGCTGGGATTCAAACCTGGTGAGGAGAGAAGGGCAGATACGTCATTTGGATTTCATTTCAGCTGAAGCCCCAAAAATTTTTTGTGCTGTTTAACTTCCAGGATTTCTTTCTGCAATCTTAGTATTTTCTCTTGTTTGGAGTGACTATTCCTTAAGAGATCTCCCAAACGTGCTGAAGTCTAAGTCTTAAGAGCTAGTTTTTGCTCTAAAACATCCACAGTTCTGTCTTCCTTGGTCTGTGAGAAGCCACTGCATTCCCTGAATATTGTGGTGCTTCAGCTCTGGAGCAGAGCACAACAGCAGTCTGCTCGCTGCAGGGAGAGCCGAGATGCCATAGGCTGATGGTCCTGTGACCATGAAACCTTATAATTAGGCATGTTTAATTTGACCGATAACTCTTTACTGCCTTCTTTTAATGGTGTTTGGGGTTTTTGTAATTAATAAAGTTATATCTCTCATCTGCTGCTGCGAACAGTCTGTTTCACTGGTGGGGGATAGGTGTTAATAGATGGTGCTGAGTGCTGAGAGTTCAGCCTGTGGCTCGATGCTTACAGCGTAAACAACACAGATAGCTGGCTGGGACAGATTACTCCTGCAGTTTCCCCCCCGCCCCGCTGCGAATAGCACAAAGACCCAGACAGCCTCGGCCAGCTGTTATGATACTCCCAAGCAGAAGCAATGCTTCCTTCCTCCGTCTCTCAGGATGCAAGTCCACTTCTCTGTTTGTGTTTGGGAGAGGAGGAAGGAGTCCAGCAGCTCCGTTGTCTGGGCTCCATTGCCTTTTCAGGAAGGCCTGGGCTCATAGTTAAGGTTGTTTTTCACCACTGAAACGGGGCAGCCTCTTTTGTCATGTCCAGCACTACTGCAGGGGCAGAAAGCCACACTGGCATAGCCTCAGCATGCACCACTGGTGTTCACTGTGAAATGTCAGTAATTTGGTAAAAGTTGGTTTGTTTTTTTTTTTTTCTATCAAATCCAAGAAGCATGGGAGATGGCACTTCATGGATATGGCAGGCCATAACACAGATTTTCTAGGGTGCTACCTGTCTGGGCAGGATTGGATCTGGACAGATCTGCTGAGCAGGTCCACCAGTCCCTTTACTGGGACTGGTGCGTGTCAGTACACCCATGGGATGGAGCTGGGCAGCCTGTTTGCTTCCTGCTCTTGGCTGCAGGACCTTTAAATCTGAGCAAGCTTGCAGCTCTCATTCCACCCAACCTTTCCTTCATTTGCTCCTCACTAGAACAAAAGGGCAGGAAGGCAAACGAAGAGAAGCAGCCTGGTTCTCCACCTAAGCAAAAGCATAGAAAACACCCAGCTCTGGAGTTAAAACCATCACAGCAGCAAACCTCAATGAATTCCTCTTGCTGTGGAGGAGTGCAGAGGCTCCCCAATGAAATTTCTGCTACAGGACATGAGTCAGCCCAACTCTTTTAAATTGAAATGCCAGTAGAAGAGATTTTTTAGAACAAATCAATAAAAGGAACATGTAGAAAATGTCAGGCCCAGATGGTATTCACCCTGGAGTGCTAGAGGAACTCGGATATGAAATTGCTCGGTTTATTAACTGCTGTTTGTTAACTACTGCTTCAAATGAATACAGTATCAGAGGCAGGGAAGGTAGAAATTGTGACATGAGTTTTTAAGCGCGTGAAAGTGAATCTAGTGCAGGCAGATGCATAGAAATCATTATATGCGAGACTCAGCAGACAGCCAAGTACCTGCTATTCGGACAAGAACTGACGTGACATTTGCAAGGTGGGGAATTGCATTTTTCAAATTGTTGGCATCTTTGGAAGAGGTGGATGAAGAGTCCTGGTGGACAGAGGACACCAGAGCTTGCAGAAGAGCACCAGCCAGCCTTGAAGGGGACCTGAGCTGTCCCTGAATTAATGGCCAGGTTCTGTTAGGGACTAGTATGTTTTAAAAGCTGGGAAGCGAGGGTAGGAATAAATAATCTTCCCCACAAAGGGAGGTCATTATCCATTCAACATAGCGATAAATGACGTGGAGAAGTGGATGGCATTGTTGTTGACTTCACTAAAACAGCCAATGACATAAAATCAGAGCAGGGTTGCGAAAAGGACCTAATAATACTGAGTGCTGTGAGCAAAAACTGGCTGGTGGATTTCTGTGTCGTCAACCGTTGGATAATTGTCATAGGAAACGACACATCATGCATTGATGACTCTCCCACCAGGGAGAGGAGGGATTTAGGAGTCACCATGGACAGTTTGGTGACAGAGCTCAGCATGGAGCTTAGGCAGGACAGGAATGAAGAACAAAGCAGAAGACCTCCTTATACCTACACCAGTGTAGATCTATCCTAAACACAGTGCACAATTCTGGTCACCACATCTCAATAAGGATTAAAAACTAAAATTAGTAACGGGTTGATCACAGGAGATGAGACTGGACTAGTTTAGCTAGTAGGAAACAGGAGCCTGATGGGGCTCAAAGGGTATATAACATCTTGAGGGGCTTGACAAAGACAACTCTTCACCTTCCTCACTCTGCATAGACTAGAGACCATGAAGTGAAGGGGCTCAGGTCAGCATGGGACGCAGTTCACATGGTGCATAGTTAAACTGGACTTCACCCCTACACAACAACAGAGGTCAACCTCACAAATCAGCCCAACAGAATATACATCCATGGGAGGAAAGATCTACCAAGAGTGATTAAACACATGAAAAAATCCAATGTGAAGCTCAGCAAGTCCCTTTGCTGTAAACTGCCTTCCACCAACAGCATAGGATGGTCCATACATACTGTCCCACGCATCTCCCACTGTCAGGGCCATCCTAGGAGATGAGATGTCCCCTGGTTTGCTGCAGGCCAGCCAGTTTTATCTTCTGAATGGGATTTGTGTATTATTTGAGGAGATCCTGCTGCTGGAGCCCCCCCACCAGCCCCAGTGTGCTCCAAGCAGCAAGGCCACCTCACCTGCCTGCGGCTCCAGGAGGGTCTCCAGCTCCTCTCCCACCAGCTGCTGCACAGAGAGCTCGAACCCACTCTCTGAATCACGGTCCTCTGCCTCGCTCTCACCGTGCCCGCTGTCCTTTGTGCTCAGGCAGTCAGCATCCAGCCCTGCAGCCCTGCGAGGCAGCCAAAACACTCATGTCACACTTCAACTCTCAAGAACGACCCTGCCCCACCAATTACTTTGAAGGTGGTTGTCTTTATCCCAGTGGTGGGGTGTGGACATCCTCTCAGTGCATCGTTCATAGTACTGAAGGCATAATCATTTCAGTCCCTGCCAATTAATGAGTTTTGGGGTTGGGATTTTTTTTTTTAAAAAAAAAACAAACAAAAACATGTGAACAAAAGCACTGGGAGCAGGAATGCCACGGACCCTCTGAAAACTGGGCCCCGGCTGGGTGCTGGGCTACACATGGGGCTGCTCTACATTTCTTGCCCAAGAGGGTTTTTATCCTTCTGCAGAGAGATCCTGAGCAAACAGGGAGCTGCTGGCTCTTCCCTGCGAATTCAGAGGAGCTGCCCTCATGCAGGACCAGGTGAGAAGCATCGCAGCCTAGCCCTGCCCAGCAGCCCCAGAGCAGCTCTGCCTCCCTCTCCATCCTCAGCAGATGGAGATGATGATGAGAAAGGTGGAGAAAGCTGTGTCTGCCCATGGCCTGGGCAGGTGGGGACAGGGGGGACATAGCGAAGCAGTGATGAAGCTCTGGCATCCTCAGGAGCATTCACCCAGAGATGTCAACAGCATAATTTGATGGGAACACCATAACACTAGTCTCTAGGAACACTTTCGGCACACGGCTGGGATATCTCAGCCTTTCCCATCCCTGTTAGCAGCGTCTGCCTCACTAGCCTCCTGGCCCTAGGGACAGAGACCCTGAACTCATGTCAACAGCACCTCTAAGCAAGTACCCAGAGCTGTGAGAAAACGCATCCTTGTGCTGCTGCTGCCTCCAAAGCTGGGACTCTCTGTGCTAATGAGGGCACCTTCCCATTGCACTTGAACACATTGGTGTTCCCCTAGCAAGGACAGGCAGATGGTTCATGGCCATGGAGGAGCTCAGGTGAGTATGGAAGGAACTGCCAAAGGTGCTCCAGGAAGGAGGTGACGAGCAGTCCTAGAAGGTAGCTGGATACTAACAGGGAGCCAGGACCAGAGGAGCACAGCCAACCCCTGAAGCAGGACCTACCTCCCCATTCTCAGGTCAGCAAAACCAGGGATGAGGTTTTGCCTTATGTGTCTGCTGCCCTGGTGCCTCCCGCCCTTAAAGGCTCTTGGGGCCAGTGGGGCTGAAGCAGAGGCAGCAGAGACGCAGGGGATGGGCTGTGGGGAAGGGAAGGGCTGAGAGCCAGCCTTACCTGCTGCCATTCTTGGCCGTGTACTTGTTTCCCCTGTGGTTTGTTTTGGGCTGGAACTGGCCCTGGTGCAGCAGAGAGAGCAGCTGGGAGATTTGCTGTAAGGCAGGAAAAGCCTGTTGAGCCCCGGCGGTCATCACTCAAGCTGCTTCCTGCCAGGACGTCCCCTCCAAACCCCCCAGCCTTTTTATAGTGTTTCCTCCTCCTGCAGATGGTTCAGCATCCCCACGCACGGGGAAAAACAAGCAGCTGGGCAGCCCACCTGGCCCCAGCACTTCCCCTGTGCCATCTCTGCCCACCATTCCCTGCCCATGCCCTCCTCTGGGGAAGCGAGCGCAGGGTTGTCCCCTTCTCCCCGTGGCAGCCATCCTCCACCGCCAGCTCCCAGGGTGTCCTGGTGGGTGTGGGGAGACCCTGCCTGTGGCGGGGTGGCCCTTCATCCTACCCAGCCCGTACTGCTGGGGCACCTCTGCCCAGGGCAGAGAGAAGAGACCAACCAAAGACCATCAGGTTGCATGTTCCCACCATCCCAGGGTGTGCAAGACCTGGGCAAGGAAGGATTTGGGAGGAGGAGGGGAGAGGGGGAGTGTCCACACCTCCGGCAACAGCAGGGCATCTCCTACCTGCACAGGGGGCGACTCCATTGCAAACTCCCCAGTGGGGCTCTGCTCTGCTAGTGCCACCAGCGACAGCCGGACCAGGCTCCTGAGGATGTGCTGGTGGGGCTGGGGCTGCTCAGGTCCCCCAGCACCCACGGGCTGGTTTAGTGGCAATGGGGGCTCTCCCACGGGACCCTGTGGTGGCTTCACCAAGCTCTTGCAGTGTGGTAGTGCATCTGGGGGGCTCGCAGGCTCTTTCGCTGAATTTTTTGGTCTGTGGGGCTGGCAGGGCCGGCGCTGCAGGATGGGCAGGTTGAAGGTCCCCTGCTGCTCATCTGAGTCCTTTTGGGTCCTCTGATTTCTCAGGGTCCTGTAGAGAGTAGGGGTGAGGTGGAAGGGAGCCTGCAGGGAGCCCCCTGACGCAGGGGTGGCTGTGCCGGGCAGATCCTCCTGGCAGGGATGGGGGTGCTCAGCCTCCCGGGGCTGGCCCCGGAGCAGCGGGACGAGGTGGATGTCCGTCTTCTGGATCTGCCTGTGCGGCTTCTTGAGCTGCTGCTGCCTGCGGGCATCCTCTGCCTCCCTGCAGTTGTAGGCCATGCCATCCTTCTTGTCCTTCTTACGCAAAGACAGGGTTAAAGCCAAAAGGAGAAGGCACCCGCCCAACAGAACGGCCAGGCAGATAACGACCACCACAGATGGGCTCAGCCAGCCAGGATCCTGGGCTGAGATTTTGGAGAAAGCCCCATGATGCCGGAAAACTAAGCAGATCCGGGCCAGGGTGTGCAGGGGGATGTCTCCCCCATCGCTCACCTGGACCACTAGCTCCCGCTTGCTGCCAGCAAGGCTGCTGGCGTTGCTGGTATTGAGGAAGACCTGCCCCAAGAGAGGGTCTAGGATGAAGAGGCCGGTGTCATCCCCACCCGCCAGATTGTACCGGAGAGCCGCATTGATGCCAGAGTCCGCATCCCTGGCCACAATGGTGAAGAGGAAGGGAGTGCTGGCACATGACACGAGTGATGCATTGGTCACTGCTGAAGTCCCTTGGGTGCTCGCATTCCCAGGCACCACCCAGAAGCACCCCGTCTCCACATTGATCAGGACAGAGATTGTGGCTGCGCCTCCCACCAGTGCCGGCGTGGTGATGACGGGTGCGTTGTCATTCTGGTCAAGCACAGCCAGCCTGATGGAGACATTGGATGACAGCTTGGGTTGACCACCATCCTCCGCGGTCACCAGAAACTCCAGGGTCCTCACCTGCTCATAATCAAAAGCTTGGAGGGCAAAAACATCCCCAGTGATGGCGTCGATTGAGACCAGATCTGAAGCAGAGGAGTCCAAGATGCTGTAGGTGATTTTCCCATTGAAACCCAGGTCCGGGTCAGTGGCATAGACAGTGAGCAAGAAGGCAGGTGCTTTGCTGTTCTCAGCAACAGCAACCTCATAGGTGGCCTTCTCAAAGGAGGGGGCATTGTCATTGACATCACTGATGCAGATAGTGAGGTGCTTCAGCACTGCCAAGGAGAGGTCACCCTGGTCCTGCACCACCAACGTCAGGTTGTACTCCGCACGCAGCTCCCTGTCTAGCGTGGCATTGGTCATCAGCACGTAGCTATGGCTGTTGGTCCTCTTCAGCCTGAAGTGCTCGTACCCTTGACTGAGGGAGCAATGCACTTGCCCATTACTTCCCGAATCAGGGTCACTGGCTGTCACCAGAGCCACGAAGCTGTCTTTGGGGAGGGCTTCGGAGAGCACAGGCACCCGCGCAACCCAGGTGACATGGACATCAGGAGCATTGTCGTTGACATCCAGCACTTTGACCAGGATCTTGCAGTGCGCTGGGATGGGGTTCGCACCCAGGTCCCGGGCTTGCACATCCAGCTCGTAGGCGTGGGTTTCCTCATAGTCCAGTGGGTGCTTCAGGATAATGCTGCCCGTGCGGGCGTCGATGCCAAAAGTGCTCAGCACCTCCAGAGGCGCATGCTTGCTCAGGCTGTACTCGATCTCCCCATTGGGACCCTGGTCAGGGTCTGTGGCCGCGACTGTCACGAGGCGGGTCCCGGGCAGAGCATCCTCCTGAACCTCAACCGTCAAAGAGCTCTCTGCAAAGACGGGGCTGTTATCATTGGAGTCAAGAACGATGACTTTAATTAAAGCTGTACCTGATTTTGGTGGCTCCCCATGATCAGTGGCTGTCAGCACGAGGTCAAAGGAGGAATGCAGCTCCCGGTCCACTTCGTTAACCACAACGAGCTCTGCATGCCATGTCCCATCAGAGCTGGAGACAACCTCCAAAGCAAAGTGCTTGCTGGGGGAGAGGGTGTAGGAGCAGTGGGCGTTGGGGCCAGCATCAGCGTCCAGGGCTCGGTCCAGTGGGATCCGCGTCCGCAGGGATGCGCTTTCCGACATCTCCAGCTCCAGCTCGGGCATGGGGAACCACGGTGCATTGTCGTTGATGTCCAGCACTTGAACCTCCACGTGAATCAGAGCCACGTTTCGGGCAGCCAGCACATCAAACGAGACCCAGCAAGGATCGCTGTGCCGGCACAGCTGCTCCCTGTCCACCCGCCCGGACGTGCTGAGCACCCCGTCCCCACTCCCCACATGCAGCAGGAACCTCCCGGGGGTCTCCATCAGCTGGAAGGTATCCGCTGTTTCACCACTCTCACCCCCCTCGAAGTGCTCGGCCAGCGTCCCTATCACCGTTCCCGGCGGCACTTCTTCAAACACCTGGTACCGCACCGTGAACGTGGCCACTTCCTGAGCATCAGCAGACAGGAAGAGGTACCACCACAACGCTGGGAGATGGAGAGCAGAGCAGCTCAGCAGCAGCATGCTGCTAACGAAGCCCACCGCCCCACTGCCCCGGCACTCTGCCACGATCTTGCCTGCCTGCCACCACATACCCAAATGGTCCTTACGGCAATCACAAGTCCTCAGCATCCTCTCCCATCCCCAAGTCCCATAGGTGCCAGCCACCAGTTGGAAAGAAGGAGAAACAGCGAGCGAGTCTGGTTGTTGTCCCCTGCCGCCGCCATCGCCAGGGGACAGCCAGGAGACCCAGCTGCTCCCCAGGCTGAAATGCTCAGCCTGGAGCAGAGGGGACCGTCACCACCGCAGCTTCAGCCGAGGAGCAGCGTCCGGCCAGCCGGGTCAGGGCCGGGAGGTGGACCAGCCGTGTTTCCTATGGAAACCCCACCTACAGGAAAAGGGAGGACCGGGCTGGTACAATGCCTGGGCGGGGTGGGGGCTCGTAGGGGTGTGGAAGTGCCCTTGGTTTTCAACCTGCAGGGGCCATCACTGCTGCTTGCTGTCACCTGCAAAACACATTTTACAGACAGCACAATTCCTGCAGACAGTCCCCAACCCATCTGCAGCATCTCACATGTGCTTCAGGAAGATGTCTCCAAGGACCAGCGATGATGGACTTCTGCTCTTGCATTAACCCAAAGACTTGTTCCCCACACTATCAGATTTCTGACTTACTTTGATTTATTTTCATTTTGTCTAAATCCCTGCTCCTCACTCTGTCTTTTGCTGTCAGTTTTGAGGGCAATGTACCCATGTCACCTTTTCCGACATATGGCTTTTGATTATGTCACTGCTTCATTTTCATCTGGACACACCAAAATGAGTAAATGAATCACTGGGAGAGTTGCCACATCAAGCACAGGCAGGTGGGCACAGGGGAAGAAAGGAGGTTCTGGCACATGCGAGCTGTGTCCTGTCAGGCCTCTCCCCATCCCCTACATCCGTCTGTCCTGGCCAGCTCCCCCTGTCTTGGCACATGCTCTATCCCCAGCTTGGCTCTGCTTTCATATCCCCAGTGTCACTCCTCACCCAGCACTGATTCTGCACCACCAAATCCCTTCTTTGCCTTATTTCAGCATCTTACCCCAAGCCCCCACCTTCAAGCAGCCCACATTGATGCCACACAGCTGTACCAGCCACTCACTGGCCAGCTGTGCACACACACATGTGCATGCATGGGTAGCATAGCCTAAAGGTGTTTCATATATTCCTCCTAAGCAGGCAGGGAAGCCCAGTTACCCCAAGCTGGGCTGTACTTTGGGTCTCGAGGTGATTGAAGGCAGTCAGGACAGTCATTGCAGAAGTTTCCCTGGCTGTTACGAAGAGCAGAGCATCCTCGTGGTGTGATTTGAGTCCCACGAGCTGCATCATCTTTGTCTTGGCCCCCACATCTACCAGGCCGCCTCCAGCAGCTGCCATTGGTGTCCTATGCCTGCCTTGCCCCTCTCCTCCTGCTTTTCCAGCCTCGATGGGCAGCCCCCATGCCCCCATCCTATTCCCGTCCCTCCCTACTCCCCTCACAGTCCTGATTTTCCCAGTTGAGGCTCCCCATCGCCTGCATCCCTGCTCTCACCTCTTTTCCTTTATTATGGTAAACTTTAATGCCACAATGAACAGCAACAGCAAAACCACCCCAGTGCCAACCAGCCATTTCACCCCAGGTAGGTTAGTGCCACCACTCAGCACACTGGGAAGAAGGGACAGTGCAGGTCAGCTGTGGCAGGAGACCCGGTGCTATTCCTGGGCTCGGCCCCAGCTCCAGGTGACCTTTGCCAATTCATTTCCCTGCTTTGTGCTCTCACTTCCTCCTCAGCTGAGCAAAGCCAGCCCACAGGCTCTCCCAGAGGGATGCTCTCCGGCTTGCCGGCTGCCCACAGAGCTGCAAATGGAGAAGCGGATGTCTCCCAGCCCATGCCCTGCTTTCAGGTGGGGGGGGTGGGAAGGCTACTTCCTTCTGGGGGGAGTTTCATCCTGCCACCTCCCTTTTTTTATGCCTTTCCTTTTCAGAGATGGAACAGAACAGAAGAAACACTCTGAAATATTGCCAAGGAAAGGAAATAAATAGTATGCCAGAGAACTGTGGGGGCTCCCCAAAGAGCCCTGCAAGATGTATCCTTCTCTCCATCACCTCCCAAGCCATCTGCAGAACAAGCCAACCTCACCAAGTGCCCCACATTTAACCCACCACTGATGTGCCAGGACATACATTCCCCTCAACACCAGCACCCACATGTGCTGGATCCTGCTTGGTGCAGCCCCCACCCCACCAGCCGAAGGGAGGATACCCCTTTAGGCTGGCTGCAGCCCCAAACCGTTCCTTTTTCTCCCCAAAGGCCGGGAGACAGATGAGATCTTGAGTGCCAGCTTGGTCAGCCACCATAGGGAAAGGCTGATGTGACAGTCCCAGCACTGGGAGAAGTCACAGTTACCGAGATGAGGGCTGTGACCCCCTCCTGAGCACTGTCCCCCCCACCAGCTGTGCAGATACTGGTGTCAGATCTGGACTGCCCAGGAGAGAAGGAACTGGAGGAGCTAATGCATTAATTGTTACAATGCTTCAGGAATAAATCCCTATAGACTAGACCTGTGGCCTCAAGCCATCAGGACGTCAGCAGTTTGCAGGGAGGACAGCTGCAGGACACTGCAAAAGCATTGCTGAGCTGCAAACCACGCTGGCCGCATCTTGGTGGAAGATGCAAAGTAATGCTAACAAAGAAAATAGGAAAGAAAAATGGGGTTGAGCTGAGACTTGCCAGAAGCACAGACAGTAAAATAAGATTAGGTGCACAGGCACACAGGAAAGTTACCAACATGCAGGTGCTCCAAGACTTTCATAGACAATGTTGTGCCTATGAACATAAAGTATCCCCCCAGGAGGTTGGGTGCGCCTAAAACCTTTCATTTAAAGCTCAGGAAGATCAGTTATGTTTAATTATTGCAGTAGTATTCATCAGCTTCTGCATGACGCTGTTAGTGCCTAAAGCGGATGTAAATGTTATTTACTGGTGTGAAAATCTGGCTCCTCTGAAGCTCAGCAGGTCTCCAGGCTCCAGAGCAAGGCACAGACACAGGGGATACCCCAACCTCCGAGGGGTGCAGAACTGTACTTGAGGTACCACACACTTGCATGCATCACACGGCAGAGAGCAGCCTGACCACCTTGTTTCAGGCTCCACTGCACAGCTGGAGGTCTTCAAAGTTTTATTTGTCATTTTGGGTTGGCTTGGTGTTAGCTAGGAACCACAAGCTGTGCTGCACAGTGCCGGCAGGGTGTGTAGGGCAACAAAGAATTTTTTTTTTCCAAATCTAATAATGAAAAACAGCATCCAAAGTAGAGGAGTTCAAAATGAGCACGACTAAAGACATACCAAGATTTGGCCTCATTGGGGTGCTCAGGGCTCACCATATCCTGTGGACCATTCAGGGAAGCAGGACTTGGTCTTGTCTCAGCTCTACAGCTGCTCCATGGGGTGGGAAATGGTGTCTGAAGGTCAGGACACAAAGGCCATGAACAACGTCCCTGAGGTGGGATGCTCTCTTCCAGGCTCAGCTCCATACCTCAGAGCACCATCCTCAGCAGGAAGACGACTGCAAATGTAGACGGAGCAAGTAAAAGCACGGCTGCTTCTCACCAGCTGATGCCGTTACACCAGGGATGATGCTTTTTTTCCCCCTTAACTGCCCCAATTTTCAGCCCTTCAAAGACAGGCCTTGCTTCTCTCGAAGGGTCACTCCCTTTTCAGCAGAAAAAAATTTGTTCCCTTAATCCATCTCTGTGCATTAGATGTTTTAGGAGCTGGGTGCAGATGCGCAAGGTGGCGTAGGACCTGCTCCCTCCTCAGCTGCCTGCAGGGATTTAGGAAGCTCTTGGGGGACCTTTCTTGGGAGGAAGGAAGTGATTCACCCTCTCACACCAAACAGAAGTAACACAAATCTGCAAGAGGTGGATGGAGCTTCTCTCAAGGGGTCCTGGCTCTCCTTGTGCTCATTTTCTCTGTAAAATGAGAAGGTGACACTGGCTGAAAGTGACCCTCACATGCCACCTGGTCCAGCCTCCCACCCCAGTCAGGTCCCTTTTGGGCTGGGTTGCTCAGGACCTCATCCTTCACAGTGAAGACACAGAATCATAGAATTGCCTAGGTTGGAAGGGACCTTTAAGATCATCAAGTCCAACCATCAACATAACACTGCCAAACCACCACTAAACCATGTACCTCAGCACCATGTCTACCCATCTGTTAAACACCTCCAGGGACAGTGATTCCACCACTTCACTGGGCAGCCTGTTGCAGTGTTTGATAACCCTTTTGGTGAAGAAATTTTTCCTAATATCCAATCTAAACCTCCCCTGACACAACTTGAGGCCATTTCCTCTTGTCTTATTGCTTGTTACTTGGGAGAAGAGACCGACACACCCTCCTCGCTATGACCTCCTTTCAGGTAGTTGTAGAGAGCGAGAAGGTCTCCCCTCAGCCTCCTTTTCTCCAGGCTGAACACCCCCAGTTCCCTCAGCTGCTCCTCATGAGATTTGCGCTCCAGACCCCTCACCAGCTTTGCTGCCCTTCTCTGGACACACTCCAGCACTTCGATGTCTTTCTTGTCATGAGGGGCCCAAAACTGAGCACAGTGTTTGAGGTGGGGCCGCACCAGTGCCAAGTACGGGGCAACAACCACTGCCCCAGTCCTGCTGGCCACACTATTCCTGTATGCACCCTCCTCCAGCAGCACCTTTCTTGCACCGGGGGAGCCCAAAACCCGGCACATCCCTCCAAACACAAGCTTACCCCAGCTGCGCACTCACCGATGATGGAGAGAGGCAGGAGAACTCGCAGACACCCCCCTGCCCAGCTCGCTGCCTGCACCCCTGCCTGCGCGGCGTGCAGTGGGCTGCCTCCACCAGCAGAGCCCACTGCTGCTCCGCCGCCGTCCCCAGCGCCCAGCCCTGCGGGCAGCGAGGCGCAGAGAGCTCCCGGGCTCTCAAGCCAGCAGCAACCCTCCAACCACAGGGTCTCTTGCCCACCCTCACCCCCAGGCAGAGGTGCCGGTGGGGCTCAGCTGGCTCCCAGCGCCGCGGGGAGGCACCGGGTGATGGATGCTGCAGCCTCCTTCTAGCCTCAGCTGAGCCTCTGGATGCCTCCCTCATTTTTTGCACAGTTTTAGGCAAACCTGCAGCATCACAAGCAGAGCTCCCTGCAACCCCAGCTGTAAAAGCCTTACTAAATGCTCCTGGGAGCTCTGTGCAGGGGTTATGTAGGTGCTCCCCCTACAGCAGGTGAACACCCTAATTAGGAGGGAAATAAAAGGCGGTGCAGTAGTGCCCTAATTAGGATAGAGTTAATAGGTGATGTAGCAGTTTTTAAAAAGCTTTCATAAGGCAGCAATCTGGCTTTGAGAAAGGCAACTCACTGCGAAGTCCCTGCCAGCCTTTGCTTGTTGTGCTGCAGGAGCTCCCCTGTGTAGAGGGTGTGATAAGTAGAGTTATTGTTGCTCTGTGTTCAGAAAAAGATTATTGTTAAGGAGGGGAAGAAAGTTATAAGTGAAATAATTTGGAACAAGCTCAGTGTTTGAATAGAGAATAATAGTGTTATGATAATTTGCATGCGCAGCCTCTGCTGCTTGAGAGCCTTCATGTATTTTATAAAGCCTTGTGCTATAAAGAGCAATCCTATAAGCAGATAGCAGTAGAGTTGGCCAAATATAAAAGAGGAGAATCTGTAAAAATGGCATTTTATTGTGTAGGAGAAAGCAATGAGAAGCAGAGTTGAGATATAACCCTTGGTGTCCTTCTGGAGGAGAAAGCTGGCAAAAGATTGTCACTTACTTATATGTTCTAGTTTGCTATTATAAGTCTTACAGTAATTTTTTTCCTGTACTTCAAAAGGTTATATCTAATGATCTGTTTGCAAATTAAATACATGGAAAAAAATCCTGAAGGCCAGAACTTCAATACTAGATCTTTCCAGAAAAGGTCGTATAGAAGAAGGGGCTGTTGATGGCTGCTGGACTGCGCTGGAACGATCCGAGCACAGGACCAACATGGGGGAAACTGGACACCCATCAGCACCACCATTCACTGCCTGTTTTATTTGTTTTCAGTTTGACAACCTGAAACACCTGAACAATGGCAAAGGGTTTTGCAGCAGTGGGGCTTCCCCAGCTCCTCTGCTGTACAAGTGATAGATCTAGGCCACAGCATGCTGTAACATAAATCAGGCCTTTACGAGTCCCCAGCAGCTGCAAATCAATGAGTTCTAGTAATAATCACACATTTTATCTTTCTCTTTTTTAATATTTAGACATTTTTAATCTTTTCTTTGCAAATGTGATGCTTCCCTGTTGCGGCTGGCCTTCAGTGAGAGCTGCCACGAAAGCTCCTGTTTTTCCAATTCAAGACTTTGTCTTGAAGCAAGCTGCTCCCTGACCTGGAACAACACAACCACGAAAGCCGGGTGCCGGCTCCGCCAGTTCACCCTGGCTGGGTGACACCATCTCAGCCCACAGCTGGTGTCCCCAAGACGTGGAGCAGCCAGTCGGGGTACTGTGATGCAGATCCAGTGATGGCTGTAAGGGGGTTCCTTAAGCTCTTAGGCTGAGCCCTCACCCTTGCCGTGGGTGACTACCTGGGTTATCACAACCCACAGCCATCATCTAAAGAGATGTCCCTGGAAGGTGGTGCTTGTTAATTAGGGATGTATAAATTAAAAAATAAGCCCTCTGTTGACACGCAAAGGGAGGCAGGACTCTCAGTGATTTTCAGGTGAAATGACGGACCTTATCTCCGCTAACACAGGCGTGGGAAAGCTGATAATGCACTATTACCTCTGGAAAACAAAAGGGGAAAAAAAATCAAAACAGAAAACAACCCCCCCAAAAAAAGTAATATAAATTATGTTTATTGTAAAGACCAAAATTTTCCAGCAAGTCCAACCACTACTTGGCTTTAAAATTAGAAAAGAAGCTGGAAATAAGTGATAGGAAGGATGCTGGAGCATCTGCCATGTCAGAAATACCTCCAGTGCCCGGAGGAACAGGTAACAGACCCCCTTTCTTGTCCGACAGTGCACAGAGGGGTCTGTGTCGGGGATGCAGCTTAGGACGGACATGGACCTGACTTTTCTGTTCTGGGATGGGGAGGGGAGAGGCAGGAACCATATTTTGTCTCCTGGGACTATTCAGCAGAATCAGTCCTTGAGGGCGATCCCAGAAGCTGCGCTCTCTCCCTGTGGGACTGTCCTCCGAGCCCACGCAACAAAGACAGGCTTTGATGTCCAGCTTCCACTCAGCAAAGAGAAACTGAGACCTATTTCCTGTGCAAAGTGATGCCTGGCACCTCCAGCAGCTGAAAGACTCCCAGGGCTGAGCAGGTCACCATGGTCTGATACCACCAGCAGCTTTATGAGGCTAAGGATGAAGTTTCACCCCTCCATCTGCTCCCTCTGTGCCACCTCAACAAGCTTCTGCCCAGGGTGACCAAGCCACATCAATATCCATCCCAGCATTGCTGGCTACGCGGACCCACTGTTGCTCCCTCCTCAGCTGGGACATGCCCTGCTGCTTCCAACACTGAAAACATCCAAGTGCCCCGGTCCCCGAGCAGAGCATCCCTTGGCACAGGGATAGCACACAGCGATGGGGACAATGAAGATGACCACAACAAAGATGACCTCAGGTCTCCCCATCCCTGTCATCATGCACTGAGATACTGCAGGCTCTGCCCAGAGATGCACACGTTTCTGCACTGGTGCCAACACCTCAGGATATTCAGCCAACAGCAAGGGGTGGCTGGTGTGCTGTTATCACCTCTCCTGCCTCTGCTGTGTCACCTCTCTTCTCTCACCCACCTCCACGGTGGGACCAGACATATTGTCCTCTGCCGCTGGCTCCACCGCTGAAACACCACGGTTCAGGTGCTACCTCCTCTCCTCTGGCTGTTTGCCACAATGGGCTGAGCCCACTGCCAGGGCTGGCAGGAAGGAAGACAGTGTTTCAGCCCTCAGATGGAGGGAAAGGCGCTGTGGCATGGAGGAAGAGAGGGGCTGGGGTCTTTTCTGTGCCATATAAACAGCATAATGTGGACACCGTGCATGTGGAAACATCTTTAATCTGGAAAGTGATTCCAGATGATGCAACTTCCAGCTCGTGCCAAGGGGCCGAGCACACGCCCAGTGCTTCCCAGCTGGAGCAAGAACTAACACAGCTCTCCTGGGCACTCCCAGACAGCCTGGGACAGGTAAAACCAGGGCAAGAAAAAACAGAAGATATGCTAACACTGTCCCACATAGACTGACCCAGCCCCAGAGCCTGGGCTGGGGACCCAGCTCTTGCCTGGGGACAGTGACACCCCCTGGGCTGGCCTTTCGGGGGCTGATGATGGGTAACCACAGTGACACTCAACCTCCTAGTTGAGCCTACCTGGGGAGAGATGCAATCCTGGGGAGCTAAAACCTCGGCGTGTCGGAACCAGTGAGTCTCAGGCTAAGCTAACATCCCAGTCACTATTTTTTCAGTGGGACATGGTCCCTTGAGTCCTGCCCGGGTGGCTCACAGCCTTGTCACAGGTACGTGATCTCGATGACGTTGGGCTCAGCGCTTCCACAGGGAAGGTGATGCTTGCAGGAGCACTGGCAGCTCATGCCGGCTGCTTCCACACTGCCCAGCTCCTGCTGGCAGGGCTGGGCAGGCAGCTTCTTCTGGGACCCCAGCTTTTTCCAGTCCGTGAGGTGCACCCCATTGTCCAGGTCCTGTGGCATGGGCTCGTGGTAGAGGGTGATCTGGATGGTGCGGAGCTGAGGGCCATAGTGCACCACGAGGATGATGAAGACAGCCAAGAGGACGAAGATGATGACGATCACTGAGATCATGGGCAGGGCATCGGATTTCTTTGTCACGCTCCTGACAACAGAGATGGGAGTGAAGGCGGCTGCGTCCTGGGGCTCGGGCTGTCTCAGCTGGCTGCCGAGGGCAGAGGTGTTCATGGCTGAGCAGGCTGACCTGAGACAGAGAAATGTGGGATGGAAAGGGGTGACCACCAAGCAGAGGCCATCCGATGTCCTTATCTCCTGCTCTCAAGTCAGCAGCTCCTGCCTGCACTTGCAGCTGCTCGGTAATGGGATGGTCCTGTAAGTGCTCCCTCCCTCGGGCTCGCCAGACAGGATAAATTTTGGTGGTTATATCTGGGGTTGTAGGATGGTGCCCTGGACACATTCAGCTGGGGAGGTGATGCCCTGCGTCCCCTTGTCCTGGACAGCTGCGGCGTGGGGCTTTTCCCTCCCCACCACCCCTTGCTCTCTGGTGGGGAGCCCACCACCTTCTCCTCTTTGCCCCTGGCCCCACTGTGCTAATCCAAGACCAAACCCCACAGGGACCTCCCTAGGAGGCACAACCATGCCAAAACACACTGTGAGGCATCTCTTGCCAAAGCCACAAAAATCCCATGGGAGCCANGGGGGGGAAAGCCCTCCCCAGCCCTGCAGGGGTACCTGGGCGTCCCTGCTGCATGGGAATCATCGTCTCCTGCGGCAAGGCTGGGAAGCTGACGGCAGGACCGGCAGAAAAACCTCCAGGATGGTTCTCGGGTGTAGGTGCAGCCAGACTCACCTTGCAGGCTGCCACGTCACGCCTGGGCCCCACACCCCCCCGGGATTCCCCGGGGCAGAGGAGGAAGTGCCTGCGCATCCCCAGGGCAGGAGAGGTGCTCCCTTACCTTGCCGGGTGCCACATCACCGTCGCCACCCCCTCCCTCGCTGACACGCACCCTCACTGGAAAAAAACCCTCCTCTCGCCTGCTGCAAGACAAGCGCCCTTTTGTTCAGGCAGAAAGCACCTACCGCCCCTTCGGTTGCACACACGCAACCCCCAGCCGCCCAACTGCAGGGAACTTCCCTCCTTCCACCAACTTGGCATTAAAATTTAATGCGGTTAAGAAATTGGTGTAAAACAAAAAAAGTCACGCTTCTGCACGTGAGCTCTTTGCACAGCTCGGCAAAGCATATCCACACAGCGCTCCAGACTGGAAAGACCCTTGCTCCATGAGATGATGCAGACCAAGGGTTGATGCTCTCTGCCAGGGGTCCCACTGCTGCAGGAGGACTGTTCATCAGCAATTCTGTGGCCAGCAGCGCTCTGAAGCTGAAGCTGTTTTCAAGCTCTGGACCCTGGGACCCGTTCGGTGTCGCAGGCAGGAGCCAGTGCCAGGTGGATGCTCACACATCTCTCCCCTCACATGTGCAAGCAAGCTGCAGGGCTGCCCTCAAGTGCGGCAGCATTTACCCCCACACGCAGGTGGGTACTGTCCCCCTCATCAGGGGATGCCATGCAGTCAGACCCTCTGCCACCTGGGGTGACACCGAGCACACCTCAGAACAGAAAAGATGGACCCTCCAAAGCTTTGTGTCTGCAAAACCATTACGAAACGTGTCTCCCCATCTTTCTGTCCCAAAACAACACTGCTCTTACCTGGAGGCTCTGAGCAGACAAGCTGGGGTAAATATTTGGGCTCCGTCTTTCCTGCACACAAGGAGGATGGGGTGGGAAATGCCTCTTCCCTCATCCAGCTGAGTGTCCAGAAGAGATCTGGCCACGCGTTAGAGCTTCTGAGAATTTGCGCTCATTTCAGGATTCAGTAAAACCTTAATCTACAGCGTAATCTCTGAGCATCACATCTGTGCAAGACAGAAAAAATAGGGCGGGGAGGCTGCTAACAGAGGTTTTGTAAAACCATGGGCTGCTGTTTGATGCTAGCTGCTTTTGGCCTGATGGTTTTCCTGGGGGTTTTGGAGGTGTTCAAAGAGACCCACCGAAATGTAAAGAGCTGTGCAGTGCACGGGAGATCTCTCCCTCTGTTCCTGCTGCTGTCTCCCAGCTGTGGAAAGCAAGGACCTCGCTGGCAGTGTAAGACAACCCCTCAATGCGCTCCGTGCAGGGAAGGAGCAGCTCCGCTGCCCTCAGCTGAGGCTCTGTGGCTTTCTGAGGGGCTGCAGGAGGGGGCTGGACCAGCCCCTCAAGCCAGGACACAGGGAAGGGGCCATGACGAGACGCTGGGCTGGACCACGAGCTTTCCTTTGGGGCCCCAGTGAGCTTCTGCAGGAGCACACCATACCAGCATGGTGTCCCCAGCTCTGTGTTTGGCACGTGGATCAGGCCAGGCTCCCAGAGGGGGTGACAATGCCACAATCCCATGGATTTGCATCCTCAACACCTGCATGGACCCTCTGAGATGGGCAGACACAGGAGCATTTCCCACGTGGGGACACTAAGACCCTTCCTTCTCCCCTTCGCCCCCCACAAACACCCATTCACATCCAGCACGGGGCAACTTATTACCTCTGAAGTTCAAATGTTGCCAGCAGGGGACAGACAGACAGGACGTGCACACACAAGTGCATCACAAGGTCAGGGCCAAGAAACCGAAAGCCCTGAACCCCTTGGGCTGGACTGGGGGGCAGAACCAGCCCAACTTTCCAGTTCCTCCCCTTGTCAAGGAGCTGGGGTTGGGGTGAGTCAAAGCCTGCCACGTGCTGTACCTCCTGCGGGGAAGGATGCTGCTGCCACCTGAAAACCAGTGTCCCAAAGCCAGCACATCCCAGTGCCCAGACTCGCTGGAGCTGCACAGGGAGGCACAGGGCATGGTGCAGCACCAGCTTCTGAATTACCCTGGCCCCAGGAGGAGCAAATATATCCAAATCCCTCCTGGAGATGTTAAGAAACCTCCTTTCAGGTGGGAGGGGAGGACAGGCTCCTCCAGCAGCTCCTAGCCCAGGAAGGACCAATGCAGCCTGCAGCCCTCAGGGCTGATGCTGAGCGGATTAGACCTGTGGTCCACACCTTCATCACAGACATCACATCCCCCAAAAAAGCTAAGGACCATAAAGAAGCCACTGAGGCCCGAAGCAAGGCAGGCCCGCCGTGCCACTGCTTCCCCCCCCATGAGAGCTGAATCCCCCAACAAACTGGTGGCGAGGTTTCCTTTGCCATCGGTAAGCGATGTCTCACATCCTCTCCGACCATAATGGGCTAAAAAACACAGTTCCCCTGTGGATTCAGCCCGTTTCCTTCTATTCTTTAACAGGAAGCTCTGCGATAGTCAGCCCAGGCAGGCAAATCGCTCCTCACCCTCTCGTCCCTCCCGGGATGGACAGAGCCTTAGCAAGGCTGCAGAGCCACAAGCCACCAAGAAGATGCTGGCTCCGTCCCTCCATCCGCTCCTCTGGCTGTTCGGCTGCATGCTGTTCCGAGGTGAGACGCTCTGCTCGCAGCCCAGGGAGGGTGAAGCAGCGCTGGGTGGAGGGGATCTGGGGAGCCTGGCTTCATGGTGGGCACCAAAGCGAACTGGCCGCATGTTCAAATGTGCAGTAGCTGCCATGGGAAAGCTCAGCCTTTAAATTCAGGAGTTGCAGGAGTCAGGTTGCTGGGAAAAATGCGGCCATACCAGGTTTACAGGGTTTATTTGATGGCGCTGGAATAAAAGAACCTGTTTCCTGGTTAGCAAAAGGAGTGTTTCTGCTGCGGGCTGTGATGCTCAGGCATTTTGTAGTGAGTGACTTTTGTCAAATAAGCATAAAGGTAGAACATTTAAATGTACAGGACATTATTTTCCTCAAAGGTATTTTTTCCTTGGCTGATTTTAAGTTTTCCTCTCATCGATACCAACACAAAGACCATGTGCAAGACTCATGCAGAACATGCTTAGTGATGCACTTGGCAGCATTAGGTTTACAGCTGGACTCTATGATCTTAAAGGTTTTTTCCAACCTAAATGATTCTATGCCTCGTCCTTATTGTAATAATTCTGCTCCTTTGTGATAATTCTGCTTGAACTTCTCTTTCCCACGTGAGTCATGGTGTGGGAAGAAGGAACCGGTCTCCTGCTCTGAAGGGTGACACGTTGTTTTTTCCTGCTTCATCAGGCACCTCTTGTGTTGCTGACAGGTGTAGTAGCTAGGAGCCGAAAAGCAAAGGAATATAGCGACTGCAACATCATCGCTGCTTCTAATAGACAACCACCTAAAAATAACATGTCTCCAATGCAAAGTTTTTATCATTAAACCACAGAAGCTGGCTATGGGTTATAGCCACTCTGCTGGTAATAACAGGATTTTTAAAAGGCAGCAAATATAGAAACCAATTCAGTTAGTAGCTGTGTAACTCTGAGAAGTAAGAGCACATGGACTGGAAAACTTCCCTCTTCATTTGGGGTGATACTGCTGGCTTCAGCAAAGGGGCGAATTGTGCCTGCTATCAGACAAGGGGCCTTGAGACCCCTTGGCCATACTGCAATGCTCCTTAATGCCTGCCCAGAACACTGGTTTTCCCCTTAAAACTACTCAGTATGGTTTGCATGGGGCAGGAATGCCACAGAGGCTGTACGGCACCTTCCCTGGCTTGGCTGCACATCAAGACCCAGCCCCCCACCTGGCATGGGGCCGCCAGCTGTGCTGCCCCCGAGATTCACCTCCTGGGGGGACCCGGCTGCTGCAGCATCAGGTGGAAGAGATGCCACCCTCCTTTCTTCAGTCCTGAGCGCATCATTTTTGTCCTCTGCAGTCTGCCTAAAATCATGGGGCAGGGACCACTCAGTAGATGTGTGTCTAGCAGCCAGCGCTGGACCCCATCAGGGCCGATACCCATAGGCGATGGTCACGGCATTGCTGGTGCTCGCTGTACATCAGCTGGTGCTGCCGTTGCACTCTCCGGCTTGGATCAAAACAACCAGCCTTGCCCATTGTCATGTATTCTGTCTCACTTTTTTTGCACTGATCCGACAGTTCTGAAATGGCTTTTTTAATTTTATAGCAAGCTTACTAAGGTGGTGTAGTACTTGGGGGGGGGGGGCACAGGGAAGCTTCTGCACAAGACAGAAATGCTCAGAGGTCTCCCTGCACCTGAGGAGGTGGAAATAACCTTGCGGGAGAGACAGAATTTGCTTTGGCTGGAAACTAATACCTGCCTGTTTCCACACAGGCTGTTCAAATTTTTTTTTAACTTTGAGCAAGTTCATTAATTTATTTATGAATTTATTATTTCTTAATTTAAACTTCTAAGCTCTCACAGTTATTTCTAAAGGGAGGTTCAAATACCATTATTTTGAAATTGCTGAAGGGGGAAGGTTTGGAACATTTCCAACCTCTTTTTCCTCCCCCCGAAACTCTTAGCAGAAAATTTGTCCAAACAAACCTCTTCCTATGAACTGTTTCCATCACAATGGGCAGGCACTTTCCAGACAAAATTTTTCCACTGAAAAATTCCTCCTCAAAGCTGATGAGAACCCAGCAGGATTTTCCCACTGTCACTCCATCCACAGCTCTCCTTATCTGTGCCAGAACCAGTGGATGGATAATGCCACGAGAAGCAATGAAAACATATAAATATGTCAATATATATTTTTGATACAATCACAAACATGGGGTGAAGCTAGAGGACAGACATTGAGCTACCAGGAGACCTTCCAGACACAGTACTTGCATCCTTAAACCAGGGCATCCAGTGCATCCTTGGCCAAAGGAGAGGCCAGCACAACCCTGACCTGGTGAAGAAGGAAGAGAAAGCAGGAGGTGGTTAGGAGAAATGTTTGTTCACAAAACAAACTACTCCCTTCTAGTAAAACGAAACCCTGCAGATGACTCTGCAAATCTGACCGAAGTGGCCAGAGATGGTTTCCAGGAATTATGTCCCATTTACAATAGCTGAGTCAAAACCAGGTGTCCTTGGAGGTGATGGTGCTAGTAAGCCAACACCAGGAACGTTCCTGCTGGGAAAGCCAAGGCGTGGGCTTACGCCCAAGGCTGGAAAAGGGAGATCTGTGTCTTGTGTAGCACCAGCAAAAGGCACTACTGCCAAGCCTTGGCTAGAAGGTCTCATTACTCCACTGCCCAGAGGAGCCCACTCAGCATGACCCAACCACCACAAGGAGGAACATTTGGTCTTTTTTGTAGACTTAGGGGCTGGGCGGGGCTGTTTTTACCTTTCAGCTCAATCATCCCAGCACAGCAGAAAGGAGCAAAGTCCCCTCTAGTATCTCTGGCTGCAGTGGGGTTTCAAGGAGACTTTGTCCCTAATGCCAGTAGCTGGTGAAACTTCCTACAAACTGGATGAAACACCAGAAATGCAGTTAAATGGCACTGCCTTACAAGCAGTTGGACTTCACAGGTTAGGAAGAATCATCTTATCTCTTTCTGGTGAGAAGCCACTGTCTTGGGACCCAGTTCCCTGGGACCAAGGTTGCTGATCCAGGACACAGTGATGGGACAGGGACATAGTAGTACAGAAGTAAAGCTAACAGCTTGGGCTTGCCACCCCAAGTGAAGAGGAGGCAGAGAAAGTTCATGTGGACTTGTTTCACGGAATCACGGAATTTTTAGAGTTGGAAGGGACCTCCACAGGTCATCTAGTCCAACTCCCCTGCTGATGCAGGAATGCCTAGAGCACATTACTCAGGACTGCATCCAGGTGGGTCTTGAAAATCTCCAGAGAAGGGGACTCCACAGCCTCCCTGGGCAGCCTGTTCCAGTGCTCTGTCACCCTCACTGTAAAGAAGTTTTTTCTTATGTTTGAATGGAACTTCCTATGTTCCAGCTTGTGCCCGTTACCCCTCGTCCTGTCACTGGGAACCACTGAAAAGAGTCTGCCTCCATCCTCCTTCAACCCACCCTTTAGATACTTACAAGCAAGAATAAGGTCTCCCCTCAGCTTTCTCTTCTCCAGGCTAAAGAGTCCCAGCTCTCTCAGCCTTTCCTCGTAAGGGAGGTGCTCCAATCCCCCAGTCATCTTTGTTGCCCTACGCTGGACTCTCTCCAGTAGTTCCCTGTCCCGCTTGAGCTGGGGAGCCCAGAACTGGACACAGTTTGTTGCAGCAATGTGGAAAAGGGGTCCATGGAGGTGTGAAGCATGTCTGTTTACCCTCCAGAGCAAGCCAGGCAAACCCTTCTGCCACTGGGGACAGCCGCTAGGGACAGCCATCACCAGTTCTGGGCAAAGGAGGGGACCCAAGATGGGTCTCCCCCACTTTCCCACCATCATCAGGCACAACTACAGACCCTGCATGGTCCCAAGGGCAGAACAGCTCTGGGCGAGCAGCTCCAAACATATGATTCAATAAGGTCCTCTTGGACGTTAGCTTGAAGTGACTCTGGAGTTGCTAAAAATCTTGGAATCACACTGCAATTAGTGCAATTAAAAATCAGGGAGAAGCATGTCACAGCTGACAATGCACCAGATGGGGACACAGGACCAATGGGCTTTGTGCCTGCCACTTATCACAGCCATGTAATGCTCCTGTGCCTTATCCCCAGATATGAAATAGGGATAATAAAATTACGTCTTCCATAAAGTGCTTTGAAATCTGGGAATAAAACATAGCTGATATCACTCACCTAAAATCTGGACTCAGATGAAGCTTGTCAGGTCAAGATACTTCACCTGATCCTTAGCTGTTGCTTCTCCCAGCCTCAGCACTTCAGGCAGCAGCTGCACAGTGCCTCCCCAGCACCAATGCACTGAAATGACTGCATCCAGGCAGCAACATCTTTCAGCCACTCCCCCAGGGTTGAAGCCAGGAGACTTTAAGAAAAGACAGTGGAAAGAAGAGGAATTACGAGCAACCTCTGTTCCACCAGCTCCTTACACACCTGAATCACAAGGTGGGAGTCAAACTGATCCCAGCAGATCATGTTCCTGCATGGCGGTTCATGAACACCACACAGCCTAGCTGCTACCAGCAATGGCCAAATAAACCTGGGGAATCTTGGAATTACTGGAAAGAACAATAAATTTTTTAATAAACTTGGAAACAGTAGCAAGGAGCCTCCATGAACTTGGGGGAAGCAACATGTGCCTGGTAGGCACCTACCGCTGATCCACCACGTTGGCTCTGCTGCTGCAGGACATGGTAACGCATGTGCCACCACAGGGCTCTGCGGACGCCTGTCCAGAGGTGCACCCTACATGCAAATACAGCCGCTGATCTCCTACAGCAGCTGGAGCACATAACATTCGGAAGAATATCATACAAATTAATGAGGACTACCTGCGAGGTGGCCTGTACAAGGGTAGGACCTTGGCTGGAAGCCTCACCAAGGTGCAAAGCAGCACTGCCAAACTAGCCTGCAACCCTGGATGCTTCCTCTGTGCCTCAGTTTCCCATTGGCAGAAAGCAAAGCAGAGCTAACACTACCCTTCTCCTCTATAAAGTGCTTCGAGATCTGCTGATGAATAATATTATTTAAAAAAAACCTGTAGGTAGGCAAAAAACACACACTGGTCTCCAGCTCCCATCAAGCCCAGATAGCTGGTCCCCCCCATCTTTCCTTTGAACTGGGCATGGAGCGATTTTCTCCTCCAAACCTCCAGACCCAGAGTCAAACCCTAGGAGCAGCGTAGCCAGGAGAAGGGCAACACCCACATCACCAGCACTACAGAAACCATGAGCGATCACAGAGCTCTAAAACAAGCAGATCATGGAGGAAACTGGAACCAGTAAGCAGCTGGGAGGGTGAGAGCACAGCAGCATGCTTGAACAGGTATTTACTCCCCAAACACCATGGAGCAGTGGTGGTGCAGGCAGGTGAAAAGCCATGCTGCTTTGCTCTTCCAGGAGCAACCACTTTCTGTGTATGCACGGTGATGTGGCACAGCCTGCTCCATGCATGCAGTTTCCCCACATTGTTTGTCTCCTGGCTTGTTTTCTTACATTCAAGTGGTCTTTAATTGACTTCCGCTAAGATCTGCTTCCAGAACAGCTCACCAGAGAGGAGCACAGAGCGTGATGCTTAGAGAGGATGCCCAGAGCTGGGCGCAGCCCTCGAGGAGGGGCAGAGGAAGGCTAAGATTCTTTTTAATTGCTGATGAGATCCGGGTTTAATTCCTGGCTCTCTAAACTTTTCCATAACACTTTGGCCAAGTCATGACAATTCAGAACTGTTTGGCAGTGAGCTGCCAACCCCCCCGTGTCATTTGGGAATTGGACACTTAAGTACCTCTGTGCATCTGGGACCTGATTTAGGCTGTCAGTTATCCAGCCTGTATAACAGCACAATTTCCACCTTACCTGTTCTGCTGTGTGACCCTTAAGGCACAGGCACCTTTTTAGGTGCTTGATAAAATAGGACCGAAGCTTTTGCAGAGCTCTCCCTGCTTTTCAGGTTTCTTAATACAGCATGTTTTTTTCCACGTGAAAGTCCTAAGAATTGGGTGTTGTTGCTCTCTGTTGCTTCAGCAGCTGCTACGCTTCACCCAGGAAACAGCTGCACTTGCATTAAGCGGTCGGTATATTTTTGTCATGGGCCGTTTAACGGAAGTGCCAATATATGAACTGAAAAGTCTAATTTTAGGTGGCTAGACCTCTTTTCTGAAAGCGTTTGTTTATGCAACCTGCAAGCACAGAGGTTGGTACAGCAAGGCTGCACAATGCCAGACGGGGTCTGCAGCCCCTGGGGACAGGTAGGACATCACCACATCTCCCCCCAAAACTGCCAGGGAAGGAGAAGTCCAGGGCTACACGCCATTGGGGATAGATGGTCCCTCTCCGACACCAGTTCTGAGTGGCCAGAACCAGTCCAAGTGCCTTCATGCTGGTGCCAGAGACCCTCCCCTGTGGCTCCTATCTTCTACGAATATAGACTGGACAGCATGAGCCCTTCTTGAGCCTCATCTAAACCATGCTGAGGTGTCTCCAACAGCTGGCCCAGGTCTCTGCTACAGCAGTGCTGCTATACGGAAGCTCCAATGTAAAGTTTGGGGTTTTTAAATGTCAGTGCCTCTCTTTGGGCAGCAGCTGAAGAAAGCACTCTTTAAACATCTACGATTGCCAAAAATAATACCAAAGCAGAAATACCTCAAATTCATCTTTTTTTGGCCTACATGATTCTCTTTTTGTGCTGAGGAGTGAGCAGGGTGAGCTGCTGGCTCTGGGAACATCTCAGCTGCTGTGAGAGAAGGCTCCAGGGAAAGACCCCTCTGCGCTCAGTCTAACACTCACATCTAACCTCACAGAAGAACTACTGCAAATAACAGAAATCCAAAATTCCCCTGCTCATCCTCTGGAAAAATTAACCGAAAAGCAGCTAGCGCTGAGTCAGAGCTGAAGTGCACCTGCAGCTCCGACGCGGTCCTCTGCAGCCCTATGGCTCTGGTGGGTAATTTGCAGTTTCCCATTACAGCGAGCGCAGAAAGCCGTATTTCCCATCGTAAATCCCTCAGCAAGCTCCCTGTCTCCACCCAGAGCTGCACAATCTGGCTATAAATCGCTTGTCCCCAAACACGCAACAAATATCGTGGCAGCGCTTATGCTCAATGGCGAGTCATTTGAATGGCTTTGATGTTTATTGCAATTACAGCTGCGCTAGCTGCATCCTGATTATTATTCTTAGCTGTTTATATAGCCAGGGCCCTCCGTGGAGGGGAGCAGGGCTGTGCTGGCAGCGGCACTGGGAGGAAATGGTTTCCAGCACTGTTTGCACAAAAGTACCCTGGGGATGTCTGCAGGGAGATGGGATGCATGGCACTTTTTGGTTCATACCCATCCTGCTGCCCAGCCCCACAGCGCAACTTGGGTCTCTTCCCACTTTGTGCATGTCCATCCCCCTCTGATATAATTCAACCGGGATGCTAAGCACCTTCACCAAAAGAAAACACAGGACACTTGATTATTTGAGTTGGCAGGGAAGGCATAACAAGCAGCAGTGGCCAGAAGTCGGAGCCAGACTTGCTCCACTTTGAAATCATGTGTGGTTGCGTTTAGAGAAGCCAGGGCCATTTATTCCCAAGCAAAGTGCCAAAAGGGGATCTCCATCCCTTGGCCTCTTCACAGCAAGATCGGTCACTTCTCCGCAGCAAAGCTCAAACGTGGCAGACTGGGACAAGCAACTACTTGGCCAGGTGAATTTCAGGGACTGAGCACTGGAAAAAAACTGCTTATTCATCTTATTTACAATAACCCCAAGGTTTAATTTTGCAAATGGAGAACTCCTTATGATCCAGTGCTCTGGTGTGACCTTCAGTGAAGGGCTGTGCAGTGGTGGAAGAAAGCCTTGAGTACAATCCTCCTCCTCTTGCCCTAGTGCCGGGGATGCTGGAGCTAGCCCACGGGATAGTCCCATCAGGGATGGCAGTACAGGGCAATGTCATCTCCCTTGTCCTCAGCTTCCTTCCACACCTAGAGGCTCTGTTCAAACTCTCAGATTGCTCCTCAGCTGCACTAAAAATGCTGGAATAAACAGCCAGCTCAGCACCTTTATTCCCCTTTTCCCTTGACAAAGACTAAGTATAGGCAATAGCTCTTTCTTCAGCGATTCTTGATCTCTGCACGTGCCATGTACACTAAAAAGCATCTGTGATAATTGAAAAAAGAAAATGTGTTACAAGCAGCTACTTCTCCCCACTGAGGAACAAGACAATGGCTTCTGCAAGGGAATTTCAGAGAAAGAGGAGCTGTTTGAGTTTGGCAGCTGCTAGAGAATATTAGTCCCCATGATGATCTCAGCACATTATTTTTTGTGCTGAATGTATAGAGTACCTTAAGGCACTTGCAAACCAATGTCCAGAAATTGTGTTGTAAAGCTGTTTAAGAAGAGGAAGCCCAGTGACAAAGAGAAAACTTGGCAAACTCTTGGGATAATGGAAACAGCCCAAGTCACTGCATGTCCTCCATGGAGCCAGCTGGGCGCCTGGGGAGCAGGCAGTGCCCCACAGCATCCCAGGAGACTGGGCTGCAAATGGGGGCATCCCCCTTCCTCAAAAGAAGCACCTCTACCTCTTTAAGAAGGGGAACCGTGCACCCAAAAGAACTTTTTTTTCCATTATATTAGTTGATTTAGTAAGTGATGTTACATCTGTCCATAATCCTATGTTACTAGACTGATGCTCATTTAACCTGCTCTTCAAAAAGTGCAGAGAAGGATATCCCATAATTCTCCTACACAGTCACTCCCAGCAGCTCCTTATCCTTATGTTAAGGCAGTTTTCTATTGCTCAGCCTCCCTTTTCCTTGCTGCAATTAAAAGCCCTTGTTTTCTGGTCCCATTCCCAGTGGATTTAGAAAACAAATTAGTCCCTTCCTCTCTGTGCAATTAAAGATCTGATCATGTCTCCTCTTTCATGGACTAAACAAGACAGTTTTGCCAGCCTGCTGCCCAGTAAGCTAGAAGAGAAAAGCATGGAAAAGATCTGAAAAGTCAGGTTGACTTTCACAGCCAAATCCTATCTGGAAAGAGGCCATTTTTTGTTTTGTATTCACTGTGGTTTACACATTGTTTTGGTTCCTGTTTGGCTGAGATGATTGTCATAAAGCCTCAGACAAAAAAACAATTATGGCTCCAACACCATTACACGAGAAATGAGATCAACCAGGAGCTCGCTACACCCAGACGGGCCCGAGGGGTGGGCTCTGAGCCAAGCCCCAATAACCCACATACACTGGATGCTAAAGAACTCATTCCAGGTACACACCACTGTCACGGCATTCATCTGACCTCTTTCAGACACCTGCAGTGTAGGTACCTACCACAAAGTTCATCACCTACATCGCCTCTACAGCTCCTGGTAAGAAATGGGATGTTGCAGGCTGTGGCCCCTTTAGCCACAGCTAGCGTAAGGTAGAAATCTGAAATAGGTAAGGTAAGGCAGAGATCTGAAACAGGTCAGAGCAATAGGGTTTTAGAAGCACCTGGTCCTCTCTTTGGTGAGAGAGCCAGAGGATGAGCTCTCTTGCAGACTGGCTCATGAGAGGTAAAGCAGCAGGTGAGATGAATCTCACCTACAGGGAGGACAGATTTGGGCTGGAAAGGGGCACACAAGCCCTGCTCTGCTATGGCTGGCACTGCTTTGCTGGGTCTTCCCTCCTGCCACCACAAGAGGCATTAGCAAAGGCACTGCTCCTTATCGCTGACCACTGCTGCAATGGAGCTACGCCACACTACAAGGGGACAGAGAGCTGGAAGGATTCAAACTTTACTGCTGTACCTTTTTGTCTGAAACCTTTAGCTCTCATGGGACTCTGGTGAGATGGATCACTGGTGGGCTCAGATTCAGCTGGCTTCTCTAACTGTAATGTAGTTTCTTTCATGAATCTTAACTACAGGCAGCACCAGGATCAGCAGCAATAAGCATTTAAAAATATCAATTAGGATGGGCATTTCAAAAGTAACAGACTCCAGTCACCTTTTCAAAGTTAAATCAGTTGGGTTTGATTTAAGCTTTTAAAGTGCATTTAAATTTTCCAGTTCTTGTCCCCAGGTATGGGAACTGGACATTTCTTTTTCCTGTTTTAAATGGCAGCATTTTTAGTTGGCATCTCATCTAATCATAGGATTCCAGGAGCTGGGGCTTAAAGAAAAACACCAGGGATCATGAGAGTAGGCAACAAGGGGCATTGGTGCAGGGATGCTTTGCCATAAATCCACAACAAAACCCCCCAAAACCCAAACAAAAACACCTTTCAGTTGAGAAACTAGGGACTCAGTGCAACACTTACAACCCTGGGAGAGCAAAGCCTTGCATGGACCTACAGGACTACCCACCACTAGCAGGGAAGGCAGCTCCCAGTCAGTCCCCAGGATGCAGCCCCCTGGCTGTGTCCTGACTTACATGGCCACAAGTCTTCAGCCAGCTTCCCAGGACACAAATACATAGGACAGAAGGATCAGAGGTAGGAGACAGGAAGGAAAACCGTTCCATCAGCTCCTGGAAGCCCTTACAAACCTCATCCATCCACTCATTAAGGTCTCAGGGGAACAAAGCGTTCAAATGTGTGTTTTAACTCTTTACACAGCTCCAAAGGACAGGTCAAACAGCCTTTCTCTGCCAAGACTGAGCTAGAGGCGAACAGCTTATGGGGAGGGAACAACCCCACTGATTTATATGGCCTTGCATTTTCCCTGTAATAAAGGGAGAGGGCTCCCTGTCTCCATCTGCAGAGGGGGGCGTTCATCCTGGCTGAATAAACTCCAGTACTAATTCACTCAGAATGTGATAGTTCTGCACTTACTGTTTGCTACTATTTCTCTGCTAATGCTTTTGGGGAAAACATGTATTTCAAAGTCATTCCTACAGAAGGTGAGGAAAACCCAAACCACACAACCAGCAAGAACACCAATGTGTTAGTGACAGTCACAGATTAGCACTGCTAAAACTCTTATTCTTTCATTTCAGGTACTACAACCTCCACAGATTCCTCCATCCACGCTGTAACAGGTACCTCCTGGGTTGTGATCCACTTTCTATGTCTATTTGGATGGGGATGCACATGCCCATGTAGGGACGCAAACGGAGAGTCCACAAATGGGAACCAGACTCAATACTCCCATCTGCTGAAGCACCTTCTCCCAGGACCCTGCGTTGCCCACCTCTGCCTGCCCCATCTATCGTCATTCTCCCCCAGATCTCCAGGGGCCATGGAGGGCACTGCACCCCAGAGGATGACCTTGCTTGGCTCCCCTTTTTGTCTGGAAGACAGCAAATGCCTAGAGAAAGCAGAGGGATCCTGCCTCATCTTTGCTCCCTGTTTCCTCCAGCTGCTTCCTAGCAGCTCTTATGCTATCCTCCAAGGATCCTCAGAGCCAAGGTCCCTTTGCCCATGGGTCCCTACAGCCACACAAGTGACAAACTCCCTCCTTAGCACTTCTTGCTGCTGTCACCCTTTCAGCTCTTATTGGCTATAGTGGTCCCTTTCTGGCCCATCCTTCAACCCTCCCTGTGGGGATTCCTCCAAGGAGCAGGTGTAGGAGATGTCACCTCCATGTCTCTCTGCTTGTGTTACAGGTCAATCCCAATCAACAACACACAGCCCTGAAGTAAAGAACCATACCTCAGGTAATGCTCACCTGGAGACTTAAGAGTGCAGCTCAGGGGCATCCTGGCTTGTAACTGGTCTGACCTTCAGTCCGGCTGGGCCATTCAGCAATAAATGGGGCAGCAGGTTAGAGGAGAACAGTGGTGGGAAAGAAGGAAATTTTGTGGCTTAAGGGCTTCTGATCCAGCCAGCTCATCCCAGAGGGATTAAAGCACAGATGTGAGCAAGAACAGGGTAAAGGTGTAGTACTTGAATCACAGGGGTTGGAAGGGACCCCTGGAGATCATCTAGTCCAACCTCCCTGCCAGAGCAGGGACACCTAGAGCAGGTTGCACAGGATGGCATCCAGGCAGGTTTGGAATGTCTCCAGAGTCGGAGACTCCACCACCTCTCTGGGCAGCCTGTTCCAGTGCTCTGCCACCCTCAAAGTAAAGAAGTTCCTCCTCATGTTTAGATGGAACTTCCTATGGTCAAGTCTGTGCCCGTTCCCTCTTGTCCTATCACTGGGCACCACTGCAAGAAGGCTGGTGACAATCTCCCAGCACCCTCCCTGTAAGTATTTATCAGCATTGATGAGATCCCCCCTCAGTCTTCTCTTCTCCAGACTAAAAAGACCCAAGTCCCTCAGCTTTTCCTCATAAGAAAGGTGTTCCAATTCCCTAATCACTAAATTGAATAAGGAGATGTGGGATCAGCAGGTCACAACCCAGGGAAAAGCCCTCGTGTGCACAGATTGCCCAGAGCCTGGGCAAGGAGCCAGGCTGGGCAGTGTTGCTGCGTCCTGCCACCTGGCATCATTTGCTTTGCTGAGCAGCTCCTCATGCAAGGACCGCCAGGCACATGCAGCACGAGCACGGACAGTGCCTCACACACCAGCACTGGCCTCAGCTCCTGGAGTCCTGACAGAAGGAACAGCAATGAAGTCATTGTTGTAACAGCTTCCTCGCATTACATTTACTGTTCAATACTGCTCTTCTGACAAGCCTGACCGCTTTTTTTTTTTTTCCTTTAATTAAAAACTTCCAGTGCTTTGCACACCCTCAGCACTTCCCATCCAACATTCTGGAGCATGTCCAGAGAAGGGCAACGAAGCTGGTGAGGGGTCTGGAGCACAAGTCTCATGAGGAGTGGCTGAGGGAACTGGGGTTGTTCAGGCTGGAGAAAAGGAGGCTGCAACTACCTGAAAGGAGGCTGTAGCAAGGGGGGGTCGGTCTCTTCTCCAAAGTAACAAGCAATAGGACAAGAGGAAATAGCCTCAAATTGTGCCAGGGAAGGTTTAGATTGGACAGTAGGAAAAATTTCTTCACCAAAAGGGTTATCAAGCATTGGAACAGGCTGCCCAGGGAAGTGGTGGAATCGCCATCCCTGGAAGGATTTAAAAGATGGGCAGACATGGTGCTGAAGTACATGGCTTAGTGGTGGTTTTGGCAGTGTTAGGTTGATGGTTGGACGTTATGATCTTAAACGTCTCTTCCAACCTGGACGATTCTATGATTCTATTAACATGTTCCCCATTTCTCCAACAGGAAAAGGGGAAGCATGGAGAAGCTTGACCTAAACTGTACAATGTGTCAGCACAGGGACTAACGCTGCCTTAGCTCTAATTCAGTTATTCACATTAGGGGTTTCGCTTTGTTATCACAGCAATCGCTGATAAGGACAGGAAAATATTTAAAAGTAATATGAATCTCTGAGGAGTTCCCTTACTTTATTCTCTTTTTTCTGTTCTCCCCCTCTGCTAAAACCAGCTTCAGGACAACACCACGTGTAGGTGGTCACACAGAAGCCCTGGAAGTGGGCGTTGGGAGGTGTTAGCAGAAAGTTACACGTTTCAGCCTGAAAAATACACAAAACCAAATACACAAGAAGGGGTCTCTCCAACTCCAGATCCACAACTGTTAGTCCACTTGGATCTTGGGAGACAAATCTCTTCCTGCTATGTTTGGAAAAAAATAATAAATCTTTCTAAGCATAGCTACCCCTCCAAAGGGATCCCAAAAATATAAAGGAAAAAGATCTCAAAAATATCTCAGCTTCTGCTTCCATGCCTTGCAGAAAAAAGAAACTTATTCCTAAATTCAAATATTTAGGTGAAGTATTTGGATAACAGGGAAAAAAATGCCACCTTAAAAACATTTTCACTCTTTTCTCATTTTTATTGGAAAGCCAAGAGAAGTATAGACAAGGAACTTGCCTATAAATTCCCAGCTGGTGTGCCACTCTTCCTTGCAGAGGGCTTATTTTTCCCCCACATCTTGCTCTGGATCATGTTCTTGCTATGCAGCTTTGAGTAGTACGTTGAGGAAGATGACAGAGCCTCCAGATGACTGCAAGAACTGAATTATTTGTGATTAGAGACTATCAGTGAAACAAACCAGAAAAGTCAGCATTTCAGATAATAAGCAAACACATGGGTGCCAGGCAGCTCTAGCCAGTTAAAGTGTCCAGAGATAAAAATACCTTCATTTTCAAAGCAGGAAAAAAGCAGTGGCAAAAAGCAGACTTTCTCCATGTGCCAGCTCAGCACCTTCGTACACTAAAAAAAACAAAAGCTAATGCTGAAGTACAAGAGCTCCCTGACTCTGAGTAGGACGAAGGGTATTTCCCTGTCTACTCATGTCCATGCTTTCCCTAGCAGAATATCCCAAGGAGTTTGAGGACTCTTTGCAATAGCCATGCCCTCCTCCAAGCTGTTTCTGAGCAGAGCTTGTGGTGAGCTGAGCTCTTTGAAGTAATGCTACGCTTCCTCTACAGAGCCTTCAGCAAAATCAACGACACCAACCACCTTGAATCTCACTTCTGTGGGTGAAACTACTACAGCCAAATCCTCTTCCATCCCTACCATGCTGCTAGCGCTAACTGTGCGAGGTAAGTACGGAAAACTCAAATTCCGCAGGAACATCTTCATGCATCCCTCCTTATCCAAGCAAAACCAGGGACATGAGAAAGACTGGGCTAGTCCACGCCATGCTACTTACTCAGTAGCAGCAACTTTTGAATCTCTTTAAGTTTTTGTTAAAGAGCAGCTCATTGCAGCTCCCCAAAAGCACAGGGCTGGACACAACCATGACCTGGATGTGGCAGCTGCACAGCAAGCCCATAGCAGAAAAGCCAGGCCACGCTTCACTAGGTAATGTTTTGTGCAGGAGCTACGGGCACGCCAGCCTCCCCAGCAGACCTCTCCCAAGCTCACCTCTCACGTCCAGTCTCTAAATTGACTGCACACCTTGCTAGCTGGACATCTTGACATTTGTTTGGAGGGGAAGTCTCATGCAAAAAAAGTTTTTTACCCCATGGAAATCCAACAGCTCTCCATAGCACAATCAGTAGCAGCTTCAACAGTTAATTCTCCTTTCCCGTGTTTTCTTTATCCAGATGAAAAGTCTAGCGGAAGCAGAAGCACAGCAGCTTCATCACCTCAAGGTACTTCGTGCTTTTATAAAGTAACCATAAGTTTAGATAATTTCAAGGCAATTAGCCTACTTGGTTCACATGGTGCAGGTTATCTAAGCACCAGTCTTTATCTTGGACTTGAGCCATCAGTAACACATAAAATCATGTCTGGTATCCTTACAAGCAGTGATAAAACACAAGATCAAATGCACTTAACATCCTCTGCCTCGGATGAACTTGAACAGTTGAAAGACTGATCTATGGTCAGGAAAAGGCAGCCCTTTTAACATCCTTTAAAAAAAAAATAGTTTTGCTTTTTTGCTGGGTTTGCTTAACCCAGCCTGTGAACAAAAATTAGAGAATTCAGTAAGAGTTTTCCCAGAATAAGGGCAGAATCCAAGTGAGTGGGAAGACTGAAATCTGACAGCTGAGCTGACTCCCCATTAAAGATTCAGCCTCCAAAATCTGCAACGGTCAAGACAGAAACTCCTCTGCCTCTCCAAGTACCTGTCAGATCTTCTCCAACGCAAGCAAGGTTAGAAACCCGTGGTCAGCTCTGCCTGCACAGATGTCCAACCAGCATGCCTGCGCCCAGCTAAGGCAAGAGCCCTTTGCATCAGAGCAGATTGCTATTAATTATAACCCTGCTTTCTATCTGAAAAGCTCCATACATCTTATCTATAGAAATGTTGCTGATGCTTCCAAAAGCGAAGTCTCCTGTTGTGTGAGACCAAACATTTCCCAGGGATGGGGTATCTATGCCAGGCTCATGAAACCAGTGTCTGCCCACCGCCTGTGGCTAGAAGGACAATTTCAGAATGAAACAAAGGGTTTGATGACCACTGAAAAAATTGCACAGCAGTAATCTCTGCTTCCCAGGACTGTTCTGCTCCATGTGGCTACCCATTTCTGAACGAGTCCAATTTGCTCTTTCACATTGTTTCCCCTTTTTCTTCCGACTTTCGGCAAAATTACATTCCAAAATAGTGACATTTTCTGCAAGACAGGAACCCCAGTTTCAGCTGCACGCACCGTGGTCCACTGCAGAGTGCCAGGAGCTGCTTCACACTCTCCAGCCAGCACATACTTTTGGCCAACACTGCTATTGGGAAGGTGGGGATGGGAAAGAAGGAAAGAAGATCCTACTTGACCTACAGATAATCTGCAGCTCTAAAGTATCATTTTTAACCTCCTGACAGGGTCTGTAGCTCTTCATTAGGGTCAATGCAGATAATCTGGCTGTTCAACACACATCCAGGAGGCAGCAAAGGGTTTTTTTCTCTGTACAAGTGAAACACACAGGCTAGCTTTAAATTTGCTTGCACAGGCATTGGAAGCAGCTGTCACAAACCAAACAGGTTCATATAAGCCAGTTCATCCCACTAAGAACTGGAGTCCTTGCTCGAACAAACCTCTGCGCTGCCACAGCTAGACTACATATGGTGTACAAGTTAGCCCAACTCAAACTAGCTTAATTACTTCCAGATAACCCAGGACAGCATATCCACTAATTCCAAGGACAAGCCAAACAGTCAATCCACACCCATATTCTGCAGAATTTCTTCCCCTAAGCAGATTTTTTTTTTTTAAGTCTCAATGTTTATGAACAATAGCAAATCTATAAGCTTTCAAGTTCACCCTTCCAGTATTCAATTGCTGTATCTGCCCAAAAACTGCATCTGGGACTGCAGAGTTTATACAAGAGTATTTGAATTTTGGTTCCCTGAGTTTCTATTTGGTTATGGAAAATAGTATTAAAATATGTTTGGTGAGAAGGTTTTAGCCCAAGTATGAATTCCATGTTTTCACACATATCACCAGCATTACTGTGAATCCGTTCTCTCCAGCATGCCTATTAATTCTTTTGGTTATTAGATGACATTCAAGGACAAGACTCACATTCTGCATTTCTCTGTGCAGGTCAAGAGCCCAGGAGGACCAAGAGTACCACAACACCAGCAACTCAAGGTGCTTTCTCCTCTCTTGCACAGAGATGATTAGCACTAGATATTTTATAGCCCTTTTCACAGCCAACAGCAAGACCACCATACTGCTATCCTTAAGGCAGCATTGTGAAGGGCTAACAAGTACCCAAGGGATGCTGGCCATGCTATCTAGCCCTTGAAAAGTCTGTAAAGCTCCACAGAAGCAGCACTTCAGGGCAATCTGTTGAGCCCGGCAACAGTGGCTGTAAGTCACAGCAGGGAACGTGCCACTATGGCAAAAGGGTGTAGAAGGAGGGAGACAGGACAAGCCTCCCCCTCGAACACACTGCCAGATCAGTCCTTCACCTGCCATGCTCAGCTTCCTCTCTAGGTCCCCTGCAGAAAACCCTGCGGGTGTTCTCAGGTTGTTGATAAAAGGGGCCACACCAAGGCAATCCGATTCCCACGTAGGTCTTGGTCACTTTGCTGTTAACATTGATGGGGCTGGCAAATGCGAGTTAGGTCCTCTAGCATTGCTAGGAATCCTCTTCCCAACCTTGGAGAAAGACCTTTATACAAAGCTACCTTTTCCCCCTCTTGTAGGCACCTCAAAACCAGTCACCCCAACACTGGAGTCCTCTGGCTACTTGCCTGTGCCCACTCCGACAGATGATAAATCACCACTGACGGTGGCAGCTTTTGGTAAGGTCTTGCACAACCTGGGCAGAGGAGGGGGGTCTGTTTTGCCAGGCCACGCTGGTTTGGACACCCAGCTTCAAAGATGTTTCCCTGGAGATGGCTCCACAGTTTTCTTCTTCAGCATGCCTGATCCTGGAGTTCTCAGACTGCAACGGAAAACCCTTGAGAAAAAGACTTGTCACCAGCAGGCAATAAAGCACCTAATAAATACTCCCAACCATGCCCCGTATACAAGGGACAGACAATTTGAAAGTCCATCACGGCTACACCTGAGCTTGGTATCTTGCTCCCAGCGGCAGTGTTTGCCCCAGCTCCCTGTTAGGACAAGACCTGGGCACAAACGATCCCATGCTATGCCTTTGTTTCCCTGATAGTGTATAGAATAAATACACTACGTGCCTGGAAGCTTAGGCAATTTTTTATTCTCTGCAAACCTGTTGGGACTTCATTCCCACCCTGCCTCACTGTCTTCCCCTGGACAATTGCACCCTGCTTGGCAGCAAGTAGCCAAGTCCTCCACATCCATGAGGCTGTGGAAGGATGGAGCAAGAGATGTCATACCTTAACCTGGCAATAGATTTGAAGATGGGCACGGGGTAGATTTAAGAGACACACTGTGCCTTGGGCTATACTGTCCTCCTCCTCCATGGAGATGAGCAAAAAGATCAGTTCGCTCATTTCTATCACACTACAGGAAAAGTGTTATTTCAGAAGCATTTTTAAAAGTCAAGTGTTAACTTCATAAATATCATCTGGTTATATCCTGCAAGGGAAGCCACGAGAAGTCCTGAAGCAGTCTTAACAGGACAAGACTCCCATGCAAAGAATAGTTTGATTTATTAAGGCCAGACATCAGAATCAAATCTGCACTTGGCCACTGGTTTATGAGACAGATAACATCATTCACAGTCTTTAGCTTGTCAATCCCCAGTGTAACCAGCTGACTTCTGCCCTCCTGGCACTGCCTTACCAATTAAGTATTCATCAGAAGCCCTTTGAGGCTAAAACACAAGAGGATAAAGCCATTCACTGCAGTGACTACTTACTTCTCTGCCTATTACATACCACGCTCATTTTAATGAAAATATTGATTCCCTACCCAAGTTTTGATGACAGTCAAAGTCTCTCCACTACCCCAGAAGCTGAGGACAGGCACGATGTTATATCAATCACAGACAGTTCTTTCCTCCATCCCCAGGTGTCATCAGCTTCATAGTTATCCTGATAGTGGTTGTGATCATTCTGGTCAGCGTGGTCAGCCTGAGGTTCAAGTGTAACCGCTCAAAGGACTCAGAAGGTACTTGCCTGGGGCGATCTGTCTTTCCCTAATCAAAAAGTCATCAGTTTCTACATGGATCTGGCAATTCATAAAAGATGCTTTTAAAAAGCTTACACAGTGGGGAGGTTTTGAAGCCAAGTTGGAACACAGATTCACCTGGTAGGAACGTAGTGTGACCACCTCTTTAGAGCCCCAGCCCAGACCCATCTGCACAAGGAAACACTCTCAAGTTTGCTGCAGTTAAATGTGCAGCTTTCCAGAGGTGGGCAGCTCTTCCAGCAGAAGTCATGGAGTTTGACACTCCTCTTCCCCAGAAATCCCATTTCCCGCTAAGCAGTTCCCACTAGAGGGCAAGGCTGCTCCGCAGCAAGCCGGTAACTGCCAAAAGACCAAAGGATGCTACTGACTGAACAGGAAGCAAAGCATTCAGTCCTGCCTGTATGTCACATTAGTTGGAGAATTTTCTCTAAGCAAGTCTCGAGTATCCCCCGTGGTGTCCCTAATCTCATTTGGATTTAATTTATAACCCTGTACAACATAATTCTGAATAGAGCTGACTTATTCTATTGCTTGGCTGTGGTGTTTTCTCACCTGTACATCACCAACTGCCTTTCTCTCTCCAGACAAACAGAAACCAGGGACCTGCATGGTATCAGAGAGGTAAGGCTGCTCACACTACTCACATCCTATTGAAAGTGCCTATTTTATTCCAGAGCTAATTTTAGCAAGGAAAAGAAGCCGCTTTGGTTATCTCAGGTGGAAGGAAGCATTTCAAGACATGTTTGAGACAGGTAAAAAACCAAAATGAGCATTGATAGCACCTCATCCTCTGCCTGATGGAGACAAAGGTAGAAGTTCAATATTTAGGGGCCTCATTTCAAAGCTGCACAGATATCTGTAAAGACTCACCACCTTCCAAAAGCAGTTTGCTTGTCTGTCTTTGCCTAGATACAGACTTGAGGTCTAAACCTGGGTTTCTGGATCTCAAAGCAGCCTCAGTGAGATAAGATCAGGTGTCCAAAAATATGTACCATAATGCCTATTACTATAATCTAGCAAGAACAGGATAAGGGGTCCCCAATTCAGAGACCTTTGGAAAAGAAGCATCAAGCAGAGGATGGTCCATCTGAACCCCCTGGTCCATCACTGCTACCCAAGAAGAGAGGCTGTACATGGGAAAGCAGCAGGAAACAAGAGCTGGAAGGGACCAAAACATGTTCCTCCTACTTTTCCATCTGATAGTTTCCTACCAAAGTAATAAACCCCACATTAGAAAGAGGCAAGGGACACGGGGAGCAAAGTCCGTAAGTATTTAGGTGCCAAATTTGCATCAACATTAATGGTTCACAAATACCCTTAATGATCATGATCTGAGTGATCCGCAGCCACTGAGGCAGTACATATCAAAGCAGAGGACTCTGTCCCCAAGCCACCCTAATCCCCAAAGTCATCCAGTCTCCATTGGCACTAAATGCATATCCCAGCCCTCAGGGTAGGGAGAAAAGGGAATTCCACCTTCCTAACACTTGTAACTCTCACTCTTAAGAGAGACACTGGCAATACATGAGCAGCAGCATCGGATGTACAAATATCCAGGGCTCCCTTTGTATGACAAACAAACTTAAGGGCATAGGACAGAGGAACATGTTTCCTTTTGTTCCAGTTCTAGTAATGGCTGCAAGGCTAGAAGGTAATTCAGTCACTGAAAACCAGATCCAAACTGCTCCTTGATTCTGCTTACAGGTAGTGACACAGGTGACAACGGCGCAAATTTGAATGCGCTGCTTGTTTCCCCAGAGAACTCCAAACCTGTGTTCAGACAGGGGATGGGGACTTTGGCACTGAGGATGGGCCTGAACCAGGACAGCAGCTCAAACGGCAGTGTTAAGTCAGCCCTGGTCCCATGTGCCAGCCAGCCGCAGCCCTGCCTGTTTGCTTCCAGTTGTGTGCAAAGAAACTTCCTTCTCTCATTTTCCAGAGTAGTTAATATGGCCTTCTCTTCTTGACAGCTGCTCAGCAGGCACAAGCCAGAAGGATAACAGCATCACTCTGATCTCCATGAAGAACATCAACATGAACAACAGCATGAGTCACCCACTGTCAGAAAAGGTTTCCCTTTCAAACCTTGCCTTTTAGAGAGTTAGCTGGGGATTCTTTATCTTGCTGGATAAGAACATGCCTTTGAGTTATTTCTTTGCTCTCTTATTCCTTCAGAAAGATAGTAAATACCAGCTGCCATCGAACTCCTAAAGGTCCATACTAGTTCCAGTGAGTTTGGTGAAAAGTTTCATGCCCATCTCAGGTTTATCCAAGCTGCCTGAACTCAAGGCATCACATATCCCTCATGTATATAGGTGCCATCGCCTAGGGCCAGCCATCAGAGCTAGAGTGGTTTGTCATTAAATGAAGAGGTAGCCTTTGCGAAGTCAAAGTGTCACCCTCTAGTCCAAGCTTACAGCACTGCTGCTCCATAGGTGATACTGGAGCACATTTGCATCAGTACTCTCAGATCCATCCCACATGAGTAATTCATCACATTTTAAGTTGTTTTAAAGCTAAACTAGCACTGGGACTGGGTTGGAGGGAACACATTGCTTAACTTCTTTTACCAGCCCAAACAGGCGGCTGATGCACCATGTTTTGTTCCTTTCACAGGTGCTATGAAGCCAAGGACCCAGAGCTTGAAGCTGACTTCTGACAATCAGCAGTGACTTTCTAGGTTCTTTTTTTTTTTTTTTACCTTGCGGAAAGAGCAAGAGGGGCCTTTATATATAAATTATTATGTCCTTTCTGATCAATACATTTACAGTAGCATCCCACATAACTTCCTCACCTGGGGTCTAAGGTCTTTCTCCAGTTACAGCCCGCTATGCTCAATGGTTGATATCTAACTGTATTTTTTATATGCCTTCAAAGCCTCAGATTATTCCAACAGTAAGAAGCACCAAGGAACCATCTACTTCGCTAATAAAGTGCTGCCTTAGATGAATGGCCTTTATAGTCTGTGCAAGCCAGTAACAGGCTCGTTAATCAGTATAGCTCTACAATGAATCAAACCCGTGGATTAGAAAAGCACGATCTGAAGCTGAAGGCCTAATGGGACGTAAATGGCCAAGTGCTAGGTCAAGTCCCAGCACGATGGCTCCAAGCCCCTTATCCTTGGTGCCCTCATGGTCCCTGCAGCAGTGGGATGATCATATCCACCTACCTCACAGGGATGTTGTGAGGCTATGTTAATCAATGTCTGTAAAGCATTTGGAGAGCCATGAATTAAAGGTGCTGCTGAAATGCAAATTGCCACCTTAAATATTTTATTATTAATAACTGAGCTTCAGGCAGGCAGTTTGCTATCTTCCCACAGGTCCAACATGCTCAAAGAAGACTCATCTTAAGTGCAAAGAACACGGTCTCTGCACAGACAGGATTTTACCTGAGCGCAAAAAGGAGTGGCCACAAGCAAAATGCTGAGCTACTGAAGTTTGGTAGCCCAAGTTTGCTGGAAGAGCTTCCATCTTCTGTACCACCACTTTCCCAGAGCTTCCCAATAGACCAGAAAACCAGAAGCCCCTTCCAGTTCAGCCATAGCACCCATCATATGGCAGCACCAAGAACCACCAGTGCACCCTCAAGTCACCACAACAGCGAGAACAGTCCTCCGTTAGACTCCACAGTGCAACAGCTCACATTTGGAGCCAGTTGGTTCACAACCCCAGCTGGCTCAGACCCAGCTGCCAGTCACTTTTACCGCCAACAGCAAAATAGATCCTTGTAAGCTGAGCGACAGAGGACGATGGAGACATCAATACTTATCATCAATGCTTATCAATATCTAAAGGGCGGGGGTCAAGAGGATGGGGCCAGACCCTTCAGTGGCGCCCAGCAATGGGACAAGGGGCAATGGGCACAAACTAGAACACAGGAAATTCCATCTCAACATGAGGAAAAACTTCTTTACTTTGAGGCTGGCAGAGCACTGGAACAGGCTGCCCAGAGAGGTGGTGGAGTCTCCTTCTCTGGAGATATTCCAAACCCGCCTGGATGCGTTCCTGTCCAACCTGCTCTAGGTGAACCTGCTTTGGCAGGGGGGTTGGACTAAATGATCTCCAGAGGTCCCTTCCAAACCCTGCCATTCTGTGATTCTGTAATACCCAGCCTCTCCATGACTGTAAGAGAAATGATACACTGTTGGGTATTTCTGGAGGTCTCAGCTGCCTTATTCTGCAGCATAATGTACTAAAGCACTAACTCTGCAACTACCTTTGCCTCTGCCCATCTTCACCATTACTCCTGCTGGCCAGCTTCACCAGCTCCAGAGACAATACAGACCTCCAGAGCACCTCATCTACCCAGCAGCAGTATGCCAAGATACTGCCTTCTCCTAACATGCGCATCAACATCCATCAACCCTGAAGGTAAACTGTGAAGTTAAGGAAAAAAAGATCTAGCCGAGCACTCAAAATAGGTATCACTGCACACATTCCCCTGCACAGTTTGATGAAACATAGTAATTTACCTTGATTTAATTTTATAGGATGGATAAGAGATATTTACTGGAATGTGCAGTGCTAGAGGTAGCTGTGCTTTGCAGCTGGCAGTTAAGTGTTCAGCAAAATAAATGCAATGTTTGCACAACTCCTGCTAAGATCCAACACCCTTTCTATCTTTAACATACACACCAGGTAGTTTGATAAGGTATTTGTTTAAGAAATGAAGCCCTTCTGGTAAAATTCCTGAAAAGTAAAATGACATCACTCCACTCGCCCAGCCTCCACCAGACTGGTGAGACTGCTTAAGCACAAGATCCCAGGTGATTCCTAGGTAGGTGGATCCAGAGAGCTCCAGATATCAGAGACCCGTGACACAGGGAGCAGAGCCTCACAAGTAGGATTTTAGTCCCAGGAAGACACCGCAAAGGCAGCTGGTAAGCACCCATGGTATCAGACACTTCACTAATTGTCAAGCTTTAACCAACCTCCCCTCCACAATGACCTCTGAAAGATGGCCCCATGCTTAATTTTCCTTCCTTTGTGCTCCTTCTTCCCACAGACTCTAGAGGGTCTTGACAAATAACCCAAGCCTGCTCTGCTCTAAAACGGATCCACATTCAAAAGCAAAATTCCAACTCTGACCTTGTTCAAAAGAAAGAACAAAAAATAAGCAATAGAAGTGATGTAACCCCTACCTTCCAGTCGCTGCTGCACATATAAGAGATCTTCTCCAACCTGCTATGCTCCCACAAAGCACACTGGTGGAAGATACCAACTCCCTCATACCACAGCTCCCACAGCTCATTAGCACAGCCTTAATTGGTACATGGGATGAAGGGAAGCAATGTATGGAAGGAGTCGCAGGACAAGCCTTTGAGGGGTTTCCAACCACAGCCTGGTCAGAAGCTGTGGAGCTGGCATTTCTCCAGGCTCCTCCCAGTCTCAACACAACAACTCAAGACCATCTCCCATGGCCATGCATGTGCAGCTGCACTGGCAGGAAGGAGCCTTCAGCACCGGGAGAGCGATGTCATAGATTCATAGAATGGTTTGGGTCCGAAAGGACCTTAAAGATCATCCAGTCCAACCCCCTACCATGGGTAGGGACACCTCCCGCTACACCAGATTGCTCAAAGCCCCATCCAACTTGGCCTTGAACACCTCCAGGGATGGGGCAGCCACAGCTTCTCTGGGAAACCTGTTCCCGTGCCTCACCACCCTCAGAGTGAAAAATTTCTTCCCAAGATTTAATCTAAATCTCCCCTCTTGCAGTTTGGAGCCATTACCCTTTGTCCTATCACTACATGCCTTTGTGAAAAGTCCCTCTCCACCTTTCCTGTAGGACCACTTTGAGTACTGGAAGGGGCTATAAGGTCTCCCTGGAGCCTTCTCTTCTCCAGGCTGAACAAGCCCAACTCTCTCAGCCTGTCCTCACAGCAGAGGTGCTCCAACCCTCTGGTCATCTTCATGGCCTCCTCTGGACCCACTCCAACAGGTCCGTGTCCTTCTTATGCTGGGGGCTCCAGAGCTGGACACAGTATTCCAGGTGGGGTCTCACCAGAGCAGAGCAGAGGGGCAGAATCCCCTCCCTCGCCCTGCTGGCCATGCTGCTGGGGATGCAGCCCAGGTTGCTGTTGGCTTTCTGGGCCACCAGTGCACATCGCTGGCTCATGTTGAGCTTCTCATCTACCAACACCCCCAAGTCCCTCTCCTCAGGGCTGCTCTCCATCCATTCTCCACCCAGCCTCCATTTGTGCTCGGCATTGCCCCGAGCCAGGTGCATTCCCCGATGCCATCGTCTCCTTCACAGCACTGATCTCACCCCAGGTGCCCTGGAACAGGATGAGGTGGGGAAGCTGAGGCCTGGCCCACAGAGGCCACCTCAGAGGCACCTGCGGTGCTCCCACCACCTCCCGGTCACCCGCTCCCTCAGGAAGTTGCCTCTGACGTCACCCCGCCTCGCTATGGCGTCACAAGCGCTGTGCCCGCTGGGTGCTGTAGTCCTCGCGGGGGCTGGGGACTCCCCTACCCAGAGGCCCCCGCGCGGCCACCGCCTCCGCGCTCGACATGGCGGCGCGGGCGG
>VYXH01000773.1:270423-298706 GCA_013397275.1 Burhinus bistriatus | reverse complement strand
GCTCGACATGGCGGCGCGGGCGGGCCGGGTTGCCGTGGGGCCCGCCGCCGCCGCCGCCGCTGCCATGACCTACACGGCGGAACAGCTGGAGGGCGTACGGCGGTGAGGGAGGCGAGGGGGTTCCGCCGGGCCGGGGCCGGGGGAGGGGAGCGCCTTGAGGGAGCCGCGGCTGTGTGACAGGGCGGCGGGGGGAGCTTTGGCGGTGTCTGTGGGGGGAGGTTAGGCCGGTGGAGGTAACCTTGTGTGCGCTTGCAGAATAAAGAGGTGTCGGAACTACTATGAGATTCTGGGGGTGGAGAGGGACGCCAGCGAGGAGGAGCTGAAGAAAGCCTACCGCAAACTGGCCCTGAAATTTCACCCCGACAAGAACCGCGCTCCCGGGGCCACGGATGCTTTTAAAGGTGAGGTTGGGGGCTGGCCAGGTGTCCAGAGTCGTAAATCGAGATTAAAACGGGGACAGACTGCCTGAGGCTTACAGTTCTGCACCTTATATAAGTAGAGGCATCATACAGGCCCATACAGCTTGTCATTTTTACAGATATGCACATCGCCACAAAATCCTGCAGCTGCTCGGCAAGATTTGCCTTTTAATCATCAGAATAGGGATTTCCATTAGAAGCAAAGGGAAATGTATCCCAAACCTCATTCCTAGATACTGCTAGAGGTTCAGAACGATGCATGGAAAGGATACTGGCCATGTGGGAGAGTGCATTGTGTAATCAACACCTGCTCTGTGTCATAAATAACATTGTATGTATAGACATGCAAGCGAATGGAATTTGAGTCCAATATTCTGTGTCAGGACTTCTCAGAAATGTTCCAATCTAAACCTGTATCAACAACATTAGCATCTAAACTCTTACATCTTTTTGCCTTTTCTATGCTGTGTTGCAGCTGTCTGCAACAGCACTGTAAGGCAGTGCTGGGCAAGTAAGATATTCATTCACAGTCTATTAGAATAAGGAGTTTTTGAAGGGCTTTTCTTTATTTTTTTGTGTTAGGACTTTATTTCTCTATGAACTTGCTTACAGTCGTGTTCTGACAAAGATCAAGTAAGAAGATGAACCAAACAAATACTTCTGGGTGGTTTGACGTCAAGTGTGAAATAGATATGCTGTACAGCTTCACAAGCATTTCTGCCGACAGAAAAACTTGGAATATTGTTCTGCATTTTAATTAGTCACTGCAGTTATTAACTTTGTATTAACTGTATGTGGAGATGCACTTCTATATCAGTGCTTAGTCTGATCTAACAAAATGTTAGTGTCTCACTCAGTCTCTTGACTGAAGTGGCCTCTCTCACCTCAGTTTTGCAAGTGTAGTTGAACACTTCTGTCTTTCTCCTGGTATCAGTGATAGCAGGAAATAGGTTCCATCACAGGTAATGCCAGTGTTGTAACAATTCTTTTACAAAGGCAGTTCTTTCAAAACTAACTCAGTCTTTGGCCAAGCACAAATTTTCTATGCCTGTTTGGGCTTTTTTGCTACTCTGCTTATAAAACTCTGAGATCTGGAAATACTGCATGATATGCCTGTGTAACACTTCTTTTAATTCACTCTCCAGCAATAGGCAATGCTTTTGCAGTTCTGAGCAATCCTGAAAAACGACTACGGTACGATGAATTCGGAAGCGACCAAGAGCATGTCAGCACTGGCCAGGCCAGACACTATAATTACTACACAGAATTTGAAGCAGACATTACACCAGAAGAAATATTCAATGTGTTTTTTGGTGGGCACTTTCCTACAGGTCAGTATCTGTCTGCAGTGTTTTTGAAATGCAATGCACTGACACTAGACCATAAAGGAAATTCAGCTTCTCGTGGTACTGCTCAGAGGGTTGACTGTACACCTGAAAAGAGCAAAAACTTTTTTGCACTTACTCCTTTCTCCCATCCTCGCTTTTTATGCCTGGAAAAGCTCCCTTAATGCACCGTTTAAACTTCAGATTTTAGCAACTCCGTTCCCCAAAAAATGTTGTCAAAGCCCAGTCTTGCTGTCCAGGAAACTCCTAGAAGAGAGAGCAGCCAGTAGGGTTGCTGCTGGGGCAAGTTCCTGACCTCCCAGCCTCTCTTGAAAATTTCTGACGGTACTTGTCAGGGGTAAGAACATTTTAGTCTGGCAAGGGGTCATGCTGTTCAATTCTTGGGTAGGCGACATTTTAATACCGGCCATAGCTGAAGACCCTTCTTTTTGGTTTTGCTTTTATTCCCTCCATTGTCTGAAGCCAGCAATGGTATGGGAGGTAAAATAAGGTGTGAATGGGAAGCAATCAGAGGTATCTTTGCTGTTGATGATGTACTTGAGACACCTTACTGCCTTCCAGTGCAGCACGGCAGCAGCTCCTGGTGTTGTGGTCTCAGTGCCCCTATAACTACGAAAACATGGGATTTCATTTGGCTCGCAGCAGCTTGCACACTGTAAAGAAGTTAAAACTTCTTGGCTTAGGAAGCGATGCCTGCCAGGAAAGGCTGGCTGTTACTAGGTATGCAGTATCCAGTAACAGAACAGTAGATCCCTACCTGTAGCAGCTCCATGCATGTCTCAGTCCAGCCTTGGCTTTTGTGTTTGTAGTAAAAATAGAAAGATAATGCAAGATCAGTGGAATACAGGTTTGAATTAAAAGTAAATCTGAAAGGTATGGTGAGCTCAAGGGTCTTCCTGGCAGTAGCTAACGAATTGCTTTAGCACTCTTGCAAACTTTCTCACCTCCAGGGCATGATATAAAGCAACAGTCACACCAATTACTACAGCCTAAAGCCACAGGTACAGGTAATTACTTGCAGACTCTCCATAATCTTAGTCTGTGTGGTAGCACCTTGCAGCTCAGGGGACCTCAAATTGTTTTCAAAATTTGATCGGTTTTTGATTTGCAAAGTGAGCCAAACTCAGCATGGCACACTCGGTTTGCAAGTTTTCCATTTCTGACTTTGCAAGAAATTGCACTTGCATGTGCCTTTGCCTCAGCCACCAGTGAAACATTCCCCTCGTGGAACATGACTGCTGTGTAGCTGCAGGTGGCAGGGATGCTCGGAGTTGAGGACAAGAAATTGAGGAGCTGCAGGGGGAATTTGGGTTACTGGGCATGGCAGGTTTAACAGGTAGAGTGGCATGAAGAAGTAAATTTTATCAAAGTGGCAAAGCATAAGAAAATAAAAAGGTAATTTCATAGTAATAGGTGTTGGTGGTAAACAATAGTTTCCTGGCCAAAAAAAGTGTTTGGGTCTGAATTTATGTGCATTTTCCTAATCTAAAAGTGAGTTTCAAATTATGGAAATTTGTCAGTTCAGTAGTTTTTCAAATAGGCAAAGTCGACACAATTTCTACTTAGCAAAAGAATTACTAGTAAGAGGGTAACCAGATAGTTGGTACGAAGAGAACATTTTTTAAACTGTCATAGTGTTAAGTAGGACTTGGGTGCGTGAGCTGAAGTTTGTGCTAAGCTGCAGTGTTGTGCTGGTTTTTGTTTTGTGACGCCTTGCTATCACCAGGCTTTCTGGAAAGCTGAAGAAGATTAAACTCATTAGGGTAAACTTAGGGTACAGGTTTACATAGGGTAAACTCATTTGTACAGCTTTTGTGGGCAGGTTTATGGCTTCTTTACCATGCATTTTTCCTCTGTGGAAAAACACCAAAAGTTAAAATGTTAAATGTCGTAAGTCTAAAAGGAGACTCTCCACAGTTATAATGGGTAGAGGCTACAAGTTGAACTTCCTTCTCATAAAATAAATGCACAATGGAAGGAAAGAAACTACTGGCAGAAATTCTTTGAGAAACTTAGGATTTGGGAACACTTTTTTCTAGGCACCCTGCAAAAGCCATTCTTTTCTTCTTGCGCTTGCATCTTGTTTTTTCACAGCTTGGTGAAATATTGTCTAAGCAGTGTTGAATGATAGAAACAAACTGTCTTTTCCAAGAAAGAGACTTTTCGTTCTTCAAGCCAGCCTCGTTTGGCTCTCTGTTGGAGCTCTGACTGCAAACATACCTAGACCCTTGGAAAAATCTTTGAACAAGCAATGAAGCAGATGTTTTGACACAATAGCAAAGGTCACTTCCGCCCAGGTTTCTTGCAGAATTCTTTGGGAAATTCAGAGAAAAGACAGTCTAAGAGTGTAAAATAATGTGACATCTTTTAAGCCCTTAAAAATAGGCTTAAAATAGATTTGTGTTTCTGTTACAATAAGGCCACAAATTTCAATTCTCTAGTACAAAGGCATTCCGAATTTCAAAAGAGGAGAGCACAGCTATTATTAAGACATTCATATAGGGATAAAATCAAGAGTTGAAGCTTCAAATTGAAACAGCATATGCAATTCTTTCCTCATTTTAGAATTTTTAAATAAATCAACTACATTCAGTGTGCAAGAAAGGAAATCCTGAATTGTACTCTTTTTTTTTTTTTTTTTACTCATTTTTAAAATGTTTTTCCTTATTATAAAATCGTTAAGGGAAACTATTAATGGCTTGAAGAAAGAGGAAGTAGAAATGAGCACAGATAACCATATTCAGTAATTATGGGAAGCCACAATTCATGGCCTGAGTCTGGTGAAGCAAATTAATTTTCCTGCTTCGAGCCTGGGGATGTAACACAAGCTATGGCCTTGCAAGTGAATGTGACAAAAACAATATTAAAATATGAGATACAATAATAAAAATTATAGCACCTTTCTGCAGTTTGATTTAGTTTAAGATGGACTTGGGACAATCTTTACAATTTCTCTGGTACACTTTTTGGAATGACATATTATTTTGACATTTAAATCTGAGGTGTGTTTGCACTTTGTAATCTGAGGTCTCACAACTGTTAATTCAGGCCATGGAGTATAAGCCTGCATAATCAACTAGAAACTCTGAGAAATACAGGTGAGTACCAGCAACTGGATGAAAATCATGACTCTCTCTTGGTTTCTTTTAACAGGAAATATCCATATGTTCTCAAATGTAGCCAGAGATGCACACTATTATCCACGGAGGCACCGAAATGAAAGAGCATGGACGCAGGAGCAAGAGGAGGAAGAAAACAGGCCACAGGTAGCCAGGAGGAGGGATCTCTTGGGCTTAAATATTTCACAAGGGTGAGGGGTCCACTTACACATCTGAAGCCGGGACAGACTTTCCCATCCTTAAATGCTCAGTGTTTATCCTTGAGTGCTGCAGCCAAAATGGATGCTTTCAAAAGTAACTACATTGTCTTTTATTAATCACTACTTTAAAAATACATTGTATTGATAGAATTACGGGCCCTGGAGTTTATGTCACCGAGTGTCTTGCTGGTGCTTGCTTTTTGCAAGCTGTAATGGTTGGTAATCCAACAGCAATTAGTCCAAATGTGGACTGATAACAGATACAGAAATACTGGCCTGTCCTCATGGGATATTTATAGAATCATGGAATGGTTTGGGTGGGAAGGGACCTTAAAGATCATCTAGTTCCAACCCCCCTGCCGTGGGCATGGACACCTCCCACTGGACCAGGTTGCTCAAAACCCCGTCCAGCCTGACCTTGAACACCTCCAGGGATGGGGCCTCCACAACTTCCCTGGGCAACCAGTTTAATCCTTCCATAAACTAGAACACAGTTATTGCACAGGTGCTGCACAGGCTTTTTCCAGCGCAGGGCAGGATGTGTCTGGGATACTTTTCTACCAACTGAAACCTCCAGATGAGACACAATGTGTCATTTGTTGCTAGCGCACAAACACACATGCCCACCTGCCTTGGAAAATTCTTCCTGCGGAGGTAGTCTGTTAACCTAGAGAGATCCTTCTTCAAGGAAGATTAATTTTTCCCTGTGAGTCTCTTCTGGTTGGGCTCTGAAAAAAACCTGGTACAGCCTGTGGACAGCTAAGCTGGGGCAAATGAATCTCACCTGCTACTGTGTCAGGTATTCTGCTGCTGTCCCAGGGCAGAGAGCAAACTCTAAATAGCTGCATATTATATTTTGCTCCTGATCAGAAAAGGCATTTTAGAAGGGTGGTTTAAAAATCAGATGATGAGCAGAAGTAAAGATCTGTGTTTTCTCTATGTCTATCACAACTCTTTGGTCCTTTGATTATTTGGGTTTTTTCCCCACTTTTTTGTTCTACTAAATTCATTCAAACAAAAAAACAAGCGCTTACATCCTATGCCAAGTTACACTATATATAGTCTCTTAACCCTTTCCTTTGCGGCCATTTTATCCAGTGTTTGAACAGAGATTGAGATTTTTAGAATGCAGGTAGCAAACTTCAGAAGATGCATGGAAAGCCGTAGGCATGAGTGGGAATTGCAATGTGTTCCTTCAGTTTGGATTGTCAGCTGGGCACTGACAGGTACAGCGCTGTGGGCATCTATCGCCTTGTGAAGGAAGCTGTAGATGAAAGAAAAGTCATGAAAATATAATTGAAAGAAAATGGCTTTAAAGAGTTTTCTGAGATTATTAATAAAGGTTATTTTGAAGTTAAGATGTCATCCCTCTCAAAACTCGAAAGTACTTCCTCTTTTTTTCTTTTCAGTTTACATTCAGTTTACATCGTTGTTCTATGATAGATAGCCTGGTTTCTCTGAACAGATGCATCCTTTGCCATCTATATGTTTTCTTGACTACTAATTATTGTTGTTCTTTTCAGAATTCATATTCTGCATTTATCCAGTTGATGCCAGTTTTCATAATAATAATAGTGTCAGTTATAACTCAACTGACGGCCACAAACCCACCCTACAGCCTGTTCTACAAATCGTAAGTCATTTAAAAACACATTTTTCGGGTCTCCGGTGTTTGCAGTAAGCAGGGAGACGGAAGCTGGACTTGATAGCAAAATGCATGTTAGTGTTCTGTTCTGCTCTTTCTAGAAAGTGTTATCAATTTGTAAATAAGGAAATACCAACAGTCTCTACTGACGGGTTCTCCTAAGCATTATCGCTCTGAAGTTAACTATGGTGAGTTTTATTGTACTGTGTGCTGAACAAACAGAGGCACTGAGCCAGAGCGCTTTCTCAACTGGTATGAAATGTTTTTGCACAGTGATACAGTAGCAGGAATGTGGGAGTAGCTCAGCTACAGTGCTGGTCAGCCTCTGATCTGCCCAGCCCCCAGGGGTCTGTGGACCACCATTGAGGCTCCTATGTAAAGCAATTAAGAAACTAAGCCTGCTGTTCCACAGTGTAAATCCAAATCTGCTCTGGAGCCTGAATTCTGCTGGCAGAATTGTCAAGCTCCACAAATCATTAAAGTCTTTAAGTGCCCTGGTTTAATATCTATAAAGAAGCAGGACCCTGGGGTTGCAGAGGGCAAACTGAACTGGTCCACTCTGGAAGCAGAAGGAACAGCAGACCTGCTGTAATCTGAATTTACAGGGCAGAGGAAAACCCACTTGCTCCTTTCAGCATCCAGTGCGGGGAGGAGGGAAGCTCTCTAGTGGGAAAGCGCTAACCAGTTCAGTCACCTTCACTGGCTTTTACTGAGGTAGGAGTGAGAGTCAGCAGGTTTTGGAGAACCTGCTGTACACAGCAGGAGCAAAGTGCTCCAGACAGTTCCCTTGCTCCCTTCTAGGAGCAAAACTACTTAGTTTTAGCCCCATATACTCTCCACTGTCATAGTAGCCCTTTATCGTTTTTTACCACAAGATGTCAGTGTGTAGACTTAGCATAAGAACAAGAGAGTGGTTGTTTTTTGGTTTGGGTTTGGGGTTTTTTTTTTCAGAGTGGTTTTGCTATCTGCCAGTCCCATGTGAAACCTCCCACACTGACCCCAGAACAGCTAATCTCGCCTGCATTTCTTCACTACCTCCCCTTCTCCTGTTGATTTGAGATAGTCAGGCCTGAGCCTAGTACACAGTTATGCTGTTTCTCTAAATCATATAATTAAAAAAATGAACAGCCTAAACCCAAAAAGAAATTGTTTATGTATAGAGAGTGTACACCTCTGAGACATAGCAAGAGAGAAGGAAAAGAGTCCAGGAAATAGAAGGGGCAAACTGGATTCCATTGAATAGAGTGTAACCTTTTTGTTTTGGCTGCCTGCCTCGTTCTCTGGGCAGTGATTTGAAAAAACGCCTGCGTATCTTTGCTCAAATAAGGAAATTCAGTGTAAGAGTATAGTTTAATACAGTGGCTGTGTCAGAGTGGCTAATTCTACCTATAGGATATTCCACGGGATATTCCATGCCCCACTTTGCTTACTGATGGTTATAAAACCCTAAAGGAAAGTGTAACTAGATTCTCCCCTGCTAATTTTTATTTCTACTAAAGGATCCAGAAATCAGGAAGATCCACATCCAATTGCATTATGCCCTAAGCAACACTAGGGCTGTAGGCCTTTCCTATAATCTCTACGCTTGTCATCAGTTCCCATGGATTTCTGGACCTAGCTTGCCAGAAGCTACTAGCAAACAGAAAAAAGCATGTGGGGCGTCTGTTCACAGATAAAATTTGCTGTTATGTTTTGGAAGTGTCTTGGCTGAGCTCTTGAGAACAAACACAGTATTTGGAAGGAACAGTGTCAGCTCTGAGTAAGTTCTTTGTAGATCTCTCCAAATATTAGGTACTTTCCTGTGGTTTTTAGCAGGGGGCGGCGAGGGAGAGGATGAGCTCTAGTGCACAGCTTGCTGTGCCTGAGACTTGCAGTTTCCTTATGGGATGGCTGAGGGAGCTACAGTCCTGCAGAAAGTAACTGTAAATAAATTGTTGTAAATATTGTCCTCTGGAAATGCTAATATGGGGAAACATCTCTTGATTTCTTTATATTTGAACTGCTAAAAAAAAATAATAAATCTGTTTTCTCCATGATGTTTTCACAGGTCCATAGGCCATGTTATTAGTAGAGAAACAGAGAACTTGCAGGTGCCTTACTATGTTGATAAAAACTTTGAAAAGAATTATCAAGGAGCAGAACTTCAAGAGCTAGAGAAAACTGTTGAAAAAGATTACATAGACTATATTCAGACCAGCTGCTGGAAGGAGAAACAGCAAAGTAAGTTATTTTTGTTACGAGTGTGTGCCTACAACCCATCAGTAGTTGTACGGTGGCTATGCTTCACAAAGCAGTGCTGTTTTTAGCCCCATTTTCTGATGCTTATAACATCTCAAACCTTGCACTGATATTTCTCACATCTGCTCTTAACACTGTATTTGCTATTCTTGAGGGTCTGTCAAAATTCATTTTAGGTGATTCTGAGAGGCAAGTGGAAAGTAGATTTCACCATTTGAGATATTTTTTTCCACTCAGTTTTTATGCCTGAATAACTCTTAGTGATGATGTGTTAAACGTATAATCCGCTGCATTTCTGTAGCTCTGACAGATTATTAGGGCTAGAAGAGATCTTGAGACATCATCTATTACGCTTTTCCTTTACTGGAGCAGAATAATTTTTGCTTCAACTGGCCCCCTGAGAAGATTATTTAACTTTTTCTTCAAAACTTCATCAGAAGGAGAACACATAGCCTATTCAGGTGCTTTTGGTAATCTTGCAGTGGACTGTGTTACTGGTATCAGTTTTCAAAGAGCGTGCTTCTGTACTTGTTTTGTGGGCTTATTTGCATTTTCTATCTTTAGATGAGTTTGAGATCTTGTTTTTCACCATAGTCAAGATTGTATTTTAAAAACAAGAATTGAATGCAGAAAGGGAGAACACAAAAATGGGAGCATTCAAAGTCATTATTCTCAAGTCAGTCTTAAGTCAATCAGTGGCATGTATAAAGGCATGTATTTTGCCCTCGTGTTATTTGCTATTACTCTTCTAGTTCATTTAAAATAGAGCAGATCCCTGCTTCTTTTGTAACTGTACAAAATAACAGAAATCAAATTACAAGGACTAACTGAAGTTTTTGGGATGTTGTGACTGTTTTTCAGCTAAAGAACTCATCACCTTAAAATGAGTGAACACAAACTACTGCTGTGCATAAAGGAAACTGGAAGAAGTTGTTTCTGTGTAAATGTTTAATAGTAGCAGGCAAGCTGCTTTCACACACTGGTAGGGCTTTCTAAAGTGCTCCATGTAAAACAGTCCTCAGCACAGTACTAAAATCTGACTTTGCACTTGTTTACAGTTTCTTTACAATTGCATCGTTATGGAAGCATACACTTTGTCTAAACAAGACTTGTTTAATCCTGTGCTAAAGGTGACAATAGTGTTGCTGACTCCAAACTATTTACAGATTTTTGATGGGACGGGTTGTTTTGTTTTATTCTACGTGAAAGTTACCAATCTGGCTTTTAAAGAGAAATATACTCTAAAGTTAGAAAACAAAAGAAGCCATAATTTAAGACCATAAAAATCCCAAACAGTCCCTTAGTTTTTGGTGTGCTCGACTTGCGATCTTTGAGCATCTGTGGCTGGCAGTAGCAGCCTCTAGGTATAAACGTAGGCTTCATGTGTAGGCTTGCTATAGGGATAGAATTTATTTCTTACAAAAAAATGCTTTTAATTGACCTTGTGCAACTGAAAGTCGCCATATTGTCTCTTTCACGTAGACCTTGAGCTAAGGAGTGCCGTGCCCCAAAAAGGGCAACAGGGTTTACAGAAACTGGTAGATGAGGGGGAGATGGGGAGGAGTGGAGAGGGGGAGATGATCCAGCATTGAATGCCAAATAATGCCTACAAAATGATACTCTTCTGGAGCTTTTTACACTTAGAGACTTCATTATGGTCACACATCCGCAGATATATTTACAAGGTCCACAATTAGCAATAGCCTGAGGAGACCACTGTAATTGAAAAAAAAAAACATTTTCAGGATGATTACCATCTAGGCAAGCGAGCAGGTAATGAGCACAGCTGAGACTGTGCTAACTTTAGTACAGCCAAGTTTGTAAAAATAAACTGTGAATACAAGATGGAGTGCTGGGGAAAAGTTCTCTGGAGATGTTGAGACAGTTCTTGGTCAGCTGTTGCTTCATAACTTTGGTCCATTAATTCTTGTTTAAGTGTTTAACTTCATGTGGTCCACTTTTTTTTTTGGTCAGTTGAATGTCTATTATTAGTACATTTGTTTTGTTTACTGAGGGTGCATTTCTCTTTAGCACCAGCAAAATGGACATAGATTAGTTACATAGGAACGGATTGATTTTTAAAGTCCTTGATTTCATGACTTGAAAAGTCTTACCTGGTGTCCAGTTACCTTCATGAAAGCTTCAAAAGTAACTGAGTATATCGGTATCTTGTTCAGCCAGTCACTTTTGTGCTGCTGCACTAGATGGTGTTTCTCCCTTCACAGCAGAAGTGTGTGAAAGTTGTGTATGCTGTGGGTTTTGGTCTTCCAAAGTCTTTGATACAGTTAAGTACAAAAAGCACATCCCAGGTTTTTACAGGAGATTGTTCAGCTGTGATAGCACAATTGTAAAGTAAGACTGCAAAGAGCTCTGAGTTATAGAAAATTACAAAGAGGCAACTGAAAACAGAGAGAATAAGGATGTGGAGTTGGAATTCGGTATTTTCGGACTTCCTTAAGGAGAAAAAGTTCAAAGGAACAACTCTATGTAAAAGATTGAAAAATACAAGAAACAGATGTGACAGAATGAATGCTGTCAAAAGTACAAGCATTTGCGGTGAATAATTTTGCCCGTTTGGGTAAGTGTAAACTACGATTCTTCACTGCAGAACTCCAGGGACTCGAGTCAGAGACAATTGCCCGAGTCTAGTTTTGCTGAAGGCTTGTCAAGGCTATGTGCCCAGCACTACTTGAGTGGCATTTTAGTTATAAAACCTGAAAATTGATACCTGATCTAAAATAAAATGTTCATGCCTGTCAGTTTGTAAAGCTTTTCAATAAATAGGTGGAGGGTTAAATGGCTTTAAATTTCAGTGGGACAGGGACAGAGGACGTAAGGCATGAAAGGACCTATAGAAGTTCTTTGCACTCTGAATGATTTTGTAAAATGAGGGACTTGTAAGGTGTATAAAAGCTCTTTGAAAAACTGAGTGTCATCAGATAGCCTGTGCTTAGGGGAATTTTGACCTTTTCAGAAACAAATTACTGCTATTCTCTTAGGTGTGTCTAATACTGGGTCTAAATTATTCTTCAGGGAGAAAGCTGTATTAAGAATTCCTTAGCTAATCAGCAAAAGAAACTTCTCTGAGTTACTGGGGGGAAATAATTTAAACAACGATATTATTTCAGTTTTATGTTGCTTTTGAGAAGAAGGGGAAAAAATATGCAAAGTACATTCGAGACTGTATTGTTAATGAAAGGGCACAGAGGCCTTTCAGACAAGTCCCTCAGCGAGCTGTTCACCTCCCTGTAATCAATACAAAATAAATAAAAAAAAAAAAAAAAAAAAATTTATAATGCCTCGTGGCCAAACCTCTTGCCAGGCAGAGTTTGAAATCTGAGAGGTGCAGTATCAAAAAAACAATTATCTGTACTTTAAAGTATACATGTGGATGGGTGCTCTGGGCCCTTACAGAGCGGATCTGCCAAAAGGATTGTTTTTCTTGGTTATGTGGGCAGGGATGCATGTCTTGTAATTTCTGCTCAGCTTATGAGGCTGCGGACAGCTGACATCGCCCTGAGGCAGCGATAGGAAAAGTAGTGGTGAGGCTCGCTCTCCTGGCTTGTCACGAGCTTGTCACCAAAACACTGCTGGTAGGTGTGGAGTAACCACCCTTCACTGTCCTGTGCCTGGTGGTCCGTGGGTGAAGGTTGATGCATAGAGAGGTGAGATGTGGTTCCAACGTACACAGCAGCATCACTTGTGACAGGTGCTGTGTGGCAGATGAAATGCTGTCCCACTAGCCCCTTGTTATGCACAGATAGTTTAGCTATGTACATATATTTTAAAGCAATCACCTGTTGTTTAGATCATAGAATCATAGAATGGTTTGGGTTGGAAGGAACTTTAAAGACCATCTAGTTCCAACCTCCCTGCCATGGGCAAGGACACCTCCTACTAAACCAGGTTGCTCCAACCTGGCCTTGAACACTTCCAGGGGTGGGGCCTCCACGGCTTCCCTGGTCAACGTGTTCCAGTCCCTCACCACCCTCACAGTAAAGAATTTCTTCCTGAGATCTGATCTAATCTAAATCTACCCTTTTCGTTACCATAATTTTAAATCTTACATGACTTCTAAGCTACGCTTTTATAGTTTGTCTTTTCTCTGCAGACAGTAATAACCAGTCTTTTTTTTTGTTTTGGTTATTATCCTACTAGTGCACTAATAGCGTTGTTATAACTGAATTTTCAAGCAATTATGAAAATACTGTTTTCTTAAGTAGCTAGCCTGGTTAAACACAATGGCCTCTCTAAAGAAAGTTGTTAACATGCCCAGTTTCACTGAAACAAGATGAATTCAAACAAAAAAAAAAACATGCCACAAGGATAACAAAACACTGGGAAACATTTATTTAAAGTAGGCTGACAGCTTCATCCTAATATATTTTTCTTTTCGTCTTTCAGAGTCTGATTTGTCAAATTTGGCCAAGCTATACAGAGATGAGCGGTTAAAACAGAAAGCAGAATCACTGAAACTTGAGCACTGTGAGAAGCTCTCCAGTCTGATTGGAATGCACAAAGGGGGCTGACCAGGACACATGCATTCTTTAGTTTTATTTATTGCTGTTTTAACTTATGTTTTTATTTTCCTTCATATAGAAAGGGAAGGAGTGTATTGTAAAGAGTCTGAACATTCGATTCCTTCTGCACAGATGGGCCAACACAAGCGGTAGAGCCAGTGTTGCTGTAGTATGTACTGTACACTGTGTTTGGTTCCAAGGACCAGTGGCACTTTGTAAATTAAATTTCCCTGGGAAATGCTGTTAGTTTGGAACCTGTCTTCATCGGTAGGTTGTCTGCCATCCAAACCGTATATACTTCCCAGGACAGCAGACAAATGTCTTGGCTTTCTGTATTTTATATGGATCTGTGGTTCACTCGATTATAGGAGCAGTGTAGTTCTCAGTATTAAGTGCGCTAGCCGCCTCCTACTGATACCAAGCAGACGTCCTTGCTTCTGCCACGGGTTGTAATGAGAATTCGGGTGGAAGGTAGCATGTTTCCTTTCGGAGTGTAATATGCAATGCCGAATTCAAGAGTCAAGTACCTGCTTCAGGTGAGCGCTTGAGCAGGCTCCGAGCTCTCCATACCGTCAAAGGGACTTCGCCCCGTGCTTGTCTGATTGGAGGGCTGTGCCCATTCTTTTCCTTGGTGAAACAACACACTGAGATGCCAACAGCGACATCAAACAAGAAGATGGGAATCTGTGAATGGCACCAAGGCTGCCAAACTGTAGAGAAAGGACAACTCTATTTATTTTTTCATATGTTTTCAGTGGCATATTTTCAAGCTGGCTGTTTAATTCTGATTTTTATCTGCAAACTCTTCTCCGGCTGTTACAGGGGTCCTGCTTTTTCTGGTACAGTTTTGATGTAGCATATTTTTACTCTGTTGAGCAGTTATGAATGTTTCACTGTAGAGATGAGTATTGCAAAGAAAATTATCTGTGTGGTAGTGTCCTGTTTTTTCTTCATCCCGCTTTACGACACCAGCAGCAGAGAACAGAGTGTTAGTGCTCCGGTTGAGCATTTTTAACCTCCTCAGCCAGTTTCTCTGGTGGGGTGCCATGGGTGTGTAGCACACGTGGAATGAGCTGTCCTTACAGAGGACATTTCCAAGTGATACAGGCACTGGAGGTGCAGGCTTCTGCCTGCCCTCCCTCCGTAATGCAGGGACTCAGCATAGCTGCAGCAGAGGCACTGCTCACCTCTCCGCCATAGAAGTTAAAACTGAACATCCCTTTGTTGTTGCCCCCGTTCCTAAAACTCACTACAAGTAGCGTAGGACGCCACAGATGGCCTTGGCTTAAACCGAGGAAGCGCAATGCTCAAAGTTTGTGAAATGCCAGAAATAAAATTGCCTTTAAAGCTTAGACGTGCCAGTGCGGTGCTCTGCCCCTGTTCTGGGGGTGTCCCGTTGGCATGGTGCACGAGATGTCTGGTGCTGAGAGTGGGCAAGTGGCACTGTAGGTGCCAGAAAGCGTCCCGGTCCCCTCCATTACAGTGGTGGGAGGCAGGGCACTGGCCGAAGCTGGGAGCTGCGGGAGAGAAGCGCTTCTCTTGGTCTGCATCAGAGGGTGGGTATTTGTTGTGGGGTTTGAGACTTGATGCTTCTGAAAGATGTGATATGCATGTCCTCTGAATGATTAGACCAATGTCAAGAAAGACATTGAGGTGCTGGAGTGTGTCCAGAGAAGGGCAACAAAGCTGGTGAAGGACCTAGAGCACAAGTCTTCTGAGGAGTGGCTGAGGGAACTGGGGTTGTTCAGCCTGGAGGAAAGGAGGCTGAGGGGAGACCTTCTCGCTCTCTACAACTACCTGGAAGGAGATTGTAGCGAGGGGGGGTGGTCTCTTCTCCCAAGTAACAAGCAATAGGACAAGAGGAAATGGCCTCAAGTTGTGCCAGGGGAGGTTTAGATTGGATAGTAGGAAAAATTTCTTCACCAAAATGGTTATCAAGCATTGAAACAGGCTGCCCAGGGAAGTGGTGGAATCGCCACCCCTGGAGGTATTTAAAAGATGGGCAGACGTGGTGCTGAGGGACATGGTTTAGTGGTGGGTTTGGCAGTGTTAGGTTAATGGTTGGGCTCAATGATCTTAAAGATCTCTTCCAACCTAGACGATTCTATGATTCTGTTCTACGACTGCAGCTACAGCAATGTTGCTGCTGTGAAATGGTGGTGTGTTAAAAAAAAAGAACAACAGAGTGACTCCTTAAAGTAGCATTTTTGTGTTAACACTTGTTCCCTGTTGGGAGCTCTGTAGGAGCGTGTGGGGAACTTGAGCAGAGTTTGTCAGCCACTCGGGGCAGGAATGGCGTTTTGAGGAAGTTGTTGTGAAACACGTTTAGCGTGAGAGTCTGTCAGGGCAAAAATGTCTGATTTGGTTATTCAAGGTTGGCAATGTGACTGGCAGTAGGACAGGCAGCCTTACTTCTGGTATTGCCCAATTTTGAGTGCATAACACCAGCGTCTATAAAAAGCAAAATTCTTTTAATGTTGCTTTTTATATGTTAAATAGTTTGTAGGATATATTTGAGATGTATTAAAGTGGTTGGACTTTGTTCCAGGTTTGGTATCTTCTCTGTCATTCCTCTTTGACACCCGTTGGCTGCAAAGTGCTGTCGGTGGGGAGACCAAACACGGCCACTGTGTTGGACCTGTGGCGCCCTGTACAGGGCTTCTTTGTAGCTTTTTGCACTTAAAACAGATTGCACCTTTCATCCAAAGATCTCAAAGTTCTTTATGGAGGTGGGAGGCCACCTGTGAGAAGCACAGTAATTTTAGGAGCCTTTTCGGCAGTGAGGAAAGAGGCCAGGATGGAGCGGAAGGTGAGACTGGAAGGTAAAAAATGCTTCAAAAAAGCAGTAAGATGTTCTTTCTTGGTAATCGCAGCCCAGAGTGTTAACGGATGACCATCTGCGTGCGGGTGCCGTGTGGCAAGATCGTTACCTTGTGCCCATGGCTGTTGAAGTGCGTCACTCATTAGCCAAAGGTCACTTGCCAAAACGCCATCGACTTCTAATTATTTCTTGGGTCTCTACAAGGCTGTTCCAGGCGCAAGCTGGGTTGGTGTGGAGCTGCTGGCCGCACTCCCTGGGAGGAATAACCGAGCACGTGCAAACAGGGTTACATTTATGAATGTGGTTTCTTTTTTTCTTTTGAATAAAAGACTTGTCATTTCTGTGCCGTGGTAAAAGCCTGACTTGGAAACACGAGGTAGCTGTGCCACTGGGCAGTTTGTTCCGCGCGGGATGGGCGATGAGCGGACGGCGGGTGTCCCCGGTGGAGGCTGAGCCCTGGCCCCGCCGCCGCTGCGGGGTCGGGGGAGAAGGGGAATTACCGGTCGCGGCCCCTTTAAGACGGCGGGGCGGGGGGGCGGTGTTGCTGGGAGACGGGAAGGGCCCGGCCACGGCCACCGCCATTTTCCGCGGGGTGCGGGAGATGGCGGCGGGCGCTGGGGCCTGGAGCAGCCCCAGCGGAGGGCTTTGGGAGCAGGACTGAGCCCTGCGCGTCCTGTCCCCAAAATAAGACCGGCGCCATCGGCAAGATCTCTCCTGCTCTCCCGTAGGCCCGCCCCAGCCCGGGCCCGTGCTCTGGGAGCTGGTGCTTAAAAGCACCATCTCGGCAGACTGGGGCTTCTAGGCCGCCTCCGTCATGGACCTTCTAGGCCGAGCGGTCGGTGCTGTGGGAAGGAAGGACGTTGCGTGAAGTCCTTGCATGGACTCGGAGGTGGATCGCTTCACAGGCTTGGGCCAGCCGAGCTACTTGTACCAGCCTTAGGCTCACACATCCAACCCTTGGGTAGCAAAGCGCTTGAGACTTGTCAGGGCTGCCAGCCTGTGTCGGATGCCCAGGTCTCTTCTGAATCCCAGAGGTGGCTGTGAAAGCCTCTGCGAAGCTGGGCTGGTGTCTCCTGCTCCTCTGGAGTTGCGAAAAGTAGCTCCAGCTTGGGGAGGTGCGTCATGCTTTCGGCAGGCACTAGCCGCCATAGCTTCCTCCTCCCTGCCTCCTTTTCAGGCTTGCCCGCAGTGAGAAGCAAACACACACAGAGCTGGCACAAAAAACAAGTTAATACGCAAATGCAGTGGTAAGTCTACAGGCAGTATCATGCAGGCTTAAACATAAATCAGTATTTAATTAGCAAGTCTGGCTCAGCCTGGGTCCACCCGTTGTTCTGTAACGTGCTTGTGCCTAACAGGCTGCTCCCCCGCACTGTCATCTGTGCTTTGGGTGCTGGAAGACAGGTTTACAGTCTCTTAACCTAAAATGGTTGTATTTTGGTTGGTAGGAGGACCTCAGGGATCTCCACCATGCCCTCCTCTCTCTCTCTTGTGTAGAAATCACCAGCCACATCGAGGACTGGTGGGATGAACCCGGGGAACCAGAAGGAGGAGATACAGGCGCTGGAGCCTGGGTCTTGCCTGGCAGGTTGCTGGCAGCCTCAGGCTGCAGCCGGGGCAGTAAGATGAGACTGCCCAGCCGGTTCCCTCTGTGCTTCAACAACACACCCAGACAGGTTGGTTGTGGCAGCCTTGGGGATGTTGGAAGAAACCAAGCAAGCCAGCAGTCCTTGCTGCAGCCTGGCCATGCTTCTCCGTACAGCTGGTCCTATGGAGCAGGGAGTGTATGGGGCCATCCCATCTCCCGCAGCCCTGAGAGCGGGTGCTGGGAAAGCAGATGAACGGCTGGCTGGGTGTGCCGTGGTACTTTCCAGCCACCCTCACAGCCTCCGGTATTGCCATACTGCTTGTCACAGCTGTTGACACTCTTGACAGTTTCGGTTTTGACAGAACCCGGGTGTCAGAGTGAAAGATAGAGCAGCAGCAAGAACTGCCCCTAGCGCAAGTGCTGGAAAAGAGGCAGAGGAAAGGTTTAAAGCAGTTGTACAAGTCATTGCCCTAAATCTGCCTTGCACCTGCTGCTGTGACAGCAGGACCTGCAGGCAGCAGCAAAAGACCTTTCCCTTCGTGCCCAGGGAGAGCTGCAGTGATCATCCCACGGGGTTGATTGTTTTACCTTATCCAGAGCTTCATCAGCTCCTGCAGCCCATGTTCCCCTTGTGCGTTCTCTGCCCTTTCTCCTCACACACAGTAGTGGTACCCCAGGTACACTGAAGGCATCAGCAAGGCACACGGGGAGGCTCAGCAGGACATGACCGTGGGCTGGACCAACCTTCCTTCCCCACCAACTACCAGTGGCACTGGGACACTGGGCACAACCCTCAGTGGAGGAGAGGGAACGAAACAACATCTCTCTGGGATCTAGACTGGCCAGGGACTGAGAAGCCAGCTCAGCCCTGGGGCAACTACATCCCTCTCCCCATTGTGGGTCTGTACATTCTCCCCAGCCCTGCAAATCCAGCAGCTGGTGGGAGCTGCGTGCATGTCCCTGCAGTGCTCCCGGCTGGGGCCAGAGCCAGCAGTGACTCAGCAGGCGCCCACTGGACTGCCGTGCTGCGAGCCCACGCTGTGGGGAGCTGGGTCCGGCGGGCTCGGGGACAAGCCTGGTCAGCCCCAGGCTGAGCGCTGGACCCTTCACATAGGGGCTGTTGGGTGGTTGCAGCACCCAAGCAGCAGCCCAAGGTTTTGGGATGCAGCATGCCATCCAGGCAGCACGGGGAGCTCCTCTGCTGGCAGCTGCGTCCCACTGGCTCCCTGCAAAGCCAGGCTATGGGGATTTGAAATCACACACATGAACACACACACACATTGTCACAAGTGCTGCCCACAGCAGGTCTCCTCCGCTCCTGGTGGCCACAAATGCCGCCTGCATGCACAGCCCTGCTCAGCAGCAAAGGGTTAAGCATGAGGCCAGCTATCAGGGAAGCTTTCCTCTCCTCCTTTTCCTTGCCAAGGTTTAAATTTAGTCCCTGCATGAACCCAGACGACTTGGGCATCAGGTTGCTCCAGGGCTGGCAGCGCTGGGGAGCACCTGCTACTGCTGCTTCACTGCAAAAATCCCCCTGAAAGCTGGGGCTGAGCTCTGCCGGCGGTCAAGGCCAGCAAGCTGTGGAGACCCTTGTGCTGTGCCGGGTGCCCCAGCCACTTGCTTTGGGAAAAAGGCAAGTAGTAGCCAGCCATCGTGCAGTTGTTTTGAGTCCCAGAGGTGCTCAGTGCCCAGTTTGCTGCTGGCTGCTTGCGATTCATTTTAGGGGAGCTGCTGCTTGGGGCAGGATGGTTTTTGGGGAAGCTCCCAGGATGGGGATATGCCATCCCCGCAGCGAGGCAGGCAGTGGAGCCATGGCAGGGACAGAGTGGCAGCCTGGGGCCCCGCTGTGCCCTCAGTGCTGGGGATGGGACATCCTTGAAGGGGTCTGCGGGTCCCCCAGCCCCAGGGCAAACCAGCCCACTGCACCGAGGGGCATGGCCCGGGTACCCCTGTGGGGTGTGGGGATGCCTTGGCACCTCGTCTGCGGGTTTGGGGAGCAGCAGTGCAGGGTAAGGGGGCAGGGGATGGTGCTGGCAGCCCCCTGGCAGACCCCTAAGGCTGGGGGCGGCGATGGCATCCCTGTAATGCGCTTGGCATCACCTCCCCTGGGCTGGCGCTCGCTGACATCCATGTGATCGAGGGGCTGCTCCATCCCGCCGCTGGGTCCAGCCGCTGTGACGGCGAGGGAGCCAGAAGGTCAAGTCATCAGCGTCCCTGGCGGAGCGTCCCCAGCACCGAGGAGGGTCCCCCAGCACCAGCTGGCATCCTCCAGGGTCATCCCTGCCACGATGCCCCTTGGGAAGAGGAACCCCGTCCTGCTCTCCCACGCCGACCTGCTCAGCACTGACGGTGAGGGTCCCCACAGCGGTGGGGACGGCCGGCAGTCCGCGTCAGAGGAGGAGGGCCACCTCCCCAGCTTCCCCCGTGACGACCTCACCAAGAGCATGTCGGGCTCCTCTGTCTCTTCCTACCATTCTGCCCTGTGCTCAGAGGGGACGGAGACCTTCAAGGACTGCCTGGAGTTTCTGGATGAGGAGGGGACAGCCCCCCGGGACATGGGGCAGCGGGACGGCCGTGCTGAAGGGGCTGCCCCAGGGCGCTGGGCTCCGGTGGGGGCCCCCAGCGTCCCCCCACCGCCCGGCCCCCTTGCCCGCCCGCGGCAGGCTCAGCCGTCCATCACGGCTAAGAATAGCCTGGCGCCGGGGCAGGGGGGCAGGATGGGTCCCTTCGGCAGGGACCGGCAGCCTGCCACCACTGCCACCACTGCCACCACCACCAGCAGGGAGCTGGCTCTGCCCCGGCAGCCTGGGGGGATGCTCGGCGGGGCGCCCAGCGATTCGGACGAGGCGGATGGCGAGGTGCAGGCACTGACAGCCAGGGCTTTCCACAGCCTCTCCGGTCCCCCTGGTGCTCGCCTCGACATGTGCAGCTCCCACACCTCCTCCAGCCTCTCCAACTCGCTGTCAGAGGATGGCGGACGGCCGCGGCGGTGGCCAGTGACTGGCAGCGAGTCCTGGGGCACAGTGGCAGCCCTCCATGGCAGGGTGGGCTGGCCCTTCCCCACCAGTGTGGATGGGGAGCTGCTAGGCTTGCTGGGAAAGGAGCAGTTTGAGTGCGTGGATGTGGAGCTGGAGAGCGGGGAGGCCAGGAAGGGCTATGGCAAGAAGAGGACTGTCCCGAAGCGCCAGATCCTGCTGAAGAGGAAGGAGAGGAAGGAGATGGCTTTTGGTCCCTGGGGTGACAGCCCAGCCCCCCAACCCCTGCCCCCCTCCAGGAAGGAGCCCCCCAGCAAGGGCAGGGCCATCGGAGAGGACTTCAGGCTCAATTACAAGCAGTTCATGAAGACAGCCTCCCTGGACACCGATGCTGGCAAGACCAGGGCAGCCTCTTGCCTGGTGAAAAACGTCCTCGCCAAGAAAATGCAGTATGAGCAGAGGATCAAGATGGAGCAGAAGGGGCTGCAGGGCAGCTCAACCTCCTCCGGGCCATCCTCTGCTGGCACCGACCTGCTGGGGGATGGCCTGGAGGGCAAGTCCAGCTCACTGTCCCGCTCAGACTGCAGCTTCTCAGCCGAGGACCTGCATGGTAGTGGGATGCCAGTGGCCATGGCAGACGCCACCACCACCCGTCCCACCAAGGGAGTGGTGCTGAGCGAGGCGATGAGGGAGAGCGTCTGCAAGCTGAAGACGACCTTCAACGAACTCAACGAGAGGATGAAGTACCAGGAAGTGCTGGAGGGCCACCGGCTGCCCAGCACCACTGAGGAACCAGCGTTGGAGAGGATCCACTACCGGCGAGCGCGTGCCTTGTTCGAAGCCCACCCTGAGGTGGGAAAGTCCCTGGATGTTGCCCCCAGATTTGAGAGAGCACCGAAGCCGTGGCCCAGCTTGAAGCAGCGAGCCATCCGCCCCAGCCACCCCCAAACCCTCCCCTTCAAGGCCGATAGCCTGGCGTTCCCCGCCACACCGTCCCAACATCTCTTCACCTCCCAGGCACAGGAGGTGAGGCTGGTGCCGCAGAGCCAGCAGGAGGAGAAGCCACCAGCAGTTCCCTGCCAGCCACCCAACCCCGGCACCCCGGTGCGGGGATCCCCGCCAGATGCTCCCCCCAAGCCAGAAGATAAGGGGAAGGGCCGCATCCCCCAGCCCCGGGATGTGCGCAAGCTGGTGAAGAGCAGCTACAGCCTGTGCTTTGGGACTACCAGAACATCCCATGGCACCACGGCACCAGCCAGTGATGGGGAGCCACCGCCGGCCGCCCCGCTCATCATCCACTGCACCTCAGTCCGCCGACAGGAGACAGCAACTGAGCCAGGGGACAGAAAAGTGCTTGAAGCTGCCGGCCAAGAGCCAACCCCGGTACGTGCTGAGGGTGCCACAAAGCCTGCCAGCAGCCAGCCTTCGCCTGGCCGCAGCTCCCCCGTCCACATCACAAGGGTCCAGGCCACACAGAGGGAGGTGGCTGCCATGGAGGGGCCACCAGCATCCCCCCTGCGCCGGGAGCGGAGCGAGCTCAGGGTGCTGCCACGGGGACTGACGGCCGAGGGGGTGCCGCATGTGGAGACCCACCTCCATGTCCTGGTGGGCCGGCGGTCCCCGGCGGTGGCTGGGGAGGGCTCCCCAGCTCAGAGCAGTGCTGTGCTGCGGACAGAGAAGACTGTTCTCCTTCCACCACCACCACTGAGTCCCACGGAGGGAAAGGACGACTGTGCCCACGGTGGCACCAGAGGGCTCTGCACGACTGAGAGGCCCAAGTCAATGGTGCAGCACCATGGCAGCAGCGATGGCGGGGACCCCCGAGCCAGCAGCAGTGTGCACCCGCAGCCTGGGAAACTGGCAGAGAGAAGTGCACCAAAGCCACCCACAAGTGAGCAGGTGTTGGCAAGGAGCAGCATCTCTGCAGGCAGTGCTGGCCCCACCACCCCGTTTCAAGCTGAGGAGGCTGGTGAAAGTCCCTCTGGTGGGCTGCCGGAGCAGAAGGAAGCCTGGGAAGATTTACCGAAGTGGCCAGCAGCCACCGAGTCGTACCTTCCTGCTTCCCTGGCTGAGAACTCCAACTATTTAGCAATTCCTGTGAAAGCCCCCAAATCCTCTCCAATGCCAAACCTGCCCTTGGTCTCCAACCCAGCCAGTGGGTCCTTTGGGACCTCTGTGGTCCCCAAGCTCGTCAGCGCATCCTTTGGGACTCCCTTAGTCCCCAATCCAGCTAGCGTATGCTTTGGGACCCCCTCAGTCCCCAACCCAGCCAGCGCATCTTTTGGGACCCCCTCAGTCCCCAAGCCAGCCGGTGCTTCCTTTGGGATCCCCACAGTCTCCAACATGACCAACTCATCTTTCAGCTACCTGTCAGCCTCCAGCCTGGCCAGCACATCATTTGAGGCTCCCTTGGTCTCCAACCCCAACAAGTCTTTTGGTACTCCCTTGATCCCCTACCCAGCCAGTGCATCCTTTGGGACTCCCTTGGTCCCCAACCTGTGCAGCGCATCCTTTGGGACCCCCTTGGTCCCCAATCCATCCAGCGTATCCTTTGGGACCCCCTTGGTCCCCAATCCATCCAGTGCATCCTTTGGGACCTCCTTGGTCCCCAATCCATGTAGCGCATCCTCTGGGACCCCCTTGGTCCCTAATCTCACCAACTCATCACCTGGAATCTCCTTGGTCCCCAACCCAGCCAGCTCATCCTTGGGGTCCGCCTTGGTCAACAACCCAGTCCCCACTTCCCTTGGGCACCCACCGGTCTCCAATGTGGCCAACTCATCCTTTGGATCCCATTTGGTCCCCAATCCAGCTGGTGCTCCACTGGGGACTGGCATGTCCCCCACGGCCAGCAGGGAAGTGGCCTGGAGCAAACCTATCCCTGAGGCTCCCCTGCCCCAACCTCCCGAGGGCCCAGCCATTGCGGAGCACCCAGTGCCGCTGCCCCCAGCCCAGCCCCAGCCTCGCCTTGAGGATGCTCCCCATTTCCTAAGGAGGACTGACGGTGTCTCACCAAGCAGTAAGAGCACACCGAGCCCCACCAAGCCCTTTGCCCCACACCTGCCCACACACCGGAGGATGCTCGTTGATCCTGACAGCGGGAAATGCTACTACATGGAGCCACCGCGGCAGCCCCAGCTGAAAACGCTCTATGACCCTGAGACAGGGCAGTACCTGGAGGTGCTCATCCCACCAGTGGCATCACATGCTCGGCTCTACCAGGCTCCTTTCAACCCCCTGGTCATGGCTCCAGGGGTCTATGCTCCACCCTATGTGCCCTACAGTGGCTTCCCAGGGCTCCCGGCAGCCCTGTCGCCCGCCGCCCCCTCCCCAGCACACCCCGACCTACCAGCTGCCAAAAACCCCAGCTTCTCCGGGACCTTCAGCCCTGCTCCCAAGAGTGAGGGGCCACCTGCTGCCGGGGGTTCTGACTGCGGGTACCTGGAAAGCCTGTACTACATCCCCACGGGGATGCGGGCCAGCCCCGGCCCCAGCCCCAGCCAGCCCCCTACCCGTGCCAGCCCTGCTGGGCCCGAGAAGGAACCGCTGCTCCAGATGTGACAGTCCTCAGCCAGGGACAGACCCGCACGGCATATCCCTTCCCAAGTGGCCGGGCTTTAAACCCGAAGTCAGCATCACCCCATCATGGCAGAAGACCCCCCTGCCTGCAGCTGAGCTGGCAAAGTGCCGAGGGGTAACGAGCATTGGCTGGACCTCACGGGCTCCTCATGCGAATGGGGAGAAAAAGGGTATTTTCCAATGTGAGCACCTGGCAGCCGTGGGGGGGGCTTGAAGTCATGGGCCCCGGCTAGCAAAGGGACCAGACGCATGGCCCCTGCTTTTCCCGATCCTGCTGGTCCCGTCCTGAGGTCCACCCAAGCTGGTCAGCACAGAGGAAAGATGGCCTCGCCACCACCAGCCCCCGCCAGCCATGGCTGTGGCATGGACTCCCTACAATAGTAATAAAAATGCTGAGACAGCATTAAATCCTGCGTATTCATCCCGTGTTCGTGTAGTCTGTAAAGGGGGGGATTGTGAGGGGCTGCAGTCCATCTGTCCTGGAGCATCCGCTGGATGAATCCCTGGTCTCTGGGGTCAGGAGGGGACTCTGCAGTCAATGAACCCTAAACCCCAGCCCTGAGCCCCAAAACCCAGCCCTGGACCCCAGCCCTGAGCCCCTAGCCCTTGAAACTCAAAGCTCATCCCTGAACCTCATCCCTGAACCCCAAATCCCAGCCCTAAGCCCCATCCCTGAACCTCAAACCCCCACCCTGGCCCCAGCCCAGGAGGGTCCACACCAACCCAGGGAGGATTTGGGTGGAGGAGAAGGGCCAGGCGTTACAGAACTGAATCACACCAAAAACCTCCTGGAGAGAGGACAGTCAGTGGAGGACACTTGACGCACAAAACCCTTCCCCCCACCCCGGCCCCGACGCCCCAGGGATGGATGGGGCCACGTCAGCCGGATGCAGGTGCGTCGGCCGTGCATCAGTGCCCACTCACTGGCCCTGAGGGGGTTTATAGCCACCCCGCACCTCTGCCCTGGCACTTTCGGCATCGCAGCAGGATGCAGCCGACACTGGCGGTGTGGCTGGCCCTGAGCCTGCTGGCAGGGACGGGGGCTGAGGAGATGTGTGGGGGACCCCCCGCCTCCCCAGCCCACTCCATCCCTGCGCCCCAGCTCAGCCCCGAGGAGCGGCTCTCGCCCCACATGCCCGAGTCCCTGCGCTGTGACGCCTGCCATGCCATTGCCTTCCAGGTGGGAATCCGGGAGGCTGCACGCCAACATCAGGGTTGAGAGCCCTCGCGGGGATGCTCTGACTTGGGGAGATGCTGCCGGCTCCCCTGGTGGCTGCCCCCCACCCCACTGGCACCCTAAAAAAGCCCTTTGGGGCCAGTGAACCCCCTTGCAGCTACTCATGGACCCACCACCCCATGCAAAAGTGCTTCAGCTGCTGGGGCCACAAGGAAGGGGGTGTGGACCCCATCCCTGCTTGGGATGAGGGTCACAAGGGGGGCTGCTGCCATCACCGTCCAGTTTTTGCTCCCCTTTTCCCCCCTCCCCAGATTGAGGAGCAGCTGCACAGGGCGGAGGGGAAGGTGGGCAGGAAGGCGTTGAGCGAACCCGACTACATGGAGGTGCTGGAGAGGAGCTGCTCGCAGGGCTGGGAGAGGTGAGCGTGGTGTCCCCAGGGATGGGGGTGCCCACAGGGATGAAGATGTCCCCAGGGATGGGGCTGTCCACAGGGATGGAGGTGTGCCCAGGGACAGGGGGTGTCCTCAGGGGTGGAGGTGTCCACAGGAACAGGGGTGTCCCCCAGGGACAGGGGGTGTCCTCAGGGATGGAGGTGTCCCCAGGGTTGAGGGTGTCCCCCAGGCACAGGGGGTGTCCCCAGGGATGGGGGAGGTCCCCAGGGATGGGGGAGGTCCCCAGGGACAGGGGGTGCCCCCCAGGGATGTGGGGTGTCCCCAGGGATGGAGGTGTCCCCAAGGACACGAGTGTCCCCAACCCCTGCCTCTCCCCGCAGCTACGGGGTGCAGGAGCTAGACGGGGAGAAGCGGCTCGCGGGGCCAGGGCTGCCAAGACAGGAGCCCATGAGCGTGATGGTGATGGGGGGACCCTGGCCAGCCAGGTAAGTCAGGGATGTCAGCAATGTGGTGGGGATGCCAGGCACTTTCCCCTCGCCTCCATGGCAGGGGGACACAGCGTGACCCTCTCTGGCTCCTCGCAGGCTGTCCAAGATGTGCCACGGCTACGTGGGCGAGCGGGGGGAGGCGCAGATCTACGAGGCGCACCGGCGGGGCCCAGCCGCCCTGCGGGAGCTGCTCTGCCATGGGGAGAAGAGGGCCTGCGCCAGTGGCAAGGCCGGGGTGCCATCCCCGCCCAAGGCACTGCAAAACGAGCTGTAGCCCTGGCACGGTTAATGCTTAATGCCCTGGTGACCTTCGGAGCCGACTTCGTCCCCAGTGAGAGCCAACACATGCCAGGAGGTGGGCGCCTTCCCAGAGTTGCCCATCACCGGCGTGGTGACCGTCCCTCAACGCCTAGCCCAGCCATGCCGGGATGATGCTGGCGGCAGCCGGTGCCCCACACCGCCAGACCCCCCATGAGCCCAGAATTACTCTGTAACCCTCTGGCTCTAATGTTTTACTAACACCGTGCTCACGGTGGGAGCGTCCCAGCCCCACCGGCAGTGCCAGCCCTAATTAAAGGAGTTAATAGCTGATCCATCCCCAAGGTAGTGCTCCCTGGTTTCACAACCAGCAGCCAATGTCCGCCTTCCAGCCTGCCACTCCGTGCTGCGGCCCAGCCCGGGTGGTGACTAAAGTCCTTCCCATGGCCATAAAACCCCCCGTGCGGTGACATCGCTGCCAGGGCCGCATCGCTGGAGTATGGGGACCCGCTCGGGAGACCTGGCTCAGCCCCAGGTGAACGCAGCCTCCATCCCTGTCCCCATCCCCATCCCCTCCTCAGCTGTATCCCAGGGCAGTGGGGAGGGAGGTGGGTGGCCAGGGGTACCGACCCCAAATGATGGCCAGCTCAAGGCCATGATGCCCAGCCAGGGCTGGCAAAGGATGGGGTGAGCCTGGGGACTGTGGTGAAACCCGGGACTGAAGGAATATGCCAAGATGCTGCAGCTGGGACTGGCTGTGCCATCGTTCCTGGTGCCTGCGGGGTGGTCCGGACACCCCAGGGCCAGTGGGGACCCCCCTCCACCCTCCTCTGGGGATAAACCATCACATAGGGACCAGCGGGTTTCGGAGCCCAGACCCCTCTGTGGGGTTGGAGCAGGTGCTGGGTGGGGCTGACTGGCCACATGTGCCGAGCCATGGCCCGGTGGCCCTTGTGTTCCTGGGGCAGAGCCCAGCCCCATCCCTATGGGATACCCTGGACAACATTGACCCGGCTCCTGCTTCGCCCTTGCTGCCAGAACGGGAACTCAGGTCTCGCCCCCGTTGGGCCCCCACATCCCCCTGGGAAGGAGCTGCCTGCGGTGGGCAGGGTGAGTACTGGGGCACCCCTGCACAGCACCCCCAACACGTTCTTCTGTAACCCACCATTGGATGGAGACCAGTCAGCCGGGACCTCTCCCCATCCCTGAGGGTACAGGAGGTCCCATGGGGTGGTCTGTGCCACCCGTGCGGACAGTGCGCGGTGTCCCCCCACCCCATCCCCAGACCCCTGGGTGAGCCAGGGCTGAGCTGTGTCCTCTGCACACCAGGACCCCGGGGTGGAGGCTGGGCCTCCCCGGCCAGAGATGGACATGCTCTACAGGATCGAGGATGTGCCCCCCTGGTACCTCTGCATCCTCCTTGGCTTCCAGGTACGGCCTGGAAGAGGGTGTACCCCCATTGGCAGAGCTCAAGCCCCCCTCCCCACAGCGTGGGGCACCCCACAGCACCCTTGTCCC